>OY365807.1:43978812-44501051 GCA_959347315.1 Bimastos eiseni | reverse complement strand
TCACAAGGAAACGAGCTGCAGACTTAATAGTTGCACATATGGTAAAGGTCTATGAGGGCTTTAATCTGGCCAAATATCGCTTCTCCATCTTAAAGAACGATCAAATGCCAGGGTTTCAAACTTTTCTCATGGGAATCGATGTCATTGTTCGAAGCTCGACACTAGAGGCTTAACCTGTGCACCAATCAGAGCTGTCGCCAATAACTACCGCTTGTATAAATATTACGTCCTCATCTCGAGAAACAATCGTTTTAAAGCGTTTCATAGCATTATCTTGAAATCGATGTAATTTCACAAGGAAACGAGCTGCAGACTAAATATTTGCACATATAGTAAAGGTCTATGAGGGCTTTAATCTAGCCAAATATCGCTTCTCCATCTCAAAGAAGGATCAAATGCCAGAGTTTCAACCTTTTCTCATGGGAATCGATGTCATTGTTCGAAGCTCGACACTAGAGGCTTAACCTGTGCACCAATCAGAGCTGTCGCCAATAACTACCGCTTGTATAAATATTACGTCATCATCTCGAGAAACAATCGGTTTGAAGCGTTTCATAGCATTGTTTTAAAATCGTTGCAATTTGATAAGGAAACGAGCTGCAGACTTAATAGTTGCACATATGGTAAAGGTCTATGAGGGCTCCAATCTGGCTAAATATCGCTTCTCCATCTCAAAGAGCGATCAAATGCCAGGGTTTCAACCTTTTCTCATGGCAATCGATGTCATTGTTCGAAGCTCGACACTAGAGGTTTAACCTGTGCACCAATCAGAGCTGTCGCCAATAACTACCGCTTGTAAAAATATTACGTCCTCATCTCGAGAAACAATCGTTTTAAAGCGTTTCATAGCATTATCTTGAAATCGATGTAATTTCACAAGGAAACGAGCTGCAGACTAAATATTTGCACATATAGTAAAGGTCTATGAGGGCTTTAATCTGGCCAAATATCGCTTCTCCATCTTAAAGAACGATCAAATGCCAGGGTTTCAAACTTTTCTCATGGGAATCGATGTCATTGTTCGAAGCTCGACACTAGAGGCTTAACCTGTGCACCAATCAGAGCTGTCGCCAATAACTACCGCTTGTATAAATATTACGTCCTCATCTCGAGAAACAATCGTTTTAAAGCGTTTCATAGCATTATCTTGAAATCGATGTAATTTCACAAGGAAACGAGCTGCAGACTTAATAGTTGCACATATGGTAAAGGTCTATGAGGGCTTTAATCTGGCCAAATATCGCTTCTCCATCTCAAAAAAGGATCAAATGCCAGGGTTTCAACCTTTTCTCATGGGAATCGATGTCATTGTTCGAAGCTCGACACTAGAGGCTTAACCTGTGCACCAATCAGAGCTGTCGCCAATAACTACCGCTTGTATAAATATTACGTCATCATCTCGAGAAACAATCGTTTTAAAGCGTTTCATAGCATTGTTTTAAAATCGTTGCAATTTGATAAGGAAACGAGCTGCAGACTTAATGGTTGCACATATAGTAAAGGTCTATGAGGGCTCCAATCTGGCCAAATATCGCTTCTCCATCTCAAAGAACGATCAAATGCCAGGGTTTCAACCTTTTCTCATGGAAATCGATGTCATTGTTCGAAGCTCGACACTAGAGGCTTAACATGTGCACCAATCAGAGCTGTCGCCAATAACTACCGCTTGTATAAATATTACGTCCTCATCTCGAGAAACAATCGTTTTAAAGCGTTTCATAGCATTATCTTGAAATCGATGTAATTTCACAAGGAAACGAGCTGCAGACTAAATATTTGCACATATAGTAAAGGTCTATGAGGGCTCCAATCTGGCTAAATATCGCTTCTCCATCTCAAAGAGCGATCAAATGCCAGGGTTTCAAACTTTTCTCATGGCAATCGATGTCATTGTTCGAAGCTCGACACTAGAGGTTTAACCTGTGCACCAATCAGAGCTGTCGCCAATAACTACCGCTTGTATAAATATTACGTCCTCATCTCGAGAAACAATCGTTTTAAAGCGTTTCATAGCATTATCTTGAAATCGATGTAATTTCACAAGGAAACGAGCTGCAGACTTAATAGTTGCACATATGGTAAAGGTCTATGAGGGCTTTAATCTGGCCAAATATCGCTTCTCCATCTCAAAAAAGGATCAAATGCCAGGGTTTCAACCTTTTCTCATGGGAATCGATGTCATTGTTCGAAGCTCGACACTAGAGGCTTAACCTGTGCACCAATCAGAGCTGTCGCCAATAACTACCGCTTGTATAAATATTACGTCATCATCTCGAGAAACAATCGTTTGAAAGCGTTTCATAGCATTGTTTTAAAATCGTTGCAATTTGATAAGGAAACGAGCTGCAGACTTAATGGTTGCACATATAGTAAAGGTCTATGAGGGCTCCAATCTGGCCAAATATCGCTTCTCCATCTCAAAGAACGATCAAATGCCAGGGTTTCAACCTTTTCTCATGGAAATCGATGTCATTGTTCGAAGCTCGACACTAGAGGCTTAACATGTGCACCAATCAGAGCTGTCGCCAATAACTACCGCTTGTATAAATATTACGTCCTCATCTCGAGAAACAATCGTTTTAAAGCGTTTCATAGCATTATCTTGAAATCGATGTAATTTCACAAGGAAACGAGCTGCAGACTAAATATTTGCACATATGGTAAAGGTCTATGAGGGCTTTAATCTGGCCAAATATCGCTTCTCCATCTCAAAGAGCGATCAAATGCCAGAGTTTCAACCTTTTCTCATGGGAATCGATGTCATTGTTCGAAGCTCGACACTAGAGGCTTAACCTGTGCACCAATCAGAGCTGTCGCCAATAACTACCGCTTGTATAAATATTACGTCCTCATCTCGAGAAGCAATCGTTTTAAAGCGTTTCATAGCATTATCTTGAAATCGATGTAATTTCACAAGGAAACGAGCTGCAGACTTAATAGTTGCACATATGGTAAAGGTCTATGAGGGCTTTAATCTGGCCAAATATCGCTTCTCCATCTCAAAAAAGGATCAAATGCCAGGGTTTCAACCTTTTCTCATGGGAATCGATGTCATTGTTCGAAGCTCGACACTAGAGGCTTAACCTGTGCACCAATCAGAGCTGTCGCCAATAACTACCGCTTGTATAAATATTACGTCATCATCTCGAGAAACAATCGTTTTAAAGCGTTTCATAGCATTGTTTTAAAATCGTTGCAATTTGATAAGGAAACGAGCTGCAGACTTAATGGTTGCACATATAGTAAAGGTCTATGAGGGCTCCAATCTGGCCAAATATCGCTTCTCCATCTCAAAGAACGATCAAATGCCAGGGTTTCAACCTTTTCTCATGGAAATCGATGTCATTGTTCGAAGCTCGACACTAGAGGCTTAACATGTGCACCAATCAGAGCTGTCGCCAATAACTACCGCTTGTATAAATATTACGTCCTCATCTCGAGAAACAATCGTTTTAAAGCGTTTCATAGCATTATCTTGAAATCGATGTAATTTCACAAGGAAACGAGCTGCAGACTAAATATTTGCACATATAGTAAAGGTCTATGAGGGCTTTAATCTGGCCAAATATCGCTTCTCCATCTCAAAGAAGGATCAAATGCCAGAGTTTCAACCTTTTCTCATGGGAATCGATGTCATTGTTCGAAGCTCGACACTAGAGGCTTAACCTGTGCACCAATCAGAGCTGTCGCCAATAACTACCGCTTGTATAAATATTACGTCATCATCTCGAGAAACAATCGGTTTGAAGCGTTTCATAGCATTGTTTTAAAATCGTTGCAATTTGATAAGGAAACGAGCTGCAGACTTAATAGTTGCACATATGGTAAAGGTCTATGAGGGCTCCAATCTGGCTAAATATCGCTTCTCCATCTCAAAGAGCGATCAAATGCCAGGGTTTCAACCTTTTCTCATGGCAATCGATGTCATTGTTCGAAGCTCGACACTAGAGGTTTAACCTGTGCACCAATCAGAGCTGTCGCCAATAACTACCGCTTGTATAAATATTACGTCCTCATCTCGAGAAACAATCGTTTTAAAGCGTTTCATAGCATTATCTTGAAATCGATGTAATTTCACAAGGAAACGAGCTGCAGACTTAATAGTTGCACATATGGTAAAGGTCTATGAGGGCTTTAATCTGGCCAAATATCGCTTCTCCATCTCAAAGAAGGATCAAATGCCAGAGTTTCAACCTTTTCTCATGGGAATCGATGTCATTGTTCGAAGCTCGACACTAGAGGCTTAACCTGTGCACCAATCAGAGCTGTCGCCAATAACTACCGCTTGTATAAATATTACGTCATCATCTCGAGAAACAATCGGTTTGAAGCGTTTCATAGCATTGTTTTAAAATCGTTGCAATTTGATAAGGAAACGAGCTGCAGACTTAATAGTTGCACATATGGTAAAGGTCTATGAGGGCTCCAATCTGGCTAAATATCGCTTCTCCATCTCAAAGAGCGATCAAATGCCAGGGTTTCAACCTTTTCTCATGGCAATCGATGTCATTGTTCGAAGCTCGACACTAGAGGTTTAACCTGTGCACCAATCAGAGCTGTCGCCAATAACTACCGCTTGTAAAAATATTACGTCCTCATCTCGAGAAACAATCGTTTTAAAGCGTTTCATAGCATTATCTTGAAATCGATGTAATTTCACAAGGAAACGAGCTGCAGACTAAATATTTGCACATATAGTAAAGGTCTATGAGGGCTTTAATCTGGCCAAATATCGCTTCTCCATCTTAAAGAACGATCAAATGCCAGGGTTTCAAACTTTTCTCATGGGAATCGATGTCATTGTTCGAAGCTCGACACTAGAGGCTTAACCTGTGCACCAATCAGAGCTGTCGCCAATAACTACCGCTTGTATAAATATTACGTCCTCATCTCGAGAAACAATCGTTTTAAAGCGTTTCATAGCATTATCTTGAAATCGATGTAATTTCACAAGGAAACGAGCTGCAGACTTAATAGTTGCACATATGGTAAAGGTCTATGAGGGCTTTAATCTGGCCAAATATCGCTTCTCCATCTCAAAAAAGGATCAAATGCCAGGGTTTCAACCTTTTCTCATGGGAATCGATGTCATTGTTCGAAGCTCGACACTAGAGGCTTAACCTGTGCACCAATCAGAGCTGTCGCCAATAACTACCGCTTGTATAAATATTACGTCATCATCTCGAGAAACAATCGTTTTAAAGCGTTTCATAGCATTGTTTTAAAATCGTTGCAATTTGATAAGGAAACGAGCTGCAGACTTAATGGTTGCACATATAGTAAAGGTCTATGAGGGCTCCAATCTGGCCAAATATCGCTTCTCCATCTCAAAGAACGATCAAATGCCAGGGTTTCAACCTTTTCTCATGGAAATCGATGTCATTGTTCGAAGCTCGACACTAGAGGCTTAACATGTGCACCAATCAGAGCTGTCGCCAATAACTACCGCTTGTATAAATATTACGTCCTCATCTCGAGAAACAATCGTTTTAAAGCGTTTCATAGCATTATCTTGAAATCGATGTAATTTCACAAGGAAACGAGCTGCAGACTAAATATTTGCACATATAGTAAAGGTCTATGAGGGCTTTAATCTGGCCAAATATCGCTTCTCCATCTCAAAGAAGGATCAAATGCCAGAGTTTCAACCTTTTCTCATGGGAATCGATGTCATTGTTCGAAGCTCGACACTAGAGGCTTAACCTGTGCACCAATCAGAGCTGTCGCCAATAACTACCGCTTGTATAAATATTACGTCATCATCTCGAGAAACAATCGGTTTGAAGCGTTTCATAGCATTGTTTTAAAATCGTTGCAATTTGATAAGGAAACGAGCTGCAGACTTAATAGTTGCACATATGGTAAAGGTCTATGAGGGCTCCAATCTGGCTAAATATCGCTTCTCCATCTCAAAGAGCGATCAAATGCCAGGGTTTCAAACTTTTCTCATGGAAATCGATGTCATTGTTCGAAGCTCGACACTAGAGGCTTAACATGTGCACCAATCAGAGCTGTCGCCAATAACTACCGCTTGTATAAATATTACGTCCTCATCTCGAGAAACAATCGTTTTGACGCGTTTCATAGCATTATCTTGAAATCGATGTAATTTCACAAGGAAACGAGCTGCAGACTTAATAGTTGCACATATGGTAAAGGTCTATGAGGGCTTTAATCTGGCCAAATATCGCTTCTCCATCTCAAAGAGCGATCAAATGCCAGGGTTTCAAACTTTTCTCATGGCAATCGATGTCATTGTTCGAAGCTCGACACTAGAGGTTTAACCTGTGCACCAATCAGAGCTGTCGCCAATAACTACCGCTTGTATAAATATTACGTCCTCATCTCGAGAAACAATCGTTTTAAAGCGTTTCATAGCATTATCTTGAAATCGATGTAATTTCACAAGGAAACGAGCTGCAGACTTAATAGTTGCACATATGGTAAAGGTCTATGAGGGCTTTAATCTGGCCAAATATCGCTTCTCCATCTCAAAAAAGGATCAAATGCCAGGGTTTCAACCTTTTCTCATGGGAATCGATGTCATTGTTCGAAGCTCGACACTAGAGGCTTAACCTGTGCACCAATCAGAGCTGTCGCCAATAACTACCGCTTGTATAAATATTACGTCATCATCTCGAGAAACAATCGTTTGAAAGCGTTTCATAGCATTGTTTTAAAATCGTTGCAATTTGATAAGGAAACGAGCTGCAGACTTAATGGTTGCACATATAGTAAAGGTCTATGAGGGCTCCAATCTGGCCAAATATCGCTTCTCCATCTCAAAGAACGATCAAATGCCAGGGTTTCAACCTTTTCTCATGGAAATCGATGTCATTGTTCGAAGCTCGACACTAGAGGCTTAACATGTGCACCAATCAGAGCTGTCGCCAATAACTACCGCTTGTATAAATATTACGTCCTCATCTCGAGAAACAATCGTTTTAAAGCGTTTCATAGCATTATCTTGAAATCGATGTAATTTCACAAGGAAACGAGCTGCAGACTAAATATTTGCACATATGGTAAAGGTCTATGAGGGCTTTAATCTGGCCAAATATCGCTTCTCCATCTCAAAGAGCGATCAAATGCCAGAGTTTCAACCTTTTCTCATGGGAATCGATGTCATTGTTCGAAGCTCGACACTAGAGGCTTAACCTGTGCACCAATCAGAGCTGTCGCCAATAACTACCGCTTGTATAAATATTACGTCCTCATCTCGAGAAGCAATCGTTTTAAAGCGTTTCATAGCATTATCTTGAAATCGATGTAATTTCACAAGGAAACGAGCTGCAGACTTAATAGTTGCACATATGGTAAAGGTCTATGAGGGCTTTAATCTGGCCAAATATCGCTTCTCCATCTCAAAAAAGGATCAAATGCCAGGGTTTCAACCTTTTCTCATGGGAATCGATGTCATTGTTCGAAGCTCGACACTAGAGGCTTAACCTGTGCACCAATCAGAGCTGTCGCCAATAACTACCGCTTGTATAAATATTACGTCATCATCTCGAGAAACAATCGTTTTAAAGCGTTTCATAGCATTGTTTTAAAATCGTTGCAATTTGATAAGGAAACGAGCTGCAGACTTAATGGTTGCACATATAGTAAAGGTCTATGAGGTCTCCAATCTGGCCAAATATCGCTTCTCCATCTCAAAGAACGATCAAATGCCAGGGTTTCAACCTTTTCTCATGGAAATCGATGTCATTGTTCGAAGCTCGACACTAGAGGCTTAACATGTGCACCAATCAGAGCTGTCGCCAATAACTACCGCTTGTATAAATATTACGTCATCATCTCGAGAAACAATCGGTTTGAAGCGTTTCATAGCATTGTTTTAAAATCGTTGCAATTTGATAAGGAAACGAGCTGCAGACTTAATAGTTGCACATATGGTAAAGGTCTATGAGGGCTCCAATCTGGCTAAATATCGCTTCTCCATCTCAAAGAGCGATCAAATGCCAGGGTTTCAAACTTTTCTCATGGCAATCGATGTCATTGTTCGAAGCTCGACACTAGAGGTTTAACCTGTGCACCAATCAGAGCTGTCGCCAATAACTACCGCTTGTATAAATATTACGTCCTCATCTCGAGAAACAATCGTTTTAAAGCGTTTCATAGCATTATCTTGAAATCGATGTAATTTCACAAGGAAACGAGCTGCAGACTTAATAGTTGCACATATGGTAAAGGTCTATGAGGGCTTTAATCTGGCCAAATATCGCTTCTCCATCTCAAAAAAGGATCAAATGCCAGGGTTTCAACCTTTTCTCATGGGAATCGATGTCATTGTTCGAAGCTCGACACTAGAGGCTTAACCTGTGCACCAATCAGAGCTGTCGCCAATAACTACCGCTTGTATAAATATTACGTCATCATCTCGAGAAACAATCGTTTGAAAGCGTTTCATAGCATTGTTTTAAAATCGTTGCAATTTGATAAGGAAACGAGCTGCAGACTTAATGGTTGCACATATAGTAAAGGTCTATGAGGGCTCCAATCTGGCCAAATATCGCTTCTCCATCTCAAAGAACGATCAAATGCCAGGGTTTCAACCTTTTCTCATGGAAATCGATGTCATTGTTCGAAGCTCGACACTAGAGGCTTAACATGTGCACCAATCAGAGCTGTCGCCAATAACTACCGCTTGTATAAATATTACGTCCTCATCTCGAGAAACAATCGTTTTAAAGCGTTTCATAGCATTATCTTGAAATCGATGTAATTTCACAAGGAAACGAGCTGCAGACTAAATATTTGCACATATGGTAAAGGTCTATGAGGGCTTTAATCTGGCCAAATATCGCTTCTCCATCTCAAAGAGCGATCAAATGCCAGAGTTTCAACCTTTTCTCATGGGAATCGATGTCATTGTTCGAAGCTCGACACTAGAGGCTTAACCTGTGCACCAATCAGAGCTGTCGCCAATAACTACCGCTTGTATAAATATTACGTCCTCATCTCGAGAAGCAATCGTTTTAAAGCGTTTCATAGCATTATCTTGAAATCGATGTAATTTCACAAGGAAACGAGCTGCAGACTTAATAGTTGCACATATGGTAAAGGTCTATGAGGGCTTTAATCTGGCCAAATATCGCTTCTCCATCTCAAAAAAGGATCAAATGCCAGGGTTTCAACCTTTTCTCATGGGAATCGATGTCATTGTTCGAAGCTCGACACTAGAGGCTTAACCTGTGCACCAATCAGAGCTGTCGCCAATAACTACCGCTTGTATAAATATTACGTCATCATCTCGAGAAACAATCGTTTTAAAGCGTTTCATAGCATTGTTTTAAAATCGTTGCAATTTGATAAGGAAACGAGCTGCAGACTTAATGGTTGCACATATAGTAAAGGTCTATGAGGGCTCCAATCTGGCCAAATATCGCTTCTCCATCTCAAAGAACGATCAAATGCCAGGGTTTCAACCTTTTCTCATGGAAATCGATGTCATTGTTCGAAGCTCGACACTAGAGGCTTAACATGTGCACCAATCAGAGCTGTCGCCAATAACTACCGCTTGTATAAATATTACGTCCTCATCTCGAGAAACAATCGTTTTAAAGCGTTTCATAGCATTATCTTGAAATCGATGTAATTTCACAAGGAAACGAGCTGCAGACTAAATATTTGCACATATAGTAAAGGTCTATGAGGGCTTTAATCTGGCCAAATATCGCTTCTCCATCTCAAAGAAGGATCAAATGCCAGAGTTTCAACCTTTTCTCATGGGAATCGATGTCATTGTTCGAAGCTCGACACTAGAGGCTTAACCTGTGCACCAATCAGAGCTGTCGCCAATAACTACCGCTTGTATAAATATTACGTCATCATCTCGAGAAACAATCGGTTTGAAGCGTTTCATAGCATTGTTTTAAAATCGTTGCAATTTGATAAGGAAACGAGCTGCAGACTTAATAGTTGCACATATGGTAAAGGTCTATGAGGGCTCCAATCTGGCTAAATATCGCTTCTCCATCTCAAAGAGCGATCAAATGCCAGGGTTTCAACCTTTTCTCATGGCAATCGATGTCATTGTTCGAAGCTCGACACTAGAGGTTTAACCTGTGCACCAATCAGAGCTGTCGCCAATAACTACCGCTTGTATAAATATTACGTCCTCATCTCGAGAAACAATCGTTTTAAAGCGTTTCATAGCATTATCTTGAAATCGATGTAATTTCACAAGGAAACGAGCTGCAGACTTAATAGTTGCACATATGGTAAAGGTCTATGAGGGCTTTAATCTGGCCAAATATCGCTTCTCCATCTCAAAAAAGGATCAAATGCCAGGGTTTCAACCTTTTCTCATGGGAATCGATGTCATTGTTCGAAGCTCGACACTAGAGGCTTAACCTGTGCACCAATCAGAGCTGTCGCCAATAACTACCGCTTGTATAAATATTACGTCATCATCTCGAGAAACAATCGTTTTAAAGCGTTTCATAGCATTGTTTTAAAATCGTTGCAATTTGATAAGGAAACGAGCTGCAGACTTAATGGTTGCACATATAGTAAAGGTCTATGAGGGCTCCAATCTGGCCAAATATCGCTTCTCCATCTCAAAGAACGATCAAATGCCAGGGTTTCAACCTTTTCTCATGGAAATCGATGTCATTGTTCGAAGCTCGACACTAGAGGCTTAACATGTGCACCAATCAGAGCTGTCGCCAATAACTACCGCTTGTATAAATATTACGTCCTCATCTCGAGAAACAATCGTTTTAAAGCGTTTCATAGCATTATCTTGAAATCGATGTAATTTCACAAGGAAACGAGCTGCAGACTAAATATTTGCACATATAGTAAAGGTCTATGAGGGCTTTAATCTGGCCAAATATCGCTTCTCCATCTCAAAGAAGGATCAAATGCCAGAGTTTCAACCTTTTCTCATGGGAATCGATGTCATTGTTCGAAGCTCGACACTAGAGGCTTAACCTGTGCACCAATCAGAGCTGTCGCCAATAACTACCGCTTGTATAAATATTACGTCATCATCTCGAGAAACAATCGGTTTGAAGCGTTTCATAGCATTGTTTTAAAATCGTTGCAATTTGATAAGGAAACGAGCTGCAGACTTAATAGTTGCACATATGGTAAAGGTCTATGAGGGCTCCAATCTGGCTAAATATCGCTTCTCCATCTCAAAGAGCGATCAAATGCCAGGGTTTCAACCTTTTCTCATGGCAATCGATGTCATTGTTCGAAGCTCGACACTAGAGGTTTAACCTGTGCACCAATCAGAGCTGTCGCCAATAACTACCGCTTGTATAAATATTACGTCCTCATCTCGAGAAACAATCGTTTTGACGCGTTTCATAGCATTATCTTGAAATCGATGTAATTTCACAAGGAAACGAGCTGCAGACTTAATAGTTGCACATATGGTAAAGGTCTATGAGGGCTTTAATCTGGCCAAATATCGCTTCTCCATCTCAAAAAAGGATCAAATGCCAGGGTTTCAACCTTTTCTCATGGGAATCGATGTCATTGTTCGAAGCTCGACACTAGAGGCTTAACCTGTGCACCAATCAGAGCTGTCGCCAATAACTACCGCTTGTATAAATATTACGTCATCATCTCGAGAAACAATCGTTTTAAAGCGTTTCATAGCATTGTTTTAAAATCGTTGCAATTTGATAAGGAAACGAGCTGCAGACTTAATGGTTGCACATATAGTAAAGGTCTATGAGGGCTCCAATCTGGCCAAATATCGCTTCTCCATCTCAAAGAGCGATCAAATGCCAGGGTTTCAACCTTTTCTCATGGCAATCGATGTCATTGTTCGAAGCTCGACACTAGAGGTTTAACCTGTGCACCAATCAGAGCTGTCGCCAATAACTACCGCTTGTATAAATATTACGTCCTCATCTCGAGAAACAATCGTTTTAAAGCGTTTCATAGCATTATCTTGAAATCGATGTAATTTCACAAGGAAACGAGCTGCAGACTTAATAGTTGCACATATGGTAAAGGTCTATGAGGGCTTTAATCTGGCCAAATATCGCTTCTCCATCTCAAAAAAGGATCAAATGCCAGGGTTTCAACCTTTTCTCATGGGAATCGATGTCATTGTTCGAAGCTCGACACTAGAGGCTTAACCTGTGCACCAATCAGAGCTGTCGCCAATAACTACCGCTTGTATAAATATTACGTCATCATCTCGAGAAACAATCGTTTTAAAGCGTTTCATAGCATTGTTTTAAAATCGTTGCAATTTGATAAGGAAACGAGCTGCAGACTTAATGGTTGCACATATAGTAAAGGTCTATGAGGGCTCCAATCTGGCCAAATATCGCTTCTCCATCTCAAAGAACGATCAAATGCCAGGGTTTCAACCTTTTCTCATGGAAATCGATGTCATTGTTCGAAGCTCGACACTAGAGGCTTAACATGTGCACCAATCAGAGCTGTCGCCAATAACTACCGCTTGTATAAATATTACGTCCTCATCTCGAGAAACAATCGTTTTAAAGCGTTTCATAGCATTATCTTGAAATCGATGTAATTTCACAAGGAAACGAGCTGCAGACTAAATATTTGCACATATAGTAAAGGTCTATGAGGGCTTTAATCTGGCCAAATATCGCTTCTCCATCTCAAAGAAGGATCAAATGCCAGAGTTTCAACCTTTTCTCATGGGAATCGATGTCATTGTTCGAAGCTCGACACTAGAGGCTTAACCTGTGCACCAATCAGAGCTGTCGCCAATAACTACCGCTTGTATAAATATTACGTCATCATCTCGAGAAACAATCGGTTTGAAGCGTTTCATAGCATTGTTTTAAAATCGTTGCAATTTGATAAGGAAACGAGCTGCAGACTTAATAGTTGCACATATGGTAAAGGTCTATGAGGGCTCCAATCTGGCTAAATATCGCTTCTCCATCTCAAAGAGCGATCAAATGCCAGGGTTTCAACCTTTTCTCATGGCAATCGATGTCATTGTTCGAAGCTCGACACTAGAGGTTTAACCTGTGCACCAATCAGAGCTGTCGCCAATAACTACCGCTTGTATAAATATTACGTCCTCATCTCGAGAAACAATCGTTTTGACGCGTTTCATAGCATTATCTTGAAATCGATGTAATTTCACAAGGAAACGAGCTGCAGACTTAATAGTTGCACATATGGTAAAGGTCTATGAGGGCTTTAATCTGGCCAAATATCGCTTCTCCATCTCAAAAAAGGATCAAATGCCAGGGTTTCAACCTTTTCTCATGGGAATCGATGTCATTGTTCGAAGCTCGACACTAGAGGCTTAACCTGTGCACCAATCAGAGCTGTCGCCAATAACTACCGCTTGTATAAATATTACGTCATCATCTCGAGAAACAATCGTTTTAAAGCGTTTCATAGCATTGTTTTAAAATCGTTGCAATTTGATAAGGAAACGAGCTGCAGACTTAATGGTTGCACATATAGTAAAGGTCTATGAGGGCTCCAATCTGGCCAAATATCGCTTCTCCATCTCAAAGAGCGATCAAATGCCAGGGTTTCAACCTTTTCTCATGGCAATCGATGTCATTGTTCGAAGCTCGACACTAGAGGTTTAACCTGTGCACCAATCAGAGCTGTCGCCAATAACTACCGCTTGTATAAATATTACGTCCTCATCTCGAGAAACAATCGTTTTAAAGCGTTTCATAGCATTATCTTGAAATCGATGTAATTTCACAAGGAAACGAGCTGCAGACTTAATAGTTGCACATATGGTAAAGGTCTATGAGGGCTCCAATCTGGCTAAATATCGCTTCTCCATCTCAAAGAGCGATCAAATGCCAGGGTTTCAACCTTTTCTCATGGCAATCGATGTCATTGTTCGAAGCTCGACACTAGAGGTTTAACCTGTGCACCAATCAGAGCTGTCGCCAATAACTACCGCTTGTATAAATATTACGTCATTATCTCGAAAAACAATTGTTTTAAAGCGTTTCATATCATTATCTTGAAATCGATGTAATTTCACAAGGAAACGAGCTGCAGACTAAATATTTGCACATATAGTAAAGGTCTATGAGGGCTCCAATCTGGCCAAATATCGCTTCTTCATCTCAAAGAACGATCAAATGCCAGGGTTTCAAACTTTTCTCATGGGAATCGATGTCATTGTTCGATGCTCGACACTAGAGGCTTCACCTGTGCACCAATCAGAGCTGTCGCCAATAACTACCGCTTGTATAAATATTACGTTATTATCTCGAAAAACAATTGTTTTAAAGCGTTTCATAGCATTATCTTGAAATCGATGTAATTTCACAAGGAAACGAGCTGCAGACTTAATAGTTGCACATATGGTAAAGGTCTATGAGGGCTCCAATCTGGCTAAATATCGCTTCTCCATCTCAAAGAGCGATCAAATGCCAGGGTTTCAACCTTTTCTCATGGCAATCGATGTCATTGTTCGAAGCTCGACACTAGAGGTTTAACCTGTGCACCAATCAGAGCTGTCGCCAATAACTACCGCTTGTATAAATATTACGTCATTATCTCGAAAAACAATTGTTTTAAAGCGTTTCATAGCATTATCTTGAAATCGATGTAATTTCACAAGGAAACGAGCTGCAGACTTAATAGTTGCACATATGGTAAAGGTCTATGAGGGCTTTAATCTGGCCAAATATCGCTTCTCCATCTCAAAGAAGGATCAAATGCCAGGGTTTCAACCTTTTCTCATGGGAATCGATGTCATTGTTCGAAGCTCGACACTAGAGGCTTAACCTGTGCACCAATCAGAGCTGTCGCCAATAACTACCGCTTGTATAAATATTACGTCCTCATCTCGAGAAACAATCGTTTTAAAGCGTTTCATAGCATTATCTTGAAATCGATGTAATTTCACAAGGAAACGAGCTGCAGACTTAATAGTTGCACATATGGTAAAGGTCTATGAGGGCTTTAATCTGGCCAAATATCGCTTCTCCATCTTAAAGAACGATCAAATGCCAGGGTTTCAAACTTTTCTCATGGGAATCGATGTCATTGTTCGAAGCTCGACACTAGAGGCTTAACCTGTGCACCAATCAGAGCTGTCGCCAATAACTACCGCTTGTATAAATATTACGTCCTCATCTCGAGAAACAATCGTTTTAAAGCGTTTCATAGCATTATCTTGAAATCGATGTAATTTCACAAGGAAACGAGCTGCAGACTAAATATTTGCACATATAGTAAAGGTCTATGAGGGCTTTAATCTGGCCAAATATCGCTTCTCCATCTCAAAGAAGGATCAAATGCCAGAGTTTCAACCTTTTCTCATGGGAATCGATGTCATTGTTCGAAGCTCGACACTAGAGGCTTAACCTGTGCACCAATCAGAGCTGTCGCCAATAACTACCGCTTGTATAAATATTACGTCATCATCTCGAGAAACAATCGGTTTGAAGCGTTTCATAGCATTGTTTTAAAATCGTTGCAATTTGATAAGGAAACGAGCTGCAGACTTAATAGTTGCACATATGGTAAAGGTCTATGAGGGCTCCAATCTGGCTAAATATCGCTTCTCCATCTCAAAGAGCGATCAAATGCCAGGGTTTCAACCTTTTCTCATGGCAATCGATGTCATTGTTCGAAGCTCGACACTAGAGGTTTAACCTGTGCACCAATCAGAGCTGTCGCCAATAACTACCGCTTGTATAAATATTACGTCCTCATCTCGAGAAACAATCGTTTTAAAGCGTTTCATAGCATTATCTTGAAATCGATGTAATTTCACAAGGAAACGAGCTGCAGACTAAATATTTGCACATATAGTAAAGGTCTATGAGGGCTTTAATCTGGCCAAATATCGCTTCTCCATCTTAAAGAACGATCAAATGCCAGGGTTTCAAACTTTTCTCATGGGAATCGATGTCATTGTTCGAAGCTCGACACTAGAGGCTTAACCTGTGCACCAATCAGAGCTGTCGCCAATAACTACCGCTTGTATAAATATTACGTCCTCATCTCGAGAAACAATCGTTTTAAAGCGTTTCATAGCATTATCTTGAAATCGATGTAATTTCACAAGGAAACGAGCTGCAGACTTAATAGTTGCACATATGGTAAAGGTCTATGAGGGCTTTCATCTGGCCAAATATCGCTTCTCCATCTCAAAAAAGGATCAAATGCCAGGGTTTCAACCTTTTCTCATGGGAATCGATGTCATTGTTCGAAGCTCGACACTAGAGGCTTAACCTGTGCACCAATCAGAGCTGTCGCCAATAACTACCGCTTGTATAAATATTACGTCATCATCTCGAGAAACAATCGTTTTAAAGCGTTTCATAGCATTGTTTTAAAATCGTTGCAATTTGATAAGGAAACGAGCTGCAGACTTAATGGTTGCACATATAGTAAAGGTCTATGAGGGCTCCAATCTGGCCAAATATCGCTTCTCCATCTCAAAGAACGATCAAATGCCAGGGTTTCAACCTTTTCTCATGGAAATCGATGTCATTGTTCGAAGCTCGACACTAGAGGCTTAACATGTGCACCAATCAGAGCTGTCGCCAATAACTACCGCTTGTATAAATATTACGTCCTCATCTCGAGAAACAATCGTTTTAAAGCGTTTCATAGCATTATCTTGAAATCGATGTAATTTCACAAGGAAACGAGCTGCAGACTAAATATTTGCACATATAGTAAAGGTCTATGAGGGCTTTAATCTGGCCAAATATCGCTTCTCCATCTCAAAGAAGGATCAAATGCCAGAGTTTCAACCTTTTCTCATGGGAATCGATGTCATTGTTCGAAGCTCGACACTAGAGGCTTAACCTGTGCACCAATCAGAGCTGTCGCCAATAACTACCGCTTGTATAAATATTACGTCATCATCTCGAGAAACAATCGGTTTGAAGCGTTTCATAGCATTGTTTTAAAATCGTTGCAATTTGATAAGGAAACGAGCTGCAGACTTAATAGTTGCACATATGGTAAAGGTCTATGAGGGCTCCAATCTGGCTAAATATCGCTTCTCCATCTCAAAGAGCGATCAAATGCCAGGGTTTCAACCTTTTCTCATGGCAATCGATGTCATTGTTCGAAGCTCGACACTAGAGGTTTAACCTGTGCACCAATCAGAGCTGTCGCCAATAACTACCGCTTGTATAAATATTACGTCCTCATCTCGAGAAACAATCGTTTTAAAGCGTTTCATAGCATTATCTTGAAATCGATGTAATTTCACAAGGAAACGAGCTGCAGACTAAATATTTGCACATATAGTAAAGGTCTATGAGGGCTTTAATCTGGCCAAATATCGCTTCTCCATCTTAAAGAACGATCAAATGCCAGGGTTTCAAACTTTTCTCATGGGAATCGATGTCATTGTTCGAAGCTCGACACTAGAGGCTTAACCTGTGCACCAATCAGAGCTGTCGCCAATAACTACCGCTTGTATAAATATTACGTCCTCATCTCGAGAAACAATCGTTTTGACGCGTTTCATAGCATTATCTTGAAATCGATGTAATTTCACAAGGAAACGAGCTGCAGACTTAATAGTTGCACATATGGTAAAGGTCTATGAGGGCTTTAATCTGGCCAAATATCGCTTCTCCATCTCAAAAAAGGATCAAATGCCAGGGTTTCAACCTTTTCTCATGGGAATCGATGTCATTGTTCGAAGCTCGACACTAGAGGCTTAACCTGTGCACCAATCAGAGCTGTCGCCAATAACTACCGCTTGTATAAATATTACGTCATCATCTCGAGAAACAATCGTTTTAAAGCGTTTCATAGCATTGTTTTAAAATCGTTGCAATTTGATAAGGAAACGAGCTGCAGACTTAATGGTTGCACATATAGTAAAGGTCTATGAGGGCTCCAATCTGGCCAAATATCGCTTCTCCATCTCAAAGAAGGATCAAATGCCAGGGTTTCAACCTTTTCTCATGGGAATCGATGTCATTGTTCGAAGCTCGACACTAGAGGCTTAACCTGTGCACCAATCAGAGCTGTCGCCAATAACTACCGCTTGTATAAATATTACGTCCTCATCTCGAGAAACAATTGTTTTAAAGCGTTTCATAGCATTATCTTGAAATCGATGTAATTTCACAAGGAAACGAGCTGCAGACTTAATAGTTGCACATATGGTAAAGGTCTATGAGGGCTTTAATCTGGCCAAATATCGCTTCTCCATCTCAAAAAAAGATCAAATGCCAGGGTTTCAACCTTTTCTCATGGGAATCGATGTCATTGTTCGAAGCTCGACACTAGAGGCTTAACCTGTGCACCAATCAGAGCTGTCGCCAATAACTACCGCTTGTATAAATATTACGTCCTCATCTCGAGAAACAATCGTTTTGACGCGTTTCATAGCATTATCTTGAAATCGATGTAATTTCACAAGGAAACGAGCTGCAGACTTAATAGTTGCACATATGGTAAAGGTCTATGAGGGCTTTAATCTGGCCAAATATCGCTTCTCCATCTCAAAAAAGGATCAAATGCCAGGGTTTCAACCTTTTCTCATGGGAATCGATGTCATTGTTCGAAGCTCGACACTAGAGGCTTAACCTGTGCACCAATCAGAGCTGTCGCCAATAACTACCGCTTGTATAAATATTACGTCATCATCTCGAGAAACAATCGTTTTAAAGCGTTTCATAGCATTGTTTTAAAATCGTTGCAATTTGATAAGGAAACGAGCTGCAGACTTAATGGTTGCACATATAGTAAAGGTCTATGAGGGCTCCAATCTGGCCAAATATCGCTTCTCCATCTCAAAGAAGGATCAAATGCCAGGGTTTCAACCTTTTCTCATGGGAATCGATGTCATTGTTCGAAGCTCGACACTAGAGGCTTAACCTGTGCACCAATCAGAGCTGTCGCCAATAACTACCGCTTGTATAAATATTACGTCCTCATCTCGAGAAACAATCGTTTTGACGCGTTTCATAGCATTGTTTTAAAATCGTTGCAATTTGATAAGGAAACGAGCTGCAGACTTAATGGTTGCACATATAGTAAAGGTCTATGAGGGCTTTAATCTGGCCAAATATCGCTTCTCCATCTCAAAGAGCGATCAAATGCCAGGGTTTCAACCTTTTCTCATGGGAATCGATGTCATTGTTCGAAGCTCGACACTAGAGGCTTAACCTGTGCACCAATCAGAGCTGTCGCCAATAACTACCGCTTGTATAAATATTACGTCATCATCTCGAGAAACAATCGTTTTAAAGCGTTTCATAGCATTGTTTTAAAATCGTTGCAATTTGATAAGGAAACGAGCTGCAGACTTAATGGTTGCACATATAGTAAAGGTCTATGAGGGCTCCAATCTGGCCAAATATCGCTTCTCCATCTCAAAAAACGATCAAATGCCAGGGTTTCAACCTTTTCTCATGGAAATCGATGTCATTGTTCGAAGCTCGACACTAGAGGCTTAACATGTGCACCAATCAGAGCTGTCGCCAATAACTACCGCTTGTATAAATATTACGTCCTCATCTCGAGAAACAATCGTTTTGACGCGTTTCATAGCATTATCTTGAAATCGATGTAATTTCACAAGGAAACGAGCTGCAGACTTAATAGTTGCACATATGGTAAAGGTCTATGAGGGCTTTAATCTGGCCAAATATCGCTTCTCCATCTCAAAGAACGATCAAATGCCAGGGTTTCAACCTTTTCTCATGGGAATCGATGTCATTGTTCGAAGCTCGACACTAGAGGCTTAACCTGTGCACCAATCAGAGCTGTCGCCAATAACTACCGCTTGTATAAATATTACGTCATCATCTCGAGAAACAATCGTTTTAAAGCGTTTCATAGCATTGTTTTAAAATCGTTGCAATTTGATAAGGAAACGAGCTGCAGACTTAATGGTTGCACATATAGTAAAGGTCTATGAGGGCTCCAATCTGGCCAAATATCGCTTCTCCATCTCAAAGAACGATCAAATGCCAGGGTTTCAACCTTTTCTCATGGAAATCGATGTCATTGTTCGAAGCTCGACACTAGAGGCTTAACATGTGCACCAATCAGAGCTGTCGCCAATAACTACCGCTTGTATAAATATTACGTCCTCATCTCGAGAAACAATCGTTTTGACGCGTTTCATAGCATTATCTTGAAATCGATGTAATTTCACAAGGAAACGAGCTGCAGACTTAATAGTTGCACATATGGTAAAGGTCTATGAGGGCTTTAATCTGGCCAAATATCGCTTCTCCATCTCAAAGAACGATCAAATGCCAGGGTTTCAACCTTTTCTCATGGGAATCGATGTCATTGTTCGATGCTCGACACTAGAGGCTTAACCTGTGCACCAATCAGAGCTGTCGCCAATAACTACCGCTTGTATAAATATTACGTCCTCATCTCGAGAAACAATCGTTTTGACGCGTTTCATAGCATTATCTTGAAATCGATGTAATTTCACAAGGAAACGAGCTGCAGACTTAATAGTTGCACATATGGTAAAGGTCTATGAGGGCTTTAATCTGGCCAAATATCGCTTCTCCATCTTAAAGAACGATCAAATGCCAGGGTTTTAAACTTTTCTCATGGGAATCGATGTCATTGTTCGAAGCTCGACACTAGAGGCTTAACCTGTGCACCAATCAGAGCTGTCGCCAATAACTACCGCTTGTATAAATATTACGTCCTCATCTCGAGAAACAATCGGTTTGAAGCGTTTCATAGCATTGTTTTAAAATCGTTGCAATTTGATAAGGAAACGAGCTGCAGACTTAATAGTTGCACATATGGTAAAGGTCTATGAGGGCTCCAATCTGGCTAAATATCGCTTCTCCATCTCAAAGAGCGATCAAATGCCAGGGTTTCAACCTTTTCTCATGGCAATCGATGTCATTGTTCGAAGCTCGACACTAGAGGCTTAACCTGTGCACCAATCAGAGCTGTCGCCAATAACTACCGCTTGTATAAATATTACGTCATCATCTCGAGAAACAATCGTTTTAAAGCGTTTCATAGCATTGTTTTAAAATCGTTGCAATTTGATAAGGAAACGAGCTGCAGACTTAATGGTTGCACATATAGTAAAGGTCTATGAGGGCTCCAATCTGGCCAAATATCGCTTCTCCATCTCAAAGAAGGATCAAATGCCAGGGTTTCAACCTTTTCTCATGGAAATCGATGTCATTGTTCGAAGCTCGACACTAGAGGCTTAACCTGTGCACCAATCAGAGCTGTCGCCAATAACTACCGCTTGTATAAATATTACGTCATCATCTCGAGAAACAATCGGTTTGAAGCGTTTCATAGCATTGTTTTAAAATCGTTGCAATTTGATAAGGAAACGAGCTGCAGACTTAATATTTGCACATATAGTAAAGGTCTATGAGGGCTCCAATCTGGCCAAATATCGCTTCTCCATCTTAAAGAACGATCAAATGCCAGGGTTTCAACCTTTTCTCATGGGAATCGATGTCATTGTTCGAAGCTCGACACTAGAGGCTTAACCTGTGCACCAATCAGAGCTGTCGCCAATAACTACCGCTTGTATAAATATTACGTTATTATCTCGAAAAACAATTGTTTTAAAGCGTTTCATATCATTATCTTGAAATCGATGTAATTTCACAAGGAAACGAGCTGCAGACTAAATATTTGCACATATAGTAAAGGTCTATGAGGGCTCCAATCTGGCCAAATATCGCTTCTTCATCTCAAAGAACGATCAAATGCCAGGGTTTCAAACTTTTCTCATGGGAATCGATGTCATTGTTCGATGCTCGACACTAGAGGCTTCACCTGTGCACCAATCAGAGCTGTCGCCAATAACTACCGCTTGTATAAATATTACGTTATTATCTCGAAAAACAATTGTTTTAAAGCGTTTCATAGCATTATCTTGAAATCGATGTAATTTCACAAGGAAACGAGCTGCAGACTTAATGGTTGCACATATGGTAAAGGTCTATGAGGGCTTTAATCTGGCCAAATATCGCTTCTCCATCTCAAAGAACGATCAAATGCCAGGGTTTCAACCTTTTCTCATGGGAATCGATGTCATTGTTCGAAGCTCGACACTAGAGGCTTAACCTGTGCACCAATCAGAGCTGTCGCCAATAACTACCGCTTGTATAAATATTACGTCCTCATCTCGAGAAACAATTGTTTTAAAGCGTTTCATAGCATTATCTTGAAATCGATGTAATTTCACAAGGAAACGAGCTGCAGACTTAATAGTTGCACATATGGTAAAGGTCTATGAGGGCTCCAATCTGGCTAAATATCGCTTCTCCATCTCAAAGAGCGATCAAATGCCAGGGTTTCAACCTTTTCTCATGGCAATCGATGTCATTGTTCGAAGCTCGACACTAGAGGTTTAACCTGTGCACCAATCAGAGCTGTCGCCAATAACTACCGCTTGTATAAATATTACGTCATTATCTCGAAAAACAATTGTTTTAAAGCGTTTCATATCATTATCTTGAAATCGATGTAATTTCACAAGGAAACGAGCTGCAGACTAAATATTTGCACATATAGTAAAGGTCTATGAGGGCTCCAATCTGGCCAAATATCGCTTCTTCATCTCAAAGAACGATCAAATGCCAGGGTTTCAAACTTTTTTCATGGGAATCGATGTCATTGTTCGATGCTCGACACTAGAGGCTTAACCTGTGCACCAATCAGAGCTGTCGCCAATAACTACCGCTTGTATAAATATTACGTTATTATCTCGAAAAACAATTGTTTTAAAGCGTTTCATAGCATTATCTTGAAATCGATGTAATTTCACAAGGAAACGAGCTGCAGACTTAATAGTTGCACATATGGTAAAGGTCTATGAGGGCTTTAATCTGGCCAAATATCGCTTCTCCATCTCAAAGAAGGATCAAATGCCAGGGTTTCAACCTTTTCTCATGGGAATCGATGTCATTGTTCGAAGCTCGACACTAGAGGCTTAACCTGTGCACCAATCAGAGCTGTCGCCAATAACAACCGCTTGTATAAATATTACGTCCTCATCTCGAGAAACAATCGTTTTGACGCGTTTCATAGCATTATCTTGAAATCGATGTAATTTCACAAGGAAACGAGCTGCAGACTTAATAGTTGCACATATGGTAAAGGTCTATGAGGGCTTTAATCTGGCCAAATATCGCTTCTCCATCTTAAAGAACGATCAAATGCCAGGGTTTCAAACTTTTCTCATGGGAATCGATGTCATTGTTCGAAGCTCGACACTAGAGGCTTAACCTGTGCACCAATCAGAGCTGTCGCCAATAACTACCGCTTGTATAAATATTACGTCCTCATCTCGAGAAACAATCGTTTTGACGCGTTTCATAGCATTATCTTGAAATCGATGTAATTTCACAAGGAAACGAGCTGCAGACTTAATAGTTGCACATATGGTAAAAGTCTATGAGGGCTTTAATCTGGCCAAATATCGCTTCTCCATCTCAAAAAAGGATCAAATGCCAGGGTTTCAACCTTTTCTCATGGGAATCGATGTCATTGTTCGAAGCTCGACACTAGAGGCTTAACCTGTGCACCAATCAGAGCTGTCGCCAATAACTACCGCTTGTATAAATATTACGTCATCATCTCGAGAAACAATCGTTTTAAAGCGTTTCATAGCATTGTTTTAAAATCGTTGCAATTTGATAAGGAAACGAGCTGCAGACTTAATGGTTGCACATATAGTAAAGGTCTATGAGGGCTCCAATCTGGCCAAATATCGCTTCTCCATCTCAAAGAACGATCAAATGCCAGGGTTTCAACCTTTTCTCATGGAAATCGATGTCATTGTTCGAAGCTCGACACTAGAGGCTTAACATGTGCACCAATCAGAGCTGTCGCCAATAACTACCGCTTGTATAAATATTACGTCCTCATCTCGAGAAACAATCGTTTTGACGCGTTTCATAGCATTATCTTGAAATCGATGTAATTTCACAAGGAAACGAGCTGCAGACTTAATAGTTGCACATATGGTAAAGGTCTATGAGGGCTTTAATCTGGCCAAATATCGCTTCTCCATCTCAAAGAACGATCAAATGCCAGGGTTTCAACCTTTTCTCATGGGAATCGATGTCATTGTTCGAAGCTCGACACTAGAGGCTTAACCTGTGCACCAATCAGAGCTGTCGCCAATAACTACCGCTTGTATAAATATTACGTCATCATCTCGAGAAACAATCGTTTTAAAGCGTTTCATAGCATTGTTTTAAAATCGTTGCAATTTGATAAGGAAACGAGCTGCAGACTTAATGGTTGCACATATAGTAAAGGTCTATGAGGGCTCCAATCTGGCCAAATATCGCTTCTCCATCTCAAAAAAGGATCAAATGCCAGGGTTTCAACCTTTTCTCATGGGAATCGATGTCATTGTTCGAAGCTCGACACTAGAGGCTTAACCTGTGCACCAATCAGAGCTGTCGCCAATAACTACCGCTTGTATAAATATTACGTCATCATCTCGAGAAACAATCGTTTTAAAGCGTTTCATAGCATTGTTTTAAAATCGTTGCAATTTGATAAGGAAACGAGCTGCAGACTTAATGGTTGCACATATAGTAAAGGTCTATGAGGGCTCCAATCTGGCCAAATATCGCGTCTCCATCTCAAAGAACGATCAAATGCCAGGGTTTCAACCTTTTCTCATGGAAATCGATGTCATTGTTCGAAGCTCGACACTAGAGGCTTAACCTGTGCACCAATCAGAGCTGTCGCCAATAACTACCGCTTGTATAAATATTACGTCATCATCTCGAGAAACAATCGTTTTAAAGCGTTTCATAGCATTGTTTTAAAATCGTTGCAATTTGATAAGGAAACGAGCTGCAGACTTAATGGTTGCACATATAGTAAAGGTCTATGAGGGCTCCAATCTGGCCAAATATCGCTTCTCCATCTCAAAAAAGGATCAAATGCCAGGGTTTCAACCTTTTCTCATGGGAATCGATGTCATTGTTCGAAGCTCGACACTAGAGGCTTAACCTGTGCACCAATCAGAGCTGTCGCCAATAACTACCGCTTGTATAAATATTACGTCATCATCTCGAGAAACAATCGTTTTGACGCGTTTCATAGCATTATCTTGAAATCGATGTAATTTCACAAGGAAACGAGCTGCAGACTTAATAGTTGCACATATGGTAAAGGTCTATGAGGGCTTTAATCTGGCCAAATATCGCTTCTCCATCTCAAAAAAGGATCAAATGCCAGGGTTTCAACCTTTTCTCATGGGAATCGATGTCATTGTTCGAAGCTCGACACTAGAGGCTTAACCTGTGCACCAATCAGAGCTGTCGCCAATAACTACCGCTTGTATAAATATTACGTCATCATCTCGAGAAACAATCGTTTTAAAGCGTTTCATAGCATTGTTTTAAAATCGTTGCAATTTGATAAGGAAACGAGCTGCAGACTTAATGGTTGCACATATAGTAAAGGTCTATGAGGGCTCCAATCTGGCCAAATATCGCTTCTCCATCTCAAAAAAGGATCAAATGCCAGGGTTTCAACCTTTTCTCATGGGAATCGATGTCATTGTTCGAAGCTCGACACTAGAGGCTTAACCTGTGCACCAATCAGAGCTGTCGCCAATAACTACCGCTTGTATAAATATTACGTCATCATCTCGAGAAACAATCGTTTTAAAGCGTTTCATAGCATTGTTTTAAAATCGTTGCAATTTGATAAGGAAACGAGCTGCAGACTTAATGGTTGCACATATAGTAAAGGTCTATGAGGGCTCCAATCTGGCCAAATATCGCTTCTCCATCTCAAAGAACGATCAAATTCCAGGGTTTCAACCTTTTCCCATGGGAATCGATGTCATTGTTCGAAGCTCGACACTAGAGGCTTAACCTGTGCACCAATCAGAGCTGTCGCCAATAACTACCGCTTGTATAAATATTACGTTATTATCTCTAAAAACAATTGTTTTAAAGCGTTTCATAGCATTATCTTGAAATCGATGTAATTTCACAAGGAAACGAGCTGCAGACTTAATAGTTGCACATATGGTAAAGGTCTATGAGGGCTCCAATCTGGCTAAATATCGCTTCTCCATCTCAAAGAGCGATCAAATGCCAGGGTTTCAACCTTTTCTCATGGCAATCGATGTCAATCGATTCGAAGCTCGACACTAGAGGTTTAACCTGTGCACCAATCAGAGCTGTCGCCAATAACTACCGCTTGTATAAATATTACGTCATCATCTCGAAAAACAATTGTTTTAAAGCGTTTCATATCATTATCTTGAAATCGATGTAATTTCACAAGGAAACGAGCTGCAGACTAAATATTTGCACATATAGTAAAGGTCTATGAGGGCTCCAATCTGGCTAAATATCGCTTCTCCATCTCAAAGAGCGATCAAATGCCAGGGTTTCAACCTTTTCTCATGGCAATCGATGTCAATCGATTCGAAGCTCGACACTAGAGGTTTAACCTGTGCACCAATCAGAGCTGTCGCCAATAACTACCGCTTGTATAAATATTACGTCATCATCTCGAAAAACAATTGTTTTAAAGCGTTTCATATCATTATCTTGAAATCGATGTAATTTCACAAGGAAACGAGCTGCAGACTAAATATTTGCACATATAGTAAAGGTCTATGAGGGCTCCAATCTGGCCAAATATCGCTTCTTCATCTCAAAGAACGATCAAATGCCAGGGTTTCAACCTTTTCTCATGGAAATCGATGTCATTGTTCGAAGCTCGACACTAGAGGCTTAACCTGTGCACCAATCAGAGCTGTCGCCAATAACTACCGCTTGTATAAATATTACGTCATCATCTCGAGAAACAATCGTTTTAAAGCGTTTCATAGCATTGTTTTAAAATCGTTGCAATTTGATAAGGAAACGAGCTGCAGACTTAATGGTTGCACATATAGTAAAGGTCTATGAGGGCTCCAATCTGGCCAAATATCGCTTCTCCATCTCAAAAAAGGATCAAATGCCAGGGTTTCAACCTTTTCTCATGGGAATCGATGTCATTGTTCGAAGCTCGACACTAGAGGCTTAACCTGTGCACCAATCAGAGCTGTCGCCAATAACTACCGCTTGTATAAATATTACGTCATCATCTCGAGAAACAATCGTTTTAAAGCGTTTCATAGCATTGTTTTAAAATCGTTGCAATTTGATAAGGAAACGAGCTGCAGACTTAATGGTTGCACATATAGTAAAGGTCTATGAGGGCTCCAATCTGGCCAAATATCGCGTCGCCATCTCAAAGAACGATCAAATGCCAGGGTTTCAACCTTTTCTCATGGAAATCGATGTCATTGTTCGAAGCTCGACACTAGAGGCTTAACCTGTGCACCAATCAGAGCTGTCGCCAATAACTACCGCTTGTATAAATATTACGTCATCATCTCGAGAAACAATCGTTTTAAAGCGTTTCATAGCATTGTTTTAAAATCGTTGCAATTTGATAAGGAAACGAGCTGCAGACTTAATGGTTGCACATATAGTAAAGGTCTATGAGGGCTCCAATCTGGCCAAATATCGCTTCTCCATCTCAAAAAAGGATCAAATGCCAGGGTTTCAACCTTTTCTCATGGGAATCGATGTCATTGTTCGAAGCTCGACACTAGAGGCTTAACCTGTGCACCAATCAGAGCTGTCGCCAATAACTACCGCTTGTATAAATATTACGTCATCATCTCGAGAAACAATCGTTTTGACGCGTTTCATAGCATTATCTTGAAATCGATGTAATTTCACAAGGAAACGAGCTGCAGACTTAATGGTTGCACATATAGTAAAGGTCTATGAGGGCTCCAATCTGGCCAAATATCGCTTCTCCATCTCAAAGAGCGATCAAATGCCAGGGTTTCAACCTTTTCTCATGGGAATCGATGTCATTGTTCGAAGCTCGACACTAGAGGCTTAACCTGTGCACCAATCAGAGCTGTCGCCAATAACTACCGCTTGTATAAATATTACGTCATCATCTCGAGAAACAATCGGTTTGAAGCGTTTCATAGCATTGTTTTAAAATCGTTGCAATTTGATAAGGAAACGAGCTGCAGACTTAATATTTGCACATATGGTAAAGGTCTATGAGGGCTCCAATCTGGCCAAATATCGCTTCTCCATCTCAAAGAACGATCAAATTCCAGGGTTTCAACCTTTTCCCATGGTAATCGATGTCATTGTTCGAAGCTCGACACTAGAGGCTTAACCTGTGCACCAATCAGAGCTGTCGCCAATAACTACCGCTTGTATAAATATTACGTTATTATCTCGAAAAACAATTGTTTTAAAGCGTTTCATAGCATTATCTTGAAATCGATGTAATTTCACAAGGAAACGAGCTGCAGACTTAATAGTTGCACATATGGTAAAGGTCTATGAGGGCTCCAATCTGGCTAAATATCGCTTCTCCATCTCAAAGAGCGATCAAATGCCAGGGTTTCAACCTTTTCTCATGGCAATCGATGTCAATCGATTCGAAGCTCGACACTAGAGGCTTAACCTGTGCACCAATCAGAGCTGTCGCCAATAACTACCGCTTGTATAAATATTACGTCATCATCTCGAAAAACAATTGTTTTAAAGCGTTTCATATCATTATCTTGAAATCGATGTAATTTCACAAGGAAACGAGCTGCAGACTAAATATTTGCACATATAGTAAAGGTCTATGAGGGCTCCAATCTGGCCAAATATCGCTTCTTCATCTCAAAGAACGATCAAATGCCAGGGTTTCAAACTTTTCTCATGGAAATCGATGTCATTGTTCGAAGCTCGACACTAGAGGCTTAACCTGTGCACCAATCAGAGCTGTCGCCAATAACTACCGCTTGTATAAATATTACGTCATCATCTCGAGAAACAATCGTTTTAAAGCGTTTCATAGCATTGTTTTAAAATCGTTGCAATTTGATAAGGAAACGAGCTGCAGACTTAATGGTTGCACATATAGTAAAGGTCTATGAGGGCTCCAATCTGGCCAAATATCGCTTCTCCATCTCAAAAAAGGATCAAATGCCAGGGTTTCAACCTTTTCTCATGGGAATCGATGTCATTGTTCGAAGCTCGACACTAGAGGCTTAACCTGTGCACCAATCAGAGCTGTCGCCAATAACTACCGCTTGTATAAATATTACGTCATCATCTCGAGAAACAATCGTTTTAAAGCGTTTCATAGCATTGTTTTAAAATCGTTGCAATTTGATAAGGAAACGAGCTGCAGACTTAATGGTTGCACATATAGTAAAGGTCTATGAGGGCTCCAATCTGGCCAAATATCGCGTCTCCATCTCAAAGAACGATCAAATGCCAGGGTTTCAACCTTTTCTCATGGAAATCGATGTCATTGTTCGAAGCTCGACACTAGAGGCTTAACCTGTGCACCAATCAGAGCTGTCGCCAATAACTACCGCTTGTATAAATATTACGTCATCATCTCGAGAAACAATCGTTTTAAAGCGTTTCATAGCATTGTTTTAAAATCGTTGCAATTTGATAAGGAAACGAGCTGCAGACTTAATGGTTGCACATATAGTAAAGGTCTATGAGGGCTCCAATCTGGCCAAATATCGCTTCTCCATCTCAAAAAAGGATCAAATGCCAGGGTTTCAACCTTTTCTCATGGGAATCGATGTCATTGTTCGAAGCTCGACACTAGAGGCTTAACCTGTGCACCAATCAGAGCTGTCGCCAATAACTACCGCTTGTATAAATATTACGTCATCATCTCGAGAAACAATCGTTTTGACGCGTTTCATAGCATTATCTTGAAATCGATGTAATTTCACAAGGAAACGAGCTGCAGACTTAATGGTTGCACATATAGTAAAGGTCTATGAGGGCTCCAATCTGGCCAAATATCGCTTCTCCATCTCAAAGAGCGATCAAATGCCAGGGTTTCAACCTTTTCTCATGGGAATCGATGTCATTGTTCGAAGCTCGACACTAGAGGCTTAACCTGTGCACCAATCAGAGCTGTCGCCAATAACTACCGCTTGTATAAATATTACGTCATCATCTCGAGAAACAATCGGTTTGAAGCGTTTCATAGCATTGTTTTAAAATCGTTGCAATTTGATAAGGAAACGAGCTGCAGACTTAATATTTGCACATATAGTAAAGGTCTATGAGGGCTCCAATCTGGCCAAATATCGCTTCTCCATCTCAAAGAACGATCAAATTCCAGGGTTTCAACCTTTTCCCATGGTAATCGATGTCATTGTTCGAAGCTCGACACTAGAGGCTTAACCTGTGCACCAATCAGAGCTGTCGCCAATAACTACCGCTTGTATAAATATTACGTTATTATCTCGAAAAACAATTGTTTTAAAGCGTTTCATAGCATTATCTTGAAATCGATGTAATTTCACAAGGAAACGAGCTGCAGACTTAATAGTTACACATATGGTAAAGGTCTATGAGGGCTCCAATCTGGCTAAATATCGCTTCTCCATCTCAAAGAGCGATCAAATGCCAGGGTTTCAACCTTTTCTCATGGCAATCGATGTCAATCGATTCGAAGCTCGACACTAGAGGTTTAACCTGTGCACCAATCAGAGCTGTCGCCAATAACTACCGCTTGTATAAATATTACGTCATTATCTAGAAAAACAATTGTTTTAAAGCGTTTCATATCATTATCTTGAAATCGATGTAATTTCACAAGGAAACGAGCTGCAGACTAAATATTTGCACATATAGTAAAGGTCTATGAGGGCTCCAATCTGGCCAAATATCGCTTCTTCATCTCAAAGAACGATCAAATGCCAGGGTTTCAAACTTTTTTCATGGGAATCGATGTCATTGTTCGATGCTCGACACTAGAGGCTTCACCTGTGCACCAATCAGAGCTGTCGCCAATAACTACCGCTTGTATAAATATTACGTTATTATCTCGAAAAACAATTGTTTTAAAGCGTTTCATAGCATTATCTTGAAATCGATGTAATTTCACAAGGAAACGAGCTGCAGACTTAATAGTTGCACATATGGTAAAGGTCTATGAGGGCTTTAATCTGGCCAAATATCGCTTCTCCATCTCAAAGAAGGATCAAATGCCAGGGTTTCAACCTTTTCTCATGGGAATCGATGTCATTGTTCGAAGCTCGACACTAGAGGCTTAACCTGTGCACCAATCAGAGCTGTCGCCAATAACTACCGCTTGTATAAATATTACGTCCTCATCTCGAGAAACAATCGTTTTGACGCGTTTCATAGCATTATCTTGAAATCGATGTAATTTCACAAGGAAACGAGCTGCAGACTTAATAGTTGCACATATGGTAAAGGTCTATGAGGGCTTTAATCTGGCCAAATATCGCTTCTCCATCTCAAAAAAGGATCAAATGCCAGGGTTTCAACCTTTTCTCATGGGAATCGATGTCATTGTTCGAAGCTCGACACTAGAGGCTTAACCTGTGCACCAATCAGAGCTGTCGCCAATAACTACCGCTTGTATAAATATTACGTCATCATCTCGAGAAACAATCGTTTTAAAGCGTTTCATAGCATTGTTTTAAAATCGTTGTAATTTGATAAGGAAACGAGCTGCAGACTTAATGGTTGCACATATAGTAAAGGTCTATGAGGGCTCCAATCTGGCCAAATATCGCTTCTCCATCTCAAAGAGCGATCAAATGCCAGGGTTTCAAACTTTTCTCATGGGAATCGATGTCATTGTTCGAAGCTCGACACTAGAGGCTTAACCTGTGCACCAATCAGAGCTGTCGCCAATAACTACCGCTTGTATAAATATTACGTCCTCATCTGGAGAAACAATCGGTTTGAAGCGTTTCATAGCATTGTTTTAAAATCGTTGTAATTTGATAAGGAAACGAGCTGCAGACTTAATGGTTGCACATATAGTAAAGGTCTATGAGGGCTCCAATCTGGCCAAATATCGCTTCTCCATCTCAAAGAACGATCAAATTCCAGGGTTTCAACCTTTTCCCATGGTAATCGATGTCATTGTTCGAAGCTCGACACTAGAGGCTTAACCTGTGCACCAATCAGAGCTGTCGCCAATAACTACCGCTTGTATAAATATTACGTTATTATCTCGAAAAACAATTGTTTTAAAGCGTTTCATAGCATTATCTTGAAATCGATGTAATTTCACAAGGAAACGAGCTGCAGACTTAATAGTTGCACATATGGTAAAGGTCTATGAGGGCTCCAATCTGGCTAAATATCGCTTCTCCATCTCAAAGAGCGATCAAATGCCAGGGTTTCAACCTTTTCTCATGGCAATCGATGTCAATCGATTCGAAGCTCGACACTAGAGGTTTAACCTGTGCACCAATCAGAGCTGTCGCCAATAACTACCGCTTGTATAAATATTACGTCATCATCTCGAAAAACAATTGTTTTAAAGCGTTTCATATCATTATCTTGAAATCGATGTAATTTCACAAGGAAACGAGCTGCAGACTAAATATTTGCACATATAGTAAAGGTCTATGAGGGCTCCAATCTGGCCAAATATCGCTTCTTCATCTCAAAGAACGATCAAATGCCAGGGTTTCAAACTTTTCTCATGGAAATCGATGTCATTGTTCGAAGCTCGACACTAGAGGCTTAACCTGTGCACCAATCAGAGCTGTCGCCAATAACTACCGCTTGTATAAATATTACGTCATCATCTCGAGAAACAATCGTTTTAAAGCGTTTCATAGCATTGTTTTAAAATCGTTGCAATTTGATAAGGAAACGAGCTGCAGACTTAATGGTTGCACATATAGTAAAGGTCTATGAGGGCTCCAATCTGGCCAAATATCGCTTCTCCATCTCAAAAAAGGATCAAATGCCAGGGTTTCAACCTTTTCTCATGGGAATCGATGTCATTGTTCGAAGCTCGACACTAGAGGCTTAACCTGTGCACCAATCAGAGCTGTCGCCAATAACTACCGCTTGTATAAATATTACGTCATCATCTCGAGAAACAATCGTTTTAAAGCGTTTCATAGCATTGTTTTAAAATCGTTGCAATTTGATAAGGAAACGAGCTGCAGACTTAATGGTTGCACATATAGTAAAGGTCTATGAGGGCTCCAATCTGGCCAAATATCGCGTCTCCATCTCAAAGAACGATCAAATGCCAGGGTTTCAACCTTTTCTCATGGAAATCGATGTCATTGTTCGAAGCTCGACACTAGAGGCTTAACCTGTGCACCAATCAGAGCTGTCGCCAATAACTACCGCTTGTATAAATATTACGTCATCATCTCGAGAAACAATCGTTTTAAAGCGTTTCATAGCATTGTTTTAAAATCGTTGCAATTTGATAAGGAAACGAGCTGCAGACTTAATGGTTGCACATATAGTAAAGGTCTATGAGGGCTCCAATCTGGCCAAATATCGCTTCTCCATCTCAAAAAAGGATCAAATGCCAGGGTTTCAACCTTTTCTCATGGGAATCGATGTCATTGTTCGAAGCTCGACACTAGAGGCTTAACCTGTGCACCAATCAGAGCTGTCGCCAATAACTACCGCTTGTATAAATATTACGTCATCATCTCGAGAAACAATCGTTTTGACGCGTTTCATAGCATTATCTTGAAATCGATGTAATTTCACAAGGAAACGAGCTGCAGACTTAATGGTTGCACATATAGTAAAGGTCTATGAGGGCTCCAATCTGGCCAAATATCGCTTCTCCATCTCAAAGAGCGATCAAATGCCAGGGTTTCAACCTTTTCTCATGGGAATCGATGTCATTGTTCGAAGCTCGACACTAGAGGCTTAACCTGTGCACCAATCAGAGCTGTCGCCAATAACTACCGCTTGTATAAATATTACGTCATCATCTCGAGAAACAATCGGTTTGAAGCGTTTCATAGCATTGTTTTAAAATCGTTGCAATTTGATAAGGAAACGAGCTGCAGACTTAATATTTGCACATATAGTAAAGGTCTATGAGGGCTCCAATCTGGCCAAATATCGCTTCTCCATCTCAAAGAACGATCAAATTCCAGGGTTTCAACCTTTTCCCATGGTAATCGATGTCATTGTTCGAAGCTCGACACTAGAGGCTTAACCTGTGCACCAATCAGAGCTGTCGCCAATAACTACCGCTTGTATAAATATTACGTTATTATCTCGAAAAACAATTGTTTTAAAGCGTTTCATAGCATTATCTTGAAATCGATGTAATTTCACAAGGAAACGAGCTGCAGACTTAATAGTTGCACATATGGTAAAGGTCTATGAGGGCTCCAATCTGGCTAAATATCGCTTCTCCATCTCAAAGAGCGATCAAATGCCAGGGTTTCAACCTTTTCTCATGGCAATCGATGTCAATCGATTCGAAGCTCGACACTAGAGGTTTAACCTGTGCACCAATCAGAGCTGTCGCCAATAACTACCGCTTGTATAAATATTACGTCATTATCTAGAAAAACAATTGTTTTAAAGCGTTTCATATCATTATCTTGAAATCGATGTAATTTCACAAGGAAACGAGCTGCAGACTAAATATTTGCACATATAGTAAAGGTCTATGAGGGCTCCAATCTGGCCAAATATCGCTTCTTCATCTCAAAGAACGATCAAATGCCAGGGTTTCAAACTTTTTTCATGGGAATCGATGTCATTGTTCGATGCTCGACACTAGAGGCTTCACCTGTGCACCAATCAGAGCTGTCGCCAATAACTACCGCTTGTATAAATATTACGTTATTATCTCGAAAAACAATTGTTTTAAAGCGTTTCATAGCATTATCTTGAAATCGATGTAATTTCACAAGGAAACGAGCTGCAGACTTAATAGTTGCACATATGGTAAAGGTCTATGAGGGCTTTAATCTGGCCAAATATCGCTTCTCCATCTCAAAGAAGGATCAAATGCCAGGGTTTCAACCTTTTCTCATGGGAATCGATGTCATTGTTCGAAGCTCGACACTAGAGGCTTAACCTGTGCACCAATCAGAGCTGTCGCCAATAACTACCGCTTGTATAAATATTACGTCCTCATCTCGAGAAACAATCGTTTTGACGCGTTTCATAGCATTATCTTGAAATCGATGTAATTTCACAAGGAAACGAGCTGCAGACTTAATAGTTGCACATATGGTAAAGGTCTATGAGGGCTCCAATCTGGCCAAATATCGCTTCTCCATCTCAAAGAGCGATCAAATGCCAGGGTTTCAAACTTTTCTCATGGGAATCGATGTCATTGTTCGAAGCTCGACACTAGAGGCTTAACCTGTGCACCAATCAGAGCTGTCGCCAATAACTACCGCTTGTATAAATATTACGTCCTCATCTGGAGAAACAATCGGTTTGAAGCGTTTCATAGCATTGTTTAAAATCGTTGCAATTTGATAAGGAAACGAGCTGCAGACTTAATATTTGCACATATAGTAAAGGTCTATGAGGGCTCCAATCTGGCCAAATATCGCTTCTCCATCTCAAAGAACGATCAAATTCCAGGGTTTCAACCTTTTCCCATGGTAATCGATGTCATTGTTCGAAGCTCGACACTAGAGGCTTAACCTGTGCACCAATCAGAGCTGTCGCCAATAACTACCGCTTGTATAAATATTACGTTATTATCTCGAAAAACAATTGTTTTAAAGCGTTTCATAGCATTATCTTGAAATCGATGTAATTTCACAAGGAAACGAGCTGCAGACTTAATAGTTGCACATATGGTAAAGGTCTATGAGGGCTCCAATCTGGCTAAATATCGCTTCTCCATCTCAAAGAGCGATCAAATGCCAGGGTTTCAACCTTTTCTCATGGCAATCGATGTCAATCGATTCGAAGCTCGACACTAGAGGTTTAACCTGTGCACCAATCAGAGCTGTCGCCAATAACTACCGCTTGTATAAATATTACGTCATCATCTCGAGAAACAATCGTTTTAAAGCGTTTCATAGCATTGTTTTAAAATCGTTGCAATTTGATAAGGAAACGAGCTGCAGACTTAATGGTTGCACATATAGTAAAGGTCTATGAGGGCTCCAATCTGGCCAAATATCGCTTCTCCATCTCAAAAAAGGATCAAATGCCAGGGTTTCAACCTTTTCTCATGGGAATCGATGTCATTGTTCGAAGCTCGACACTAGAGGCTTAACCTGTGCACCAATCAGAGCTGTCGCCAATAACTACCGCTTGTATAAATATTACGTCATCATCTCGAGAAACAATCGTTTTAAAGCGTTTCATAGCATTGTTTTAAAATCGTTGCAATTTGATAAGGAAACGAGCTGCAGACTTAATGGTTGCACATATAGTAAAGGTCTATGAGGGCTCCAATCTGGCCAAATATCGCTTCTCCATCTTAAAGAACGATCAAATGCCAGGGTTTCAAACTTTTCTCATGGGAATCGATGTCATTGTTCGAAGCTCGACACTAGAGGCTTAACCTGTGCACCAATCAGAGCTGTCGCCAATAACTACCGCTTGTATAAATATTACGTCCTCATCTCGAGAAACAATCGTTTTAACGCGTTTCATAGCATTATCTTGAAATCGATGTAATTTCACAAGGAAACGAGCTGCAGACTTAATAGTTGCACATATGGTAAAGGTCTATGAGGGCTCCAATCTGGCTAAATATCGCTTCTCCATCTCAAAGAGCGATCAAATGCCAGGGTTTCAACCTTTTCTCATGGCAATCGATGTCAATCGATTCGAAGCTCGACACTAGAGGTTTAACCTGTGCACCAATCAGAGCTGTCGCCAATAACTACCGCTTGTATAAATATTACGTCATCATCTCGAAAAACAATTGTTTTAAAGCGTTTCATATCATTATCTTGAAATCGATGTAATTTCACAAGGAAACGAGCTGCAGACTAAATATTTGCACATATAGTAAAGGTCTATGAGGGCTCCAATCTGGCCAAATATCGCTTCTTCATCTCAAAGAACGATCAAATGCCAGGGTTTCAAACTTTTCTCATGGAAATCGATGTCATTGTTCGAAGCTCGACACTAGAGGCTTAACCTGTGCACCAATCAGAGCTGTCGCCAATAACTACCGCTTGTATAAATATTACGTCATCATCTCGAGAAACAATCGTTTTAAAGCGTTTCATAGCATTGTTTTAAAATCGTTGCAATTTGATAAGGAAACGAGCTGCAGACTTAATGGTTGCACATATAGTAAAGGTCTATGAGGGCTCCAATCTGGCCAAATATCGCTTCTCCATCTCAAAAAAGGATCAAATGCCAGGGTTTCAACCTTTTCTCATGGGAATCGATGTCATTGTTCGAAGCTCGACACTAGAGGCTTAACCTGTGCACCAATCAGAGCTGTCGCCAATAACTACCGCTTGTATAAATATTACGTCATCATCTCGAGAAACAATCGTTTTAAAGCGTTTCATAGCATTGTTTTAAAATCGTTGCAATTTGATAAGGAAACGAGCTGCAGACTTAATGGTTGCACATATAGTAAAGGTCTATGAGGGCTCCAATCTGGCCAAATATCGCGTCTCCATCTCAAAGAACGATCAAATGCCAGGGTTTCAACCTTTTCTCATGGAAATCGATGTCATTGTTCGAAGCTCGACACTAGAGGCTTAACCTGTGCACCAATCAGAGCTGTCGCCAATAACTACCGCTTGTATAAATATTACGTCATCATCTCGAGAAACAATCGTTTTAAAGCGTTTCATAGCATTGTTTTAAAATCGTTGCAATTTGATAAGGAAACGAGCTGCAGACTTAATGGTTGCACATATAGTAAAGGTCTATGAGGGCTCCAATCTGGCCAAATATCGCTTCTCCATCTCAAAAAAGGATCAAATGCCAGGGTTTCAACCTTTTCTCATGGGAATCGATGTCATTGTTCGAAGCTCGACACTAGAGGCTTAACCTGTGCACCAATCAGAGCTGTCGCCAATAACTACCGCTTGTATAAATATTACGTCATCATCTCGAGAAACAATCGTTTTGACGCGTTTCATAGCATTATCTTGAAATCGATGTAATTTCACAAGGAAACGAGCTGCAGACTTAATGGTTGCACATATAGTAAAGGTCTATGAGGGCTCCAATCTGGCCAAATATCGCTTCTCCATCTCAAAGAGCGATCAAATGCCAGGGTTTCAACCTTTTCTCATGGGAATCGATGTCATTGTTCGAAGCTCGACACTAGAGGCTTAACCTGTGCACCAATCAGAGCTGTCGCCAATAACTACCGCTTGTATAAATATTACGTCATCATCTCGAGAAACAATCGGTTTGAAGCGTTTCATAGCATTGTTTTAAAATCGTTGCAATTTGATAAGGAAACGAGCTGCAGACTTAATATTTGCACATATAGTAAAGGTCTATGAGGGCTCCAATCTGGCCAAATATCGCTTCTCCATCTCAAAGAACGATCAAATTCCAGGGTTTCAACCTTTTCCCATGGTAATCGATGTCATTGTTCGAAGCTCGACACTAGAGGCTTAACCTGTGCACCAATCAGAGCTGTCGCCAATAACTACCGCTTGTATAAATATTACGTTATTATCTCGAAAAACAATTGTTTTAAAGCGTTTCATAGCATTATCTTGAAATCGATGTAATTTCACAAGGAAACGAGCTGCAGACTTAATAGTTGCACATATGGTAAAGGTCTATGAGGGCTCCAATCTGGCTAAATATCGCTTCTCCATCTCAAAGAGCGATCAAATGCCAGGGTTTCAACCTTTTCTCATGGCAATCGATGTCAATCGATTCGAAGCTCGACACTAGAGGTTTAACCTGTGCACCAATCAGAGCTGTCGCCAATAACTACCGCTTGTATAAATATTACGTCATTATCTAGAAAAACAATTGTTTTAAAGCGTTTCATATCATTATCTTGAAATCGATGTAATTTCACAAGGAAACGAGCTGCAGACTAAATATTTGCACATATAGTAAAGGTCTATGAGGGCTCCAATCTGGCCAAATATCGCTTCTTCATCTAAAAGAACGATCAAATGCCAGGGTTTCAAACTTTTTTCATGGGAATCGATGTCATTGTTCGATGCTCGACACTAGAGGCTTCACCTGTGCACCAATCAGAGCTGTCGCCAATAACTACCGCTTGTATAAATATTACGTTATTATCTCGAAAAACAATTGTTTTAAAGCGTTTCATAGCATTATCTTGAAATCGATGTAATTTCACAAGGAAACGAGCTGCAGACTTAATAGTTGCACATATGGTAAAGGTCTATGAGGGCTTTAATCTGGCCAAATATCGCTTCTCCATCTCAAAGAAGGATCAAATGCCAGGGTTTCAACCTTTTCTCATGGGAATCGATGTCATTGTTCGAAGCTCGACACTAGAGGCTTAACCTGTGCACCAATCAGAGCTGTCGCCAATAACTACCGCTTGTATAAATATTACGTCCTCATCTCGAGAAACAATCGTTTTGACGCGTTTCATAGCATTATCTTGAAATCGATGTAATTTCACAAGGAAACGAGCTGCAGACTTAATAGTTGCACATATGGTAAAGGTCTATGAGGGCTTTAATCTGGCCAAATATCGCTTCTCCATCTCAAAAAAGGATCAAATGCCAGGGTTTCAACCTTTTCTCATGGGAATCGATGTCATTGTTCGAAGCTCGACACTAGAGGCTTAACCTGTGCACCAATCAGAGCTGTCGCCAATAACTACCGCTTGTATAAATATTACGTCATCATCTCGAGAAACAATCGTTTTAAAGCGTTTCATAGCATTGTTTTAAAATCGTTGTAATTTGATAAGGAAACGAGCTGCAGACTTAATGGTTGCACATATAGTAAAGGTCTATGAGGGCTCCAATCTGGCCAAATATCGCTTCTCCATCTCAAAGAGCGATCAAATGCCAGGGTTTCAAACTTTTCTCATGGGAATCGATGTCATTGTTCGAAGCTCGACACTAGAGGCTTAACCTGTGCACCAATCAGAGCTGTCGCCAATAACTACCGCTTGTATAAATATTACGTCCTCATCTCGAGAAACAATCGTTTTAAAGCGTTTCATAGCATTGTTTTAAAATCGTTGCAATTTGATAAGGAAACGAGCTGCAGACTTAATGGTTGCACATATAGTAAAGGTCTATGAGGGCTCCAATCTGGCCAAATATCGCTTCTCCATCTCAAAAAAGGATCAAATGCCAGGGTTTCAACCTTTTCTCATGGGAATCGATGTCATTGTTCGAAGCTCGACACTAGAGGCTTAACCTGTGCACCAATCAGAGCTGTCGCCAATAACTACCGCTTGTATAAATATTACGTCATCATCTCGAGAAACAATCGTTTTAAAGCGTTTCATAGCATTGTTTTAAAATCGTTGCAATTTGATAAGGAAACGAGCTGCAGACTTAATGGTTGCACATATAGTAAAGGTCTATGAGGGCTCCAATCTGGCCAAATATCGCTTCTCCATCTCAAAGAACGATCAAATGCCAGGGTTTCAACCTTTTCTCATGGAAATCGATGTCATTGTTCGAAGCTCGACACTGGAGGCTTAACATGTGCACCAATCAGAGCTGTCGCCAATAACTACCGCTTGTATAAATATTACGTCCTCATCTCGAGAAACAATCGTTTTGACGCGTTTCATAGCATTATCTTGAAATCGATGTAATTTCACAAGGAAACGAGCTGCAGACTTAATAGTTGCACATATGGTAAAGGTCTATGAGGGCTTTAATCTGGCCAAATATCGCTTCTCCATCTCAAAAAAGGATCAAATGCCAGGGTTTCAACCTTTTCTCATGGGAATCGATGTCATTGTTCGAAGCTCGACACTAGAGGCTTAACCTGTGCACCAATCAGAGCTGTCGCCAATAACTACCGCTTGTATAAATATTACGTCATCATCTCGAGAAACAATCGTTTTAAAGCGTTTCATAGCATTGTTTTAAAATCGTTGCAATTTGATAAGGAAACGAGCTGCAGACTTAATGGTTGCACATATAGTAAAGGTCTATGAGGGCTCCAATCTGGCCAAATATCGCTTCTCCATCTTAAAGAACGATCAAATGCCAGGGTTTCAAACTTTTCTCATGGGAATCGATGTCATTGTTCGAAGCTCGACACTAGAGGCTTAACCTGTGCACCAATCAGAGCTGTCGCCAATAACTACCGCTTGTATAAATATTACGTCCTCATCTCGAGAAACAATCGTTTTAACGCGTTTCATAGCATTATCTTGAAATCGATGTAATTTCACAAGGAAACGAGCTGCAGACTTAATAGTTGCACATATGGTAAAGGTCTATGAGGGCTCCAATCTGGCTAAATATCGCTTCTCCATCTCAAAGAGCGATCAAATGCCAGGGTTTCAACCTTTTCTCATGGCAATCGATGTCATTGTTCGAAGCTCGACACTAGAGGCTTAACCTGTGCACCAATCAGAGCTGTCGCCAATAACTACCGCTTGTATAAATATTACGTCATCATCTCGAGAAACAATCGTTTTAAAGCGTTTCATAGCATTGTTTTAAAATCGTTGCAATTTGATAAGGAAACGAGCTGCAGACTTAATGGTTGCACATATAGTAAAGGTCTATGAGGGCTCCAATCTGGCCAAATATCGCTTCTCCATCTCAAAAAACGATCAAATGCCAGGGTTTCAACCTTTTCTCATGGAAATCGATGTCATTGTTCGAAGCTCGACACTAGAGGCTTAACATGTGCACCAATCAGAGCTGTCGCCAATAACTACCGCTTGTATAAATATTACGTCCTCATCTCGAGAAACAATCGTTTTGACGCGTTTCATAGCATTATCTTGAAATCGATGTAATTTCACAAGGAAACGAGCTGCAGACTTAATATTTGCACATATGGTAAAGGTCTATGAGGGCTTTAATCTGGCCAAATATCGCTTCTCCATCTCAAAAAAGGATCAAATGCCAGGGTTTCAACCTTTTCTCATGGGAATCGATGTCATTGTTCGAAGCTCGACACTAGAGGCTTAACCTGTGCACCAATCAGAGCTGTCGCCAATAACTACCGCTTGTATAAATATTACGTCATCATCTCGAGAAACAATCGTTTTAAAGCGTTTCATAGCATTGTTTTAAAATCGTTGCAATTTGATAAGGAAACGAGCTGCAGACTTAATGGTTGCACATATAGTAAAGGTCTATGAGGGCTCCAATCTGGCCAAATATCGCTTCTCCATCTTAAAGAACGATCAAATGCCAGGGTTTCAAACTTTTCTCATGGGAATCGATGTCATTGTTCGAAGCTCGACACTAGAGGCTTAACCTGTGCACCAATCAGAGCTGTCGCCAATAACTACCGCTTGTATAAATATTACGTCCTCATCTCGAGAAACAATCGTTTTAACGCGTTTCATAGCCTTATCTTGAAATCGATGTAATTTCACAAGGAAACGAGCTGCAGACTTAATAGTTGCACATATGGTAAAGGTCTATGAGGGCTCCAATCTGGCTAAATATCGCTTCTCCATCTCAAAGAGCGATCAAATGCCAGGGTTTCAACCTTTTCTCATGGAAATCGATGTCATTGTTCGAAGCTCGACACTAGAGGCTTAACCTGTGCACCAATCAGAGCTGTCGCCAATAACTACCGCTTGTATAAATATTACGTCATCATCTCGAGAAACAATCGTTTTAAAGCGTTTCATAGCATTGTTTTAAAATCGTTGCAATTTGATAAGGAAACGAGCTGCAGACTTAATGGTTGCACATATAGTAAAGGTCTATGAGGGCTCCAATCTGGCCAAATATCGCTTCTCCATCCCAAAGAACGATCAAATGCCAGGGTTTCAACCTTTTCTCATGGAAATCGATGTCATTGTTCGAAGCTCGACACTAGAGGCTTAACATGTGCACCAATCAGAGCTGTCGCCAATAACTACCGCTTGTATAAATATTACGTCCTCATCTCGAGAAACAATCGTTTTGACGCGTTTCATAGCATTATCTTGAAATCGATGTAATTTCACAAGGAAACGAGCTGCAGACTTAATAGTTGCACATATGGTAAAGGTCTATGAGGGCTTTAATCTGGCCAAATATCGCTTCTCCATCTTAAAGAACGATCAAATGCCAGGGTTTCAAACTTTTCTCATGGGAATCGATGTCATTGTTCGATGCTCGACACTAGAGGCTTAACCTGTGCACCAATCAGAGCTGTCGCCAATAACTACCGCTTGTATAAATATTACGTCCTCATCTCGAGAAACAATCGTTTTGACGCGTTTCATAGCATTATCTTGAAATCGATGTAATTTCACAAGGAAACGAGCTGCAGACTTAATAGTTGCACATATGGTAAAGGTCTATGAGGGCTTTAATCTGGCCAAATATCGCTTCTCCATCTCAAAAAAGGATCAAATGCCAGGGTTTCAACCTTTTCTCATGGGAATCGATGTCATTGTTCGAAGCTCGACACTAGAGGCTTAACCTGTGCACCAATCAGAGCTGTCGCCAATAACTACCGCTTGTATAAATATTACGTCATCATCTCGAGAAACAATTGTTTTAAAGCGTTTCATAGCATTGTTTTAAAATCGTTGCAATTTGATAAGGAAACGAGCTGCAGACTTAATGGTTGCACATATAGTAAAGGTCTATGAGGGCTCCAATCTGGCCAAATATCGCTTCTCCATCTCAAAGAACGATCAAATGCCAGGGTTTCAACCTTTTCTCATGGGAATCGATGTCATTGTTCGAAGCTCGACACTAGAGGCTTAACCTGTGCACCAATCAGAGCTGTCGCCAATAACTACCGCTTGTATAAATATTACGTCATCATCTCGAGAAACAATCGTTTTAAAGCGTTTCATAGCATTGTTTTAAAATCGTTGCAATTTGATAAGGAAACGAGCTGCAGACTTAATGGTTGCACATATAGTAAAGGTCTATGAGGGCTCCAATCTGGCCAAATATCGCGTCTCCATCTCAAAGAACGATCAAATGCCAGGGTTTCAACCTTTTCTCATGGAAATCGATGTCATTGTTCGAAGCTCGACACTAGAGGCTTAACATGTGCACCAATCAGAGCTGTCGCCAATAACTACCGCTTGTATAAATATTACGTCCTCATCTCGAGAAACAATCGTTTTGACGCGTTTCATAGCATTATCTTGAAATCGATGTAATTTCACAAGGAAACGAGCTGCAGACTTAATAGTTGCACATATGGTAAAGGTCTATGAGGGCTTTAATCTGGCCAAATATCGCTTCTCCATCTTAAAGAACGATCAAATGCCAGGGTTTCAACCTTTTCTCATGGCAATCGATGTCAATCGATTCGAAGCTCGACACTAGAGGCTTAACCTGTGCACCAATCAGAGCTGTCGCCAATAACTACCGCTTGTATAAATATTACGTCATTATCTAGAAAAACAATTGTTTTAAAGCGTTTCATATCATTATCTTGAAATCGATGTAATTTCACAAGGAAACGAGCTGCAGACTAAATATTTGCACATATAGTAAAGGTCTATGAGGGCTCCAATCTGGCCAAATATCGCTTCTTCATCTCAAAGAACGATCAAATGCCAGGGTTTCAAACTTTTTTCATGGGAATCGATGTCATTGTTCGATGCTCGACACTAGAGGCTTCACCTGTGCACCAATCAGAGCTGTCGCCAATAACTACCGCTTGTATAAATATTACGTTATTATCTCGAAAAACAATTGTTTTAAAGCGTTTCATAGCATTATCTTGAAATCGATGTAATTTCACAAGGAAACGAGCTGCAGACTTAATAGTTGCACATATGGTAAAGGTCTATGAGGGCTTTAATCTGGCCAAATATCGCTTCTCCATCTCAAAGAAGGATCAAATGCCAGGGTTTCAACCTTTTGTCATGGGAATCGATGTCATTGTTCGAAGCTCGACACTGGAGGCTTAACCTGTGCACCAATCAGAGCTGTCGCCAATAACTACCGCTTGTATAAATATTACGTCCTCATCTCGAGAAACAATCGTTTTGACGCGTTTCATAGCATTATCTTGAAATCGATGTAATTTCACAAGGAAACGAGCTGCAGACTTAATAGTTGCACATATGGTAAAGGTCTATGAGGGCTTTAATCTGGCCAAATATCGCTTCTCCATCTCAAAAAAGGATCAAATGCCAGGGTTTCAACCTTTTCTCATGGGAATCGATGTCATTGTTCGAAGCTCGACACTAGAGGCTTAACCTGTGCACCAATCAGAGCTGTCGCCAATAACTACCGCTTGTATAAATATTACGTCATCATCTCGAGAAACAATCGTTTTAAAGCGTTTCATAGCATTGTTTTAAAATCGTTGTAATTTGATAAGGAAACGAGCTGCAGACTTAATGGTTGCACATATAGTAAAGGTCTATGAGGGCTCCAATCTGGCCAAATATCGCTTCTCCATCTCAAAGAGCGATCAAATGCCAGGGTTTCAAACTTTTCTCATGGGAATCGATGTCATTGTTCGAAGCTCGACACTAGAGGCTTAACCTGTGCACCAATCAGAGCTGTCGCCAATAACTACCGCTTGTATAAATATTACGTCCTCATCTGGAGAAACAATCGGTTTGAAGCGTTTCATAGCATTGTTTTAAAATCGTTGCAATTTGATAAGGAAACGAGCTGCAGACTTAATATTTGCACATATAGTAAAGGTCTATGAGGGCTCCAATCTGGCCAAATATCGCTTCTCCATCTCAAAGAACGATCAAATTCCAGGGTTTCAACCTTTTCCCATGGTAATCGATGTCATTGTTCGAAGCTCGACACTAGAGGCTTAACCTGTGCACCAATCAGAGCTGTCGCCAATAACTACCGCTTGTATAAATATTACGTTATTATCTCGAAAAACAATTGTTTTAAAGCGTTTCATAGCATTATCTTGAAATCGATGTAATTTCACAAGGAAACGAGCTGCAGACTTAATAGTTGCACATATGGTAAAGGTCTATGAGGGCTCCAATCTGGCTAAATATCGCTTCTCCATCTCAAAGAGCGATCAAATGCCAGGGTTTCAACCTTTTCTCATGGCAATCGATGTCAATCGATTCGAAGCTCGACACTAGAGGTTTAACCTGTGCACCAATCAGAGCTGTCGCCAATAACTACCGCTTGTATAAATATTACGTCATCATCTCGAGAAACAATCGTTTTAAAGCGTTTCATAGCATTGTTTTAAAATCGTTGCAATTTGATAAGGAAACGAGCTGCAGACTTAATGGTTGCACATATAGTAAAGGTCTATGAGGGCTCCAATCTGGCCAAATATCGCTTCTCCATCTCAAAAAAGGATCAAATGCCAGGGTTTCAACCTTTTCTCATGGGAATCGATGTCATTGTTCGAAGCTCGACACTAGAGGCTTAACCTGTGCACCAATCAGAGCTGTCGCCAATAACTACCGCTTGTATAAATATTACGTCATCATCTCGAGAAACAATCGTTTTAAAGCGTTTCATAGCATTGTTTTAAAATCGTTGCAATTTGATAAGGAAACGAGCTGCAGACTTAATGGTTGCACATATAGTAAAGGTCTATGAGGGCTCCAATCTGGCCAAATATCGCTTCTCCATCTCAAAGAACGATCAAATGCCAGGGTTTCAACCTTTTCTCATGGAAATCGATGTCATTGTTCGAAGCTCGACACTGGAGGCTTAACATGTGCACCAATCAGAGCTGTCGCCAATAACTACCGCTTGTATAAATATTACGTCCTCATCTCGAGAAACAATCGTTTTGACGCGTTTCATAGCATTATCTTGAAATCGATGTAATTTCACAAGGAAACGAGCTGCAGACTTAATAGTTGCACATATGGTAAAGGTCTATGAGGGCTTTAATCTGGCCAAATATCGCTTCTCCATCTCAAAAAAGGATCAAATGCCAGGGTTTCAACCTTTTCTCATGGGAATCGATGTCATTGTTCGAAGCTCGACACTAGAGGCTTAACCTGTGCACCAATCAGAGCTGTCGCCAATAACTACCGCTTGTATAAATATTACGTCATCATCTCGAGAAACAATCGTTTTAAAGCGTTTCATAGCATTGTTTTAAAATCGTTGTAATTTGATAAGGAAACGAGCTGCAGACTTAATGGTTGCACATATAGTAAAGGTCTATGAGGGCTCCAATCTGGCCAAATATCGCTTCTCCATCTCAAAGAGCGATCAAATGCCAGGGTTTCAAACTTTTCTCATGGGAATCGATGTCATTGTTCGAAGCTCGACACTAGAGGCTTAACCTGTGCACCAATCAGAGCTGTCGCCAATAACTACCGCTTGTATAAATATTACGTCCTCATCTGGAGAAACAATCGGTTTGAAGCGTTTCATAGCATTGTTTTAAAATCGTTGCAATTTGATAAGGAAACGAGCTGCAGACTTAATATTTGCACATATAGTAAAGGTCTATGAGGGCTCCAATCTGGCCAAATATCGCTTCTCCATCTCAAAGAACGATCAAATTCCAGGGTTTCAACCTTTTCCCATGGTAATCGATGTCATTGTTCGAAGCTCGACACTAGAGGCTTAACCTGTGCACCAATCAGAGCTGTCGCCAATAACTACCGCTTGTATAAATATTACGTTATTATCTCGAAAAACAATTGTTTTAAAGCGTTTCATAGCATTATCTTGAAATCGATGTAATTTCACAAGGAAACGAGCTGCAGACTTAATAGTTGCACATATGGTAAAGGTCTATGAGGGCTCCAATCTGGCTAAATATCGCTTCTCCATCTCAAAGAGCGATCAAATGCCAGGGTTTCAACCTTTTCTCATGGCAATCGATGTCAATCGATTCGAAGCTCGACACTAGAGGTTTAACCTGTGCACCAATCAGAGCTGTCGCCAATAACTACCGCTTGTATAAATATTACGTCATCATCTCGAGAAACAATCGTTTTAAAGCGTTTCATAGCATTGTTTTAAAATCGTTGCAATTTGATAAGGAAACGAGCTGCAGACTTAATGGTTGCACATATAGTAAAGGTCTATGAGGGCTCCAATCTGGCCAAATATCGCTTCTCCATCTCAAAAAAGGATCAAATGCCAGGGTTTCAACCTTTTCTCATGGGAATCGATGTCATTGTTCGAAGCTCGACACTAGAGGCTTAACCTGTGCACCAATCAGAGCTGTCGCCAATAACTACCGCTTGTATAAATATTACGTCATCATCTCGAGAAACAATCGTTTTAAAGCGTTTCATAGCATTGTTTTAAAATCGTTGCAATTTGATAAGGAAACGAGCTGCAGACTTAATGGTTGCACATATAGTAAAGGTCTATGAGGGCTCCAATCTGGCCAAATATCGCTTCTCCATCTCAAAGAACGATCAAATGCCAGGGTTTCAACCTTTTCTCATGGAAATCGATGTCATTGTTCGAAGCTCGACACTGGAGGCTTAACATGTGCACCAATCAGAGCTGTCGCCAATAACTACCGCTTGTATAAATATTACGTCCTCATCTCGAGAAACAATCGTTTTGACGCGTTTCATAGCATTATCTTGAAATCGATGTAATTTCACAAGGAAACGAGCTGCAGACTTAATAGTTGCACATATGGTAAAGGTCTATGAGGGCTTTAATCTGGCCAAATATCGCTTCTCCATCTCAAAAAAGGATCAAATGCCAGGGTTTCAACCTTTTCTCATGGGAATCGATGTCATTGTTCGAAGCTCGACACTAGAGGCTTAACCTGTGCACCAATCAGAGCTGTCGCCAATAACTACCGCTTGTATAAATATTACGTCATCATCTCGAGAAACAATCGTTTGAAAGCGTTTCATAGCATTGTTTTAAAATCGTTGCAATTTGATAAGGAAACGAGCTGCAGACTTAATGGTTGCACATATAGTAAAGGTCTATGAGGGCTCCAATCTGGCCAAATATCGCTTCTCCATCTCAAAGAACGATCAAATGCCAGGGTTTCAACCTTTTCTCATGGAAATCGATGTCATTGTTCGAAGCTCGACACTAGAGGCTTAACATGTGCACCAATCAGAGCTGTCGCCAATAACTACCGCTTGTATAAATATTACGTCCTCATCTCGAGAAACAATCGTTTTAAAGCGTTTCATAGCATTGTTTTAAAATCGTTGCAATTTGATAAGGAAACGAGCTGCAGACTTAATATTTGCACATATAGTAAAGGTCTATGAGGGCTCCAATCTGGCCAAATATCGCTTCTCCATCTCAAAGAACGATCAAATTCCAGGGTTTCAACCTTTTCCCATGGGAATCGATGTCATTGTTCGAAGCTCGACACTAGAGGCTTAACCTGTGCACCAATCAGAGCTGTCGCCAATAACTACCGCTTGTATAAATATTACGTTATTATCTCGAAAAACAATTGTTTTAAAGCGTTTCATAGCATTATCTTGAAATCGATGTAATTTCACAAGGAAACGAGCTGCAGACTTAATAGTTGCACATATGGTAAAGGTCTATGAGGGCTTTAATCTGGCCAAATATCGCTTCTCCATCTCAAAAAAGGATCAAATGCCAGGGTTTCAACCTTTTCTCATGGGAATCGATGTCATTGTTCGAAGCTCGACACTAGAGGCTTAACCTGTGCACCAATCAGAGCTGTCGCCAATAACTACCGCTTGTATAAATATTACGTCATCATCTCGAGAAACAATTGTTTTAAAGCGTTTCATAGCATTGTTTTAAAATCGTTGCAATTTGATAAGGAAACGAGCTGCAGACTTAATGGTTGCACATATAGTAAAGGTCTATGAGGGCTCCAATCTGGCCAAATATCGCTTCTCCATCTCAAAGAACGATCAAATGCCAGGGTTTCAACCTTTTCTCATGGCAATCGATGTCATTGTTCGAAGCTCGACACTAGAGGCTTAACCTGTGCACCAATCAGAGCTGTCGCCAATAACTACCGCTTGTATAAATATTACGTCATCATCTCGAGAAACAATCGTTTTAAAGCGTTTCATAGCATTGTTTTAAAATCGTTGCAATTTGATAAGGAAACGAGCTGCAGACTTAATGGTTGCACATATAGTAAAGGTCTATGAGGGCTCCAATCTGGCCAAATATCGCGTCTCCATCTCAAAGAACGATCAAATGCCAGGGTTTCAACCTTTTCTCATGGAAATCGATGTCATTGTTCGAAGCTCGACACTAGAGGCTTAACATGTGCACCAATCAGAGCTGTCGCCAATAACTACCGCTTGTATAAATATTACGTCCTCATCTCGAGAAACAATCGTTTTGACGCGTTTCATAGCATTATCTTGAAATCGATGTAATTTCACAAGGAAACGAGCTGCAGACTTAATAGTTGCACATATGGTAAAGGTCTATGAGGGCTTTAATCTGGCCAAATATCGCTTCTCCATCTTAAAGAACGATCAAATGCCAGGGTTTCAACCTTTTCTCATGGCAATCGATGTCAATCGATTCGAAGCTCGACACTAGAGGCTTAACCTGTGCACCAATCAGAGCTGTCGCCAATAACTACCGCTTGTATAAATATTACGTCATTATCTAGAAAAACAATTGTTTTAAAGCGTTTCATATCATTATCTTGAAATCGATGTAATTTCACAAGGAAACGAGCTGCAGACTAAATATTTGCACATATAGTAAAGGTCTATGAGGGCTCCAATCTGGCCAAATATCGCTTCTTCATCTCAAAGAACGATCAAATGCCAGGGTTTCAAACTTTTTTCATGGGAATCGATGTCATTGTTCGATGCTCGACACTAGAGGCTTCACCTGTGCACCAATCAGAGCTGTCGCCAATAACTACCGCTTGTATAAATATTACGTTATTATCTCGAAAAACAATTGTTTTAAAGCGTTTCATAGCATTATCTTGAAATCGATGTAATTTCACAAGGAAACGAGCTGCAGACTTAATAGTTGCACATATGGTAAAGGTCTATGAGGGCTTTAATCTGGCCAAATATCGCTTCTCCATCTCAAAGAAGGATCAAATGCCAGGGTTTCAACCTTTTGTCATGGGAATCGATGTCATTGTTCGAAGCTCGACACTGGAGGCTTAACCTGTGCACCAATCAGAGCTGTCGCCAATAACTACCGCTTGTATAAATATTACGTCCTCATCTCGAGAAACAATCGTTTTGACGCGTTTCATAGCATTATCTTGAAATCGATGTAATTTCACAAGGAAACGAGCTGCAGACTTAATAGTTGCACATATGGTAAAGGTCTATGAGGGCTTTAATCTGGCCAAATATCGCTTCTCCATCTCAAAAAAGGATCAAATGCCAGGGTTTCAACCTTTTCTCATGGGAATCGATGTCATTGTTCGAAGCTCGACACGAGAGGCTTAACCTGTGCACCAATCAGAGCTGTCGCCAATAACTACCGCTTGTATAAATATTACGTCATCATCTCGAGAAACAATCGTTTTAAAGCGTTTCATAGCATTGTTTTAAAATCGTTGTAATTTGATAAGGAAACGAGCTGCAGACTTAATGGTTGCACATATAGTAAAGGTCTATGAGGGCTCCAATCTGGCCAAATATCGCTTCTCCATCTCAAAGAGCGATCAAATGCCAGGGTTTCAAACTTTTCTCATGGGAATCGATGTCATTGTTCGAAGCTCGACACTAGAGGCTTAACCTGTGCACCAATCAGAGCTGTCGCCAATAACTACCGCTTGTATAAATATTACGTCCTCATCTGGAGAAACAATCGGTTTGAAGCGTTTCATAGCATTGTTTTAAAATCGTTGCAATTTGATAAGGAAACGAGCTGCAGACTTAATATTTGCACATATAGTAAAGGTCTATGAGGGCTCCAATCTGGCCAAATATCGCTTCTCCATCTCAAAGAACGATCAAATTCCAGGGTTTCAACCTTTTCCCATGGTAATCGATGTCATTGTTCGAAGCTCGACACTAGAGGCTTAACCTGTGCACCAATCAGAGCTGTCGCCAATAACTACCGCTTGTATAAATATTACGTTATTATCTCGAAAAACAATTGTTTTAAAGCGTTTCATAGCATTATCTTGAAATCGATGTAATTTCACAAGGAAACGAGCTGCAGACTTAATAGTTGCACATATGGTAAAGGTCTATGAGGGCTCCAATCTGGCTAAATATCGCTTCTCCATCTCAAAGAGCGATCAAATGCCAGGGTTTCAACCTTTTCTCATGGCAATCGATGTCAATCGATTCGAAGCTCGACACTAGAGGTTTAACCTGTGCACCAATCAGAGCTGTCGCCAATAACTACCGCTTGTATAAATATTACGTCATCATCTCGAGAAACAATCGTTTTAAAGCGTTTCATAGCATTGTTTTAAAATCGTTGCAATTTGATAAGGAAACGAGCTGCAGACTTAATGGTTGCACATATAGTAAAGGTCTATGAGGGCTCCAATCTGGCCAAATATCGCTTCTCCATCTCAAAAAAGGATCAAATGCCAGGGTTTCAACCTTTTCTCATGGGAATCGATGTCATTGTTCGAAGCTCGACACTAGAGGCTTAACCTGTGCACCAATCAGAGCTGTCGCCAATAACTACCGCTTGTATAAATATTACGTCATCATCTCGAGAAACAATCGTTTTAAAGCGTTTCATAGCATTGTTTTAAAATCGTTGCAATTTGATAAGGAAACGAGCTGCAGACTTAATGGTTGCACATATAGTAAAGGTCTATGAGGGCTCCAATCTGGCCAAATATCGCTTCTCCATCTCAAAGAACGATCAAATGCCAGGGTTTCAACCTTTTCTCATGGAAATCGATGTCATTGTTCGAAGCTCGACACTGGAGGCTTAACATGTGCACCAATCAGAGCTGTCGCCAATAACTACCGCTTGTATAAATATTACGTCCTCATCTCGAGAAACAATCGTTTTGACGCGTTTCATAGCATTATCTTGAAATCGATGTAATTTCACAAGGAAACGAGCTGCAGACTTAATAGTTGCACATATGGTAAAGGTCTATGAGGGCTTTAATCTGGCCAAATATCGCTTCTCCATCTCAAAAAAGGATCAAATGCCAGGGTTTCAACCTTTTCTCATGGGAATCGATGTCATTGTTCGAAGCTCGACACTAGAGGCTTAACCTGTGCACCAATCAGAGCTGTCGCCAATAACTACCGCTTGTATAAATATTACGTCATCATCTCGAGAAACAATCGTTTTAAAGCGTTTCATAGCATTGTTTTAAAATCGTTGCAATTTGATAAGGAAACGAGCTGCAGACTTAATGGTTGCACATATAGTAAAGGTCTATGAGGGCTCCAATCTGGCCAAATATCGCTTCTCCATCTTAAAGAACGATCAAATGCCAGGGTTTCAAACTTTTCTCATGGGAATCGATGTCATTGTTCGAAGCTCGACACTAGAGGCTTAACCTGTGCACCAATCAGAGCTGTCGCCAATAACTACCGCTTGTATAAATATTACGTCCTCATCTCGAGAAACAATCGTTTTAACGCGTTTCATAGCATTATCTTGAAATCGATGTAATTTCACAAGGAAACGAGCTGCAGACTTAATAGTTGCACATATGGTAAAGGTCTATGAGGGCTCCAATCTGGCTAAATATCGCTTCTCCATCTCAAAGAGCGATCAAATGCCAGGGTTTCAACCTTTTCTCATGGCAATCGATGTCATTGTTCGAAGCTCGACACTAGAGGCTTAACCTGTGCACCAATCAGAGCTGTCGCCAATAACTACCGCTTGTATAAATATTACGTCATCATCTCGAGAAACAATCGTTTTAAAGCGTTTCATAGCATTGTTTTAAAATCGTTGCAATTTGATAAGGAAACGAGCTGCAGACTTAATGGTTGCACATATAGTAAAGGTCTATGAGGGCTCCAATCTGGCCAAATATCGCTTCTCCATCTCAAAAAACGATCAAATGCCAGGGTTTCAACCTTTTCTCATGGAAATCGATGTCATTGTTCGAAGCTCGACACTAGAGGCTTAACATGTGCACCAATCAGAGCTGTCGCCAATAACTACCGCTTGTATAAATATTACGTCCTCATCTCGAGAAACAATCGTTTTAACGCGTTTCATAGCATTATCTTGAAATCGATGTAATTTCACAAGGAAACGAGCTGCAGACTTAATAGTTGCACATATGGTAAAGGTCTATGAGGGCTCCAATCTGGCTAAATATCGCTTCTCCATCTCAAAGAGCGATCAAATGCCAGGGTTTCAACCTTTTCTCATGGAAATCGATGTCATTGTTCGAAGCTCGACACTAGAGGCTTAACCTGTGCACCAATCAGAGCTGTCGCCAATAACTACCGCTTGTATAAATATTACGTCATCATCTCGAGAAACAATCGTTTTAAAGCGTTTCATAGCATTGTTTTAAAATCGTTGCAATTTGATAAGGAAACGAGCTGCAGACTTAATGGTTGCACATATAGTAAAGGTCTATGAGGGCTCCAATCTGGCCAAATATCGCTTCTCCATCTCAAAGAACGATCAAATGCCAGGGTTTCAACCTTTTCTCATGGAAATCGATGTCATTGTTCGAAGCTCGACACTAGAGGCTTAACATGTGCACCAATCAGAGCTGTCGCCAATAACTACCGCTTGTATAAATATTACGTCCTCATCTCGAGAAACAATCGTTTTGACGCGTTTCATAGCATTATCTTGAAATCGATGTAATTTCACAAGGAAACGAGCTGCAGACTTAATAGTTGCACATATGGTAAAGGTCTATGAGGGCTTCAATCTGGCCAAATATCGCTTCTCCATCTTAAAGAACGATCAAATGCCAGGGTTTCAAACTTTTCTCATGGGAATCGATGTCATTGTTCGATGCTCGACACTAGAGGCTTAACCTGTGCACCAATCAGAGCTGTCGCCAATAACTACCGCTTGTATAAATATTACGTCCTCATCTCGAGAAACAATCGTTTTGACGCGTTTCATAGCATTATCTTGAAATCGATGTAATTTCACAAGGAAACGAGCTGCAGACTTAATAGTTGCACATATGGTAAAGGTCTATGAGGGCTCCAATCTGGCTAAATATCGCTTCTCCATCTCAAAGAGCGATCAAATGCCAGGGTTTCAACCTTTTCTCATGGCAATCGATGTCAATCGATTCGAAGCTCGACACTAGAGGTTTAACCTGTGCACCAATCAGAGCTGTCGCCAATAACTACCGCTTGTATAAATATTACGTCATCATCTCGAGAAACAATTGTTTTAAAGCGTTTCATAGCATTGTTTTAAAATCGTTGCAATTTGATAAGGAAACGAGCTGCAGACTTAATGGTTGCACATATAGTAAAGGTCTATGAGGGCTCCAATCTGGCCAAATATCGCTTCTCCATCTCAAAGAACGATCAAATGCCAGGGTTTCAACCTTTTCTCATGGCAATCGATGTCATTGTTCGAAGCTCGACACTAGAGGCTTAACCTGTGCACCAATCAGAGCTGTCGCCAATAACTACCGCTTGTATAAATATTACGTCATCATCTCGAGAAACAATCGTTTTAAAGCGTTTCATAGCATTGTTTTAAAATCGTTGCAATTTGATAAGGAAACGAGCTGCAGACTTAATGGTTGCACATATAGTAAAGGTCTATGAGGGCTCCAATCTGGCCAAATATCGCGTCTCCATCTCAAAGAACGATCAAATGCCAGGGTTTCAACCTTTTCTCATGGAAATCGATGTCATTGTTCGAAGCTCGACACTAGAGGCTTAACATGTGCACCAATCAGAGCTGTCGCCAATAACTACCGCTTGTATAAATATTACGTCCTCATCTCGAGAAACAATCGTTTTGACGCGTTTCATAGCATTATCTTGAAATCGATGTAATTTCACAAGGAAACGAGCTGCAGACTTAATAGTTGCACATATGGTAAAGGTCTATGAGGGCTTTAATCTGGCCAAATATCGCTTCTCCATCTTAAAGAACGATCAAATGCCAGGGTTTCAAACTTTTCTCATGGGAATCGATGTCATTGTTCGAAGCTCGACACTAGAGGCTTAACCTGTGCACCAATCAGAGCTGTCGCCAATAACTACCGCTTGTATAAATATTACGTCATCATCTCGAGAAACAATCGTTTTAAAGCGTTTCATAGCATTGTTTTAAAATCGTTGCAATTTGATAAGGAAACGAGCTGCAGACTTAATGGTTGCACATATAGTAAAGGTCTATGAGGGCTCCAATCTGGCCAAATATCGCGTCTCCATCTCAAAGAACGATCAAATGCCAGGGTTTCAACCTTTTCTCATGGAAATCGATGTCATTGTTCGAAGCTCGACACTAGAGGCTTAACATGTGCACCAATCAGAGCTGTCGCCAATAACTACCGCTTGTATAAATATTACGTCATCATCTCGAGAAACAATCGTTTTAAAGCGTTTCATAGCATTGTTTTAAAATCGTTGCAATTTGATAAGGAAACGAGCTGCAGACTTAATGGTTGCACATATAGTAAAGGTCTATGAGGGCTTTAATCTGGCCAAATATCGCTTCTCCATCTCAAAGAACGATCAAATGCCAGGGTTTCAACCTTTTCTCATGGGAATCGATGTCATTGTTCGAAGCTCGACACTAGAGGCTTAACCTGTGCACCAATCAGAGCTGTCGCCAATAACTACCGCTTGTATAAATATTACGTCATCATCTCGAGAAACAATCGTTTTGACGCGTTTCATAGCATTATCTTGAAATCGATGTAATTTCACAAGGAAACGAGCTGCAGACTTAATAGTTGCACATATGGTAAAGGTCTATGAGGGCTTTAATCTGGCCAAATATCGCTTCTCCATCTCAAAAAAGGATCAAATGCCAGGGTTTCAACCTTTTCTCATGGGAATCGATGTCATTGTTCGAAGCTCGACACTAGAGGCTTAACCTGTGCACCAATCAGAGCTGTCGCCAATAACTACCGCTTGTATAAATATTACGTTATTATCTCGAAAAACAATTGTTTTAAAGCGTTTCATAGCATTATCTTGAAATCGATGTAATTTCACAAGGAAACGAGCTGCAGACTTAATAGTTGCACATATGGTAAAGGTCTATGAGGGCTCCAATCTGGCTAAATATCGCTTCTCCATCTCAAAGAGCGATCAAATGCCAGGGTTTCAACCTTTTCTCATGGCAATCGATGTCAATCGATTCGAAGCTCGACACTAGAGGTTTAACCTGTGCACCAATCAGAGCTGTCGCCAATAACTACCGCTTGTATAAATATTACGTCATTATCTCGAAAAACAATTGTTTTAAAGCGTTTCATATCATTATCTTGAAATCGATGTAATTTCACAAGGAAACGAGCTGCAGACTAAATATTTGCACATATAGTAAAGGTCTATGAGGGCTCCAATCTGGCCAAATATCGCTTCTTCATCTCAAAGAACGATCAAATGCCAGGGTTTCAAACTTTTTTCATGGGAATCGATGTCATTGTTCGATGCTCGACACTAGAGGCTTCACCTGTGCACCAATCAGAGCTGTCGCCAATAACTACCGCTTGTATAAATATTACGTTATTATCTCGAAAAACAATTGTTTTAAAGCGTTTCATAGCATTATCTTGAAATCGATGTAATTTCACAAGGAAACGAGCTGCAGACTTAATAGTTGCACATATGGTAAAGGTCTATGAGGGCTTTAATCTGGCCAAATATCGCTTCTCCATCTCAAAGAAGGATCAAATGCCAGGGTTTCAACCTTTTCTCATGGGAATCGATGTCATTGTTCGAAGCTCGACACTGGAGGCTTAACCTGTGCACCAATCAGAGCTGTCGCCAATAACTACCGCTTGTATAAATATTACGTTATTATCTCGAAAAACAATTGTTTTAAAGCGTTTCATAGCATTATCTTGAAATCGATGTAATTTCACAAGGAAACGAGCTGCAGACTTAATGGTTGCACATATAGTAAAGGTCTATGAGGGCTTTAATCTGGCCAAATATCGCTTCTCCATCTCAAAGAACGATCAAATGCCAGGGTTTCAACCTTTTCTCATGGGAATCGATGTCATTGTTCGATGCTCGACACTAGAGGCTTCACCTGTGCACCAATCAGAGCTGTCGCCAATAACTACCGCTTGTATAAATATTACGTCATTATCTCGAAAAACAATTGTTTTAAAGCGTTTCATATCATTATCTTGAAATCGATGTAATTTCACAAGGAAACGAGCTGCAGACTAAATATTTGCACATATAGTAAAGGTCTATGAGGGCTCCAATCTGGCTAAATATCGCTTCTCCATCTCAAAGAGCGATCAAATGCCAGGGTTTCAACCTTTTCTCATGGCAATCGATGTCATTGTTCGAAGCTCGACACTAGAGGCTTAACATGTGCACCAATCAGAGCTGTCGCCAATAACTACCGCTTGTATAAATATTACGTCATCATCTCGAGAAACAATCGTTTTAAAGCGTTTCATAGCATTGTTTTAAAATCGTTGCAATTTGATAAGGAAACGAGCTGCAGACTTAATGGTTGCACATATAGTAAAGGTCTATGAGGGCTTTAATCTGGCCAAATATCGCTTCTCCATCTCAAAGAACGATCAAATGCCAGGGTTTCAACCTTTTCTCATGGGAATCGATGTCATTGTTCGAAGCTCGACACTAGAGGCTTAACCTGTGCACCAATCAGAGCTGTCGCCAATAACTACCGCTTGTATAAATATTACGTCATCATCTCGAGAAACAATCGTTTTGACGCGTTTCATAGCATTATCTTGAAATCGATGTAATTTCACAAGGAAACAAGCTGCAGACTTAATAGTTGCACATATGGTAAAGGTCTATGAGGGCTTTAATCTGGCCAAATATCGCTTCTCCATCTCAAAAAAGGATCAAATGCCAGGGTTTCAACCTTTTCTCATGGGAATCGATGTCATTGTTCGAAGCTCGACACTAGAGGCTTAACCTGTGCACCAATCAGAGCTGTCGCCAATAACTACCGCTTGTATAAATATTACGTTATTATCTCGAAAAACAATTGTTTTAAAGCGTTTCATAGCATTATCTTGAAATCGATGTAATTTCACAAGGAAACGAGCTGCAGACTTAATAGTTGCACATATGGTAAAGGTCTATGAGGGCTCCAATCTGGCTAAATATCGCTTCTCCATCTCAAAGAGCGATCAAATGCCAGGGTTTCAACCTTTTCTCATGGCAATCGATGTCAATCGATTCGAAGCTCGACACTAGAGGTTTAACCTGTGCACCAATCAGAGCTGTCGCCAATAACTACCGCTTGTATAAATATTACGTCATTATCTCGAAAAACAATTGTTTTAAAGCGTTTCATATCATTATCTTGAAATCGATGTAATTTCACAAGGAAACGAGCTGCAGACTAAATATTTGCACATATAGTAAAGGTCTATGAGGGCTCCAATCTGGCCAAATATCGCTTCTTCATCTCAAAGAACGATCAAATGCCAGGGTTTCAAACTTTTTTCATGGGAATCGATGTCATTGTTCGATGCTCGACACTAGAGGCTTCACCTGTGCACCAATCAGAGCTGTCGCCAATAACTACCGCTTGTATAAATATTACGTTATTATCTCGAAAAACAATTGTTTTAAAGCGTTTCATAGCATTATCTTGAAATCGATGTAATTTCACAAGGAAACGAGCTGCAGACTTAATAGTTGCACATATGGTAAAGGTCTATGAGGGCTTTAATCTGGCCAAATATCGCTTCTCCATCTCAAAGAAGGATCAAATGCCAGGGTTTCAACCTTTTCTCATGGGAATCGATGTCATTGTTCGAAGCTCGACACTGGAGGCTTAACCTGTGCACCAATCAGAGCTGTCGCCAATAACTACCGCTTGTATAAATATTACGTCCTCATCTCGAGAAACAATCGTTTTGACGCGTTTCATAGCATTATCTTGAAATCGATGTAATTTCACAAGGAAACGAGCTGCAGACTTAATAGTTGCACATATGGTAAAGGTCTATGAGGGCTTTAATCTGGCCAAATATCGCTTCTCCATCTCAAAAAAGGATCAAATGCCAGGGTTTCAACCTTTTCTCATGGGAATCGATGTCATTGTTCGAAGCTCGACACTAGAGGCTTAACCTGTGCACCAATCAGAGCTGTCGCCAATAACTACCGCTTGTATAAATATTACGTCATCATCTCGAGAAACAATCGTTTTAAAGCGTTTCATAGCATTGTTTTAAAATCGTTGCAATTTGATAAGGAAACGAGCTGCAGACTTAATGGTTGCACATATAGTAAAGGTCTATGAGGGCTCCAATCTGGCCAAATATCGCTTCTCCATCTTAAAGAACGATCAAATGCCAGGGTTTCAAACTTTTCTCATGGGAATCGATGTCATTGTTCGAAGCTCGACACTAGAGGCTTAACATGTGCACCAATCAGAGCTGTCGCCAATAACTACCGCTTGTATAAATATTACGTCCTCATCTCGAGAAACAATCGTTTTAACGCGTTTCATAGCATTATCTTGAAATCGATGTAATTTCACAAGGAAACGAGCTGCAGACTTAATAGTTGCACATATGGTAAAGGTCTATGAGGGCTCCAATCTGGCTAAATATCGCTTCTCCATCTCAAAGAGCGATCAAATGCCAGGGTTTCAACCTTTTCTCATGGCAATCGATGTCAATCGATTCGAAGCTCGACACTAGAGGTTTAACCTGTGCACCAATCAGAGCTGTCGCCAATAACTACCGCTTGTATAAATATTACGTCATTAACTCGAAAAACAATTGTTTTAAAGCGTTTCATAGCATTGTTTTAAAATCGTTGCAATTTGATAAGGAAACGAGCTGCAGACTTAATGGTTGCACATATAGTAAAGGTCTATGAGGGCTCCAATCTGGCCAAATATCGCTTCTCCATCTCAAAGAACGATCAAATGCCAGGGTTTCAACCTTTTCTCATGGCAATCGATGTCATTGTTCGAAGCTCGACACTAGAGGCTTAACCTGTGCACCAATCAGAGCTGTCGCCAATAACTACCGCTTGTATAAATATTACGTCATCATCTCGAGAAACAATCGTTTTAAAGCGTTTCATAGCATTGTTTTAAAATCGTTGCAATTTGATAAGGAAACGAGCTGCAGACTTAATGGTTGCACATATAGTAAAGGTCTATGAGGGCTCCAATCTGGCCAAATATCGCGTCTCCATCTCAAAGAACGATCAAATGCCAGGGTTTCAACCTTTTCTCATGGAAATCGATGTCATTGTTCGAAGCTCGACACTAGAGGCTTAACATGTGCACCAATCAGAGCTGTCGCCAATAACTACCGCTTGTATAAATATTACGTCCTCATCTCGAGAAACAATCGTTTTGACGCGTTTCATAGCATTATCTTGAAATCGATGTAATTTCACAAGGAAACGAGCTGCAGACTTAATAGTTGCACATATGGTAAAGGTCTATGAGGGCTTTAATCTGGCCAAATATCGCTTCTCCATCTTAAAGAACGATCAAATGCCAGGGTTTCAAACTTTTCTCATGGGAATCGATGTCATTGTTCGAAGCTCGACACTAGAGGCTTAACCTGTGCACCAATCAGAGCTGTCGCCAATAACTACCGCTTGTATAAATATTACGTCATCATCTCGAGAAACAATCGTTTTAAAGCGTTTCATAGCATTGTTTTAAAATCGTTGCAATTTGATAAGGAAACGAGCTGCAGACTTAATGGTTGCACATATAGTAAAGGTCTATGAGGGCTCCAATCTGGCCAAATATCGCGTCTCCATCTCAAAGAACGATCAAATGCCAGGGTTTCAACCTTTTCTCATGGAAATCGATGTCATTGTTCGAAGCTCGACACTAGAGGCTTAACATGTGCACCAATCAGAGCTGTCGCCAATAACTACCGCTTGTATAAATATTACGTCATCATCTCGAGAAACAATCGTTTTAAAGCGTTTCATAGCATTGTTTTAAAATCGTTGCAATTTGATAAGGAAACGAGCTGCAGACTTAATGGTTGCACATATAGTAAAGGTCTATGAGGGCTTTAATCTGGCCAAATATCGCTTCTCCATCTCAAAGAACGATCAAATGCCAGGGTTTCAACCTTTTCTCATGGGAATCGATGTCATTGTTCGAAGCTCGACACTAGAGGCTTAACCTGTGCACCAATCAGAGCTGTCGCCAATAACTACCGCTTGTATAAATATTACGTCATCATCTCGAGAAACAATCGTTTTGACGCGTTTCATAGCATTATCTTGAAATCGATGTAATTTCACAAGGAAACGAGCTGCAGACTTAATAGTTGCACATATGGTAAAGGTCTATGAGGGCTTTAATCTGGCCAAATATCGCTTCTCCATCTCAAAAAAGGATCAAATGCCAGGGTTTCAACCTTTTCTCATGGGAATCGATGTCATTGTTCGAAGCTCGACACTAGAGGCTTAACCTGTGCACCAATCAGAGCTGTCGCCAATAACTACCGCTTGTATAAATATTACGTTATTATCTCGAAAAACAATTGTTTTAAAGCGTTTCATAGCATTATCTTGAAATCGATGTAATTTCACAAGGAAACGAGCTGCAGACTTAATAGTTGCACATATGGTAAAGGTCTATGAGGGCTCCAATCTGGCTAAATATCGCTTCTCCATCTCAAAGAGCGATCAAATGCCAGGGTTTCAACCTTTTCTCATGGCAATCGATGTCAATCGATTCGAAGCTCGACAATAGAGGTTTAACCTGTGCACCAATCAGAGCTGTCGCTAATAACTACCGCTTGTATAAATATTACGTCATTATCTCGAAAAACAATTGTTTTAAAGCGTTTCATATCATTATCTTGAAATCGATGTAATTTCACAAGGAAACGAGCTGCAGACTAAATATTTGCACATATAGTAAAGGTCTATGAGGGCTCCAATCTGGCCAAATATCGCTTCTTCATCTCAAAGAACGATCAAATGCCAGGGTTTCAAACTTTTTTCATGGGAATCGATGTCATTGTTCGATGCTCGACACTAGAGGCTTCACCTGTGCACCAATCAGAGCTGTCGCCAATAACTACCGCTTGTATAAATATTACGTTATTATCTCGAAAAACAATTGTTTTAAAGCGTTTCATAGCATTATCTTGAAATCGATGTAATTTCACAAGGAAACGAGCTGCAGACTTAATAGTTGCACATATGGTAAAGGTCTATGAGGGCTTTAATCTGGCCAAATATCGCTTCTCCATCTCAAAGAAGGATCAAATGCCAGGGTTTCAACCTTTTCTCATGGGAATCGATGTCATTGTTCGAAGCTCGACACTGGAGGCTTAACCTGTGCACCAATCAGAGCTGTCGCCAATAACTACCGCTTGTATAAATATTACGTCCTCATCTCGAGAAACAATCGTTTTGACGCGTTTCATAGCATTATCTTGAAATCGATGTAATTTCACAAGGAAACGAGCTGCAGACTTAATAGTTGCACATATGGTAAAGGTCTATGAGGGCTTTAATCTGGCCAAATATCGCTTCTCCATCTCAAAAAAGGATCAAATGCCAGGGTTTCAACCTTTTCTCATGGGAATCGATGTCATTGTTCGAAGCTCGACACTAGAGGCTTAACCTGTGCACCAATCAGAGCTGTCGCCAATAACTACCGCTTGTATAAATATTACGTCATCATCTCGAGAAACAATCGTTTTAAAGCGTTTCATAGCATTGTTTTAAAATCGTTGCAATTTGATAAGGAAACGAGCTGCAGACTTAATGGTTGCACATATAGTAAAGGTCTATGAGGGCTCCAATCTGGCCAAATATCGCTTCTCCATCTTAAAGAACGATCAAATGCCAGGGTTTCAAACTTTTCTCATGGGAATCGATGTCATTGTTCGAAGCTCGACACTAGAGGCTTAACATGTGCACCAATCAGAGCTGTCGCCAATAACTACCGCTTGTATAAATATTACGTCCTCATCTCGAGAAACAATCGTTTTAACGCGTTTCATAGCATTATCTTGAAATCGATGTAATTTCACAAGGAAACGAGCTGCAGACTTAATAGTTGCACATATGGTAAAGGTCTATGAGGGCTCCAATCTGGCTAAATATCGCTTCTCCATCTCAAAGAGCGATCAAATGCCAGGGTTTCAACCTTTTCTCATGGCAATCGATGTCATTGTTCGAAGCTCGACACTAGAGGCTTAACCTGTGCACCAATCAGAGCTGTCGCCAATAACTACCGCTTGTATAAATATTACGTCATCATCTCGAGAAACAATCGTTTTAAAGCGTTTCATAGCATTGTTTTAAAATCGTTGCAATTTGATAAGGAAACGAGCTGCAGACTTAATGGTTGCACATATAGTAAAGGTCTATGAGGGCTCCAATCTGGCCAAATATCGCTTCTCCATCTCAAAGAACGATCAAATGCCAGGGTTTCAACCTTTTCTCATGGAAATCGATGTCATTGTTCGAAGCTCGACACTAGAGGCTTAACATGTGCACCAATCAGAGCTGTCGCCAATAACTACCGCTTGTATAAATATTACGTCCTCATCTCGAGAAACAATCGTTTTGACGCGTTTCATAGCATTATCTTGAAATCGATGTAATTTCACAAGGAAACGAGCTGCAGACTTAATAGTTGCACATATGGTAAAGGTCTATGAGGGCTTTAATCTGGCCAAATATCGCTTCTCCATCTTAAAGAACGATCAAATGCCAGGGTTTCAAACTTTTCTCATGGGAATCGATGTCATTGTTCGAAGCTCGACACTAGAGGCTTAACCTGTGCACCAATCAGAGCTGTCGCCAATAACTACCGCTTGTATAAATATTACGTCCTCATCTCGAGAAACAATCGTTTTGACGCGTTTCATAGCATTATCTTGAAATCGATGTAATTTCACAAGGAAACGAGCTGCAGACTTAATAGTTGCACATATGGTAAAGGTCTATGAGGGCTTTAATCTGGCCAAATATCGCTTCTCCATCTCAAAAAAGGATCAAATGCCAGGGTTTCAACCTTTTCTCATGGGAATCGATGTCATTGTTCGAAGCTCGACACTAGAGGCTTAACCTGTGCACCAATCAGAGCTGTCGCCAATAACTACCGCTTGTATAAATATTACGTCATCATCTCGAGAAACAATTGTTTTAAAGCGTTTCATAGCATTATCTTGAAATCGATGTAATTTCACAAGGAAACGAGCTGCAGACTTAATAGTTGCACATATGGTAAAGGTCTATGAGGGCTTTAATCTGGCCAAATATCGCTTCTCCATCTTAAAGAACGATCAAATGCCAGGGTTTCAAACTTTTCTCATGGGAATCGATGTCATTGTTCGAAGCTCGACACTAGAGGCTTAACCTGTGCACCAATCAGAGCTGTCGCCAATAACTACCGCTTGTATAAATATTACGTCATCATCTCGAGAAACAATCGTTTTAAAGCGTTTCATAGCATTGTTTTAAAATCGTTGCAATTTGATAAGGAAACGAGCTGCAGACTTAATGGTTGCACATATAGTAAAGGTCTATGAGGGCTTTAATCTGGCCAAATATCGCTTCTCCATCTCAAAGAACGATCAAATGCCAGGGTTTCAACCTTTTCTCATGGGAATCGATGTCATTGTTCGAAGCTCGACACTAGAGGCTTAACCTGTGCACCAATCAGAGCTGTCGCCAATAACTACCGCTTGTATAAATATTACGTCATCATCTCGAGAAACAATCGGTTTGAAGCGTTTCATAGCATTGTTTTAAAATCGTTGCAATTTGATAAGGAAACGAGCTGCAGACTTAATATTTGCACATATAGTAAAGGTCTATGAGGGCTCCAATCTGGCCAAATATCGCTTCTCCATCTCAAAGAACGATCAAATTCCAGGGTTTCAACCTTTTCCCATGGGAATCGATGTCATTGTTCGAAGCTCGACACTAGAGGCTTAACCTGTGCACCAATCAGAGCTGTCGCCAATAACTACCGCTTGTATAAATATTACGTTATTATCTCGAAAAACAATTGTTTTAAAGCGTTTCATAGCATTATCTTGAAATCGATGTAATTTCACAAGGAAACGAGCTGCAGACTTAATAGTTGCACATATGGTAAAGGTCTATGAGGGCTCCAATCTGGCTAAATATCGCTTCTCCATCTCAAAGAGCGATCAAATGCCAGGGTTTCAACCTTTTCTCATGGCAATCGATGTCAATCGATTCGAAGCTCGACACTAGAGGTTTAACCTGTGCACCAATCAGAGCTGTCGCCAATAACTACCGCTTGTATAAATATTACGTCATTATCTCGAAAAACAATTGTTTTAAAGCGTTTCATATCATTATCTTGAAATCGATGTAATTTCACAAGGAAACGAGCTGCAGACTAAATATTTGCACATATAGTAAAGGTCTATGAGGGCTCCAATCTGGCCAAATATCGCTTCTTCATCTCAAAGAACGATCAAATGCCAGGGTTTCAAACTTTTTTCATGGGAATCGATGTCATTGTTCGATGCTCGACACTAGAGGCTTCACCTGTGCACCAATCAGAGCTGTCGCCAATAACTACCGCTTGTATAAATATTACGTTATTATCTCGAAAAACAATTGTTTTAAAGCGTTTCATAGCATTATCTTGAAATCGATGTAATTTCACAAGGAAACGAGCTGCAGACTTAATAGTTGCACATATGGTAAAGGTCTATGAGGGCTTTAATCTGGCCAAATATCGCTTCTCCATCTCAAAGAAGGATCAAATGCCAGGGTTTCAACCTTTTCTAATGGCAATCGATGTCATTGTTCGAAGCTCGACACTGGAGGCTTAACCTGTGCACCAATCAGAGCTGTCGCCAATAACTACCGCTTGTATAAATATTACGTCCTCATCTCGAGAAACAATCGTTTTGACGCGTTTCATAGCATTATCTTGAAATCGATGTAATTTCACAAGGAAACGAGCTGCAGACTTAATAGTTGCACATATGGTAAAGGTCTATGAGGGCTTTAATCTGGCCAAATATCGCTTCTCCATCTCAAAAAAGGATCAAATGCCAGGGTTTCAACCTTTTCTCATGGGAATCGATGTCATTGTTCGAAGCTCGACACTAGAGGCTTAACCTGTGCACCAATCAGAGCTGTCGCCAATAACTACCGCTTGTATAAATATTACGTCATCATCTCGAGAAACAATCGTTTTAAAGCGTTTCATAGCATTGTTTTAAAATCGTTGCAATTTGATAAGGAAACGAGCTGCAGACTTAATGGTTGCACATATAGTAAAGGTCTATGAGGGCTCCAATCTGGCCAAATATCGCTTCTCCATCTTAAAGAACGATCAAATGCCAGGGTTTCAAACTTTTCTCATGGGAATCGATGTCATTGTTCGAAGCTCGACACTAGAGGCTTAACCTGTGCACCAATCAGAGCTGTCGCCAATAACTACCGCTTGTATAAATATTACGTCCTCATCTCGAGAAACAATCGTTTTGACGCGTTTCATAGCATTATCTTGAAATCGATGTAATTTCACAAGGAAACGAGCTGCAGACTTAATAGTTGCACATATGGTAAAGGTCTATGAGGGCTTTAATCTGGCCAAATATCGCTTCTCCATCTCAAAAAAGGATCAAATGCCAGGGTTTCAACCTTTTCTCATGGGAATCGATGTCATTGTTCGAAGCTCGACACTAGAGGCTTAACCTGTGCACCAATCAGAGCTGTCGCCAATAACTACCGCTTGTATAAATATTACGTCATCATCTCGAGAAACAATCGTTTTAAAGCGTTTCATAGCATTGTTTTAAAATCGTTGCAATTTGATAAGGAAACGAGCTGCAGACTTAATGGTTGCACATATAGTAAAGGTCTATGAGGGCTCCAATCTGGCCAAATATCGCTTCTCCATCTTAAAGAACGATCAAATGCCAGGGTTTCAAACTTTTCTCATGGGAATCGATGTCATTGTTCGAAGCTCGACACTAGAGGCTTAACCTGTGCACCAATCAGAGCTGTCGCCAATAACTACCGCTTGTATAAATATTACGTCCTCATCTCGAGAAACAATTGTTTTAAAGCGTTTCATATCATTATCTTGAAATCGATGTAATTTCACAAGGAAACGAGCTGCAGACCAAATATTTGCACATGTAGTAAAGGTCTATGAGGGCTCCAATCTGGCCAAATATCGCTTCTTCATCTCAAAGAACGATCAAATGCCAGGGTTTCAAACTTTTCTCATGGGAATCGATGTCATTGTTCGATGCTCGACACTAGAGGCTTCACCTGTGCACCAATCAGAGCTGTCGCCAATAACTACCGCTTGTATAAATATTACGTTATTATCTCGAAAAACAATTGTTTTAAAGCGTTTCATAGCATTATCTTGAAATCGATGTAATTTCACAAGGAAACGAGCTGCAGACTTAATAGTTGCACATATGGTAAAGGTCTATGAGGGCTTTAATCTGGCCAAATATCGCTTCTCCATCTCAAAGAAGGATCAAATGCCAGGGTTTCAACCTTTTCTCATGGGAATCGATGTCATTGTTCGAAGCTCGACACTGGAGGCTTAACCTGTGCACCAATCAGAGCTGTCGCCAATAACTACCGCTTGTATAAATATTACGTCCTCATCTCGAGAAACAATCGTTTTGACGCGTTTCATAGCATTATCTTGAAATCGATGTAATTTCACAAGGAAACGAGCTGCAGACTTAATAGTTGCACATATGGTAAAGGTCTATGAGGGCTTTAATCTGGCCAAATATCGCTTCTCCATCTCAAAAAAGGATCAAATGCCAGGGTTTCAACCTTTTCTCATGGGAATCGATGTCATTGTTCGAAGCTCGACACTAGAGGCTTAACCTGTGCACCAATCAGAGCTGTCGCCAATAACTACCGCTTGTATAAATATTACGTCATCATCTCGAGAAACAATCGTTTTAAAGCGTTTCATAGCATTGTTTTAAAATCGTTGCAATTTGATAAGGAAACGAGCTGCAGACTTAATGGTTGCACATATAGTAAAGGTCTATGAGGGCTCCAATCTGGCCAAATATCGCTTCTCCATCTTAAAGAACGATCAAATGCCAGGGTTTCAAACTTTTCTCATGGGAATCGATGTCATTGTTCGAAGCTCGACACTAGAGGCTTAACCTGTGCACCAATCAGAGCTGTCGCCAATAACTACCGCTTGTATAAATATTACGTCCTCATCTCGAGAAACAATCGTTTTGACGCGTTTCATAGCATTATCTTGAAATCGATGTAATTTCACAAGGAAACGAGCTGCAGACTTAATAGTTGCACATATGGTAAAGGTCTATGAGGGCTTTAATCTGGCCAAATATCGCTTCTCCATCTCAAAAAAGGATCAAATGCCAGGGTTTCAACCTTTTCTCATGGGAATCGATGTCATTGTTCGAAGCTCGACACTAGAGGCTTAACCTGTGCACCAATCAGAGCTGTCGCCAATAACTACCGCTTGTATAAATATTACGTCATCATCTCGAGAAACAATCGTTTTAAAGCGTTTCATAGCATTGTTTTAAAATCGTTGCAATTTGATAAGGAAACGAGCTGCAGACTTAATGGTTGCACATATAGTAAAGGTCTATGAGGGCTCCAATCTGGCCAAATATCGCTTCTCCATCTTAAAGAACGATCAAATGCCAGGGTTTCAAACTTTTCTCATGGGAATCGATGTCATTGTTCGAAGCTCGACACTAGAGGCTTAACCTGTGCACCAATCAGAGCTGTCGCCAATAACTACCGCTTGTATAAATATTACGTCCTCATCTCGAGAAACAATTGTTTTAAAGCGTTTCATATCATTATCTTGAAATCGATGTAATTTCACAAGGAAACGAGCTGCAGACTAAATATTTGCACATGTAGTAAAGGTCTATGAGGGCTCCAATCTGGCCAAATATCGCTTCTTCATCTCAAAGAACGATCAAATGCCAGGGTTTCAAACTTTTTTCTTGGGAATCGATGTCATTGTTCGATGCTCGACACTAGAGGCTTCACCTGTGCACCAATCAGAGCTGTCGCCAATAACTACCGCTTGTATAAATATTACGTTATTATCTCGAAAAACAATTGTTTTAAAGCGTTTCATAGCATTATCTTGAAATCGATGTAATTTCACAAGGAAACGAGCTGCAGACTTAATAGTTGCACATATGGTAAAGGTCTATGAGGGCTTTAATCTGGCCAAATATCGCTTCTCCATCTCAAAGAAGGATCAAATGCCAGGGTTTCAACCTTTTCTCATGGGAATCGATGTCATTGTTCGAAGCTCGACACTGGAGGCTTAACCTGTGCACCAATCAGAGCTGTCGCCAATAACTACCGCTTGTATAAATATTACGTCCTCATCTCGAGAAACAATCGTTTTGACGCGTTTCATAGCATTATCTTGAAATCGATGTAATTTCACAAGGAAACGAGCTGCAGACTTAATAGTTGCACATATGGTAAAGGTCTATGAGGGCTTTAATCTGGCCAAATATCGCTTCTCCATCTCAAAAAAGGATCAAATGCCAGGGTTTCAACCTTTTCTCATGGGAATCGATGTCATTGTTCGAAGCTCGACACTAGAGGCTTAACCTGTGCACCAATCAGAGCTGTCGCCAATAACTACCGCTTGTATAAATATTACGCCATCATCTCGAGAAACAATCGTTTTAAAGCGTTTCATAGCATTGTTTTAAAATCGTTGCAATTTGATAAGGAAACGAGCTGCAGACTTAATGGTTGCACATATAGTAAAGGTCTATGAGGGCTCCAATCTGGCCAAATATCGCTTCTCCATCTTAAAGAACGATCAAATGCCAGGGTTTCAAACTTTTCTCATGGGAATCGATGTCATTGTTCGAAGCTCGACACTAGAGGCTTAACCTGTGCACCAATCAGAGCTGTCGCCAATAACTACCGCTTGTATAAATATTACGTCCTCATCTCGAGAAACAATTGTTTTAAAGCGTTTCATATCATTATCTTGAAATCGATGTAATTTCACAAGGAAACGAGCTGCAGACTAAATATTTGCACATGTAGTAAAGGTCTATGAGGGCTCCAATCTGGCCAAATATCGCTTCTTCATCTCAAAGAACGATCAAATGCCAGGGTTTCAAACTTTTTTCTTGGGAATCGATGTCATTGTTCGATGCTCGACACTAGAGGCTTCACCTGTGCACCAATCAGAGCTGTCGCCAATAACTACCGCTTGTATAAATATTACGTTATTATCTCGAAAAACAATTGTTTTAAAGCGTTTCATAGCATTATCTTGAAATCGATGTAATTTCACAAGGAAACGAGCTGCAGACTTAATAGTTGCACATATGGTAAAGGTCTATGAGGGCTTTAATCTGGCCAAATATCGCTTCTCCATCTCAAAGAAGGATCAAATGCCAGGGTTTCAACCTTTTCTCATGGGAATCGATGTCATTGTTCGAAGCTCGACACTGGAGGCTTAACCTGTGCACCAATCAGAGCTGTCGCCAATAACTACCGCTTGTATAAATATTACGTCCTCATCTCGAGAAACAATCGTTTTGACGCGTTTCATAGCATTATCTTGAAATCGATGTAATTTCACAAGGAAACGAGCTGCAGACTTAATAGTTGCACATATGGTAAAGGTCTATGAGGGCTTTAATCTGGCCAAATATCGCTTCTCCATCTCAAAAAAGGATCAAATGCCAGGGTTTCAACCTTTTCTCATGGGAATCGATGTCATTGTTCGAAGCTCGACACTAGAGGCTTAACCTGTGCACCAATCAGAGCTGTCGCCAATAACTACCGCTTGTATAAATATTACGTCATCATCTCGAGAAACAATCGTTTTAAAGCGTTTCATAGCATTGTTTTAAAATCGTTGCAATTTGATAAGGAAACGAGCTGCAGACTTAATGGTTGCACATATAGTAAAGGTCTATGAGGGCTCCAATCTGGCCAAATATCGCTTCTCCATCTTAAAGAACGATCAAATGCCAGGGTTTCAAACTTTTCTCATGGGAATCGATGTCATTGTTCGAAGCTCGACACTAGAGGCTTAACCTGTGCACCAATCAGAGCTGTCGCCAATAACTACCGCTTGTATAAATATTACGTCCTCATCTCGAGAAACAATCGTTTTAACGCGTTTCATAGCATTATCTTGAAATCGATGTAATTTCACAAGGAAACGAGCTGCAGACTTAATAGTTGAACATATGGTAAAGGTCTATGAGGGCTCCAATCTGGCTAAATATCGCTTCTCCATCTCAAAGAGCGATCAAATGCCAGGGTTTCAACCTTTTCTCATGGCATTCGATGTCATTGTTCGAAGCTCGACACTAGAGGCTTAACCTGTGCACCAATCAGAGCTGTCGCCAATAACTACCGCTTGTATAAATATTACGCCATCATCTCGAGAAACAATCGTTTTAAAGCGTTTCATAGCATTGTTTTAAAATCGTTGCAATTTGATAAGGAAACGAGCTGCAGACTTAATGGTTGCACATATAGTAAAGGTCTATGAGGGCTCCAATCTGGCCAAATATCGCTTCTCCATCTCAAAGAACGATCAAATGCCAGGGTTTCAACCTTTTCTCATGGAAATCGATGTCATTGTTCGAAGCTCGACACTAGAGGCTTAACATGTGCACCAATCAGAGCTGTCGCCAATAACTACCGCTTGTATAAATATTACGTCCTCATCTCGAGAAACAATCGTTTTGACGCGTTTCATAGCATTATCTTGAAATCGATGTAATTTCACAAGGAAACGAGCTGCAGACTTAATAGTTGCACATATGGTAAAGGTCTATGAGGGCTTTAATCTGGCCAAATATCGCTTCTCCATCTCAAAGAACGATCAAATGCCAGGGTTTCAACCTTTTCTCATGGGAATCGATGTCATTGTTCGAAGCTCGACACTAGAGGCTTAACCTGTGCACCAATCAGAGCTGTCGCCAATAACTACCGCTTGTATAAATATTACGTCCTCATCTCGAGAAACAATCGTTTTGACGCGTTTCATAGCATTATCTTGAAATCGATGTAATTTCACAAGGAAACGAGCTGCAGACTTAATAGTTGCACATATGGTAAAGGTCTATGAGGGCTTTAATCTGGCCAAATATCGCTTCTCCATCTCAAAAAAGGATCAAATGCCAGGGTTTCAACCTTTTCTCATGGGAATCGATGTCATTGTTCGAAGCTCGACACTAGAGGCTTAACCTGTGCACCAATCAGAGCTGTCGCCAATAACTACCGCTTGTATAAATATTACGTCATCATCTCGAGAAACAATCGTTTTAAAGCGTTTCATAGCATTGTTTTAAAATCGTTGCAATTTGATAAGGAAACGAGCTGCAGACTTAATGGTTGCACATATAGTAAAGGTCTATGAGGGCTCCAATCTGGCCAAATATCGCTTCTCCATCTCAAAGAACGATCAAATGCCAGGGTTTCAAACTTTTCTCATGGGAATCGATGTCATTGTTCGAAGCTCGACACTAGAGGCTTAACCTGTGCACCAATCAGAGCTGTCGCCAATAACTACCGCTTGTATAAATATTACGTCATCATCTCGAGAAACAATCGTTTTAAAGCGTTTCATAGCATTGTTTTAAAATCGTTGCAATTTGATAAGGAAACGAGCTGCAGACTTAATGGTTGCACATATAGTAAAGGTCTATGAGGGCTCCAATCTGGCCAAATATCGCTTCTCCATCTCAAAGAACGATCAAATGCCAGGGTTTCAACCTTTTCTCATGGAAATCGATGTCATTGTTCGAAGCTCGACACTAGAGGCTTAACCTGTGCACCAATCAGAGCTGTCGCCAATAACTACCGCTTGTATAAATATTACGTCCTCATCTCGAGAAACAATCGTTTTGACGCGTTTCATAGCATTATCTTGAAATCGATGTAATTTCACAAGGAAACGAGCTGCAGACTTAATAGTTGCACATATGGTAAAGGTCTATGAGGGCTTTAATCTGGCCAAATATCGCTTCTCCATCTCAAAGAACGATCAAATGCCAGGGTTTCAACCTTTTCTCATGGGAATCGATGTCATTGTTCGAAGCTCGACACTAGAGGCTTAACCTGTGCACCAATCAGAGCTGTCGCCAATAACTACCGCTTGTATAAATATTACGTCCTCATCTCGAGAAACAATCGTTTTGACGCGTTTCATAGCATTATCTTGAAATCGATGTAATTTCACAAGGAAACGAGCTGCAGACTTAATAGTTGCACATATGGTAAAGGTCTATGAGGGCTTTAATCTGGCCAAATATCGCTTCTCCATCTCAAAAAAGGATCAAATGCCAGGGTTTCAACCTTTTCTCATGGGAATCGATGTCATTGTTCGAAGCTCGACACGAGAGGCTTAACCTGTGCACCAATCAGAGCTGTCGCCAATAACTACCGCTTGTATAAATATTACGTCCTCATCTCGAGAAACAATCGTTTTGACGCGTTTCATAGCATTATCTTGAAATCGATGTAATTTCACAAGGAAACGAGCTGCAGACTTAATAGTTGCACATATGGTAAAGGTCTATGAGGGCTTTAATCTGGCCAAATATCGCTTCTCCATCTCAAAAAAGGATCAAATGCCAGGGTTTCAACCTTTTCTCATGGGAATCGATGTCATTGTTCGAAGCTCGACACTAGAGGCTTAACCTGTGCACCAATCAGAGCTGTCGCCAATAACTACCGCTTGTATAAATATTACGTCATCATCTCGAGAAACAATCGTTTTAAAGCGTTTCATAGCATTGTTTTAAAATCGTTGCAATTTGATAAGGAAACGAGCTGCAGACTTAATGGTTGCACATATAGTAAAGGTCTATGAGGGCTCCAATCTGGCCAAATATCGCTTCTCCATCTCAAAGAACGATCAAATGCCAGGGTTTCAAACTTTTCTCATGGGAATCGATGTCATTGTTCGAAGCTCGACACTAGAGGCTTAACATGTGCACCAATCAGAGCTGTCGCCAATAACTACCGCTTGTATAAATATTACGTCCTCATCTCGAGAAACAATCGTTTTGACGCGTTTCATAGCATTATCTTGAAATCAATGTAATTTCACAAGGAAACGAGCTGCAGACTTAATAGTTGCACATATGGTAAAGGTCTATGAGGGCTTTAATCTGGCCAAATATCGCTTCTCCATCTTAAAGAACGATCAAATGCCAGGGTTTCAAACTTTTCTCATGGGAATCGATGTCATTGTTCGAAGCTCGACACTAGAGGCTTAACCTGTGCACCAATCAGAGCTGTCGCCAATAACTACCGCTTGTATAAATATTACGTCATCATCTCGAGAAACAATCGTTTTAAAGCGTTTCATAGCATTGTTTTAAAATCGTTGCAATTTGATAAGGAAACGAGCTGCAGACTTAATGGTTGCACATATAGTAAAGGTCTATGAGGGCTCCAATCTGGCCAAATATCGCTTCTCCATCTCAAAGAACGATCAAATGCCAGGGTTTCAAACTTTTCTCATGGGAATCGATGTCATTGTTCGAAGCTCGACACTAGAGGCTTAACATGTGCACCAATCAGAGCTGTCGCCAATAACTACCGCTTGTATAAATATTACGTCCTCATCTCGAGAAACAATCGTTTTGACGCGTTTCATAGCATTATCTTGAAATCAATGTAATTTCACAAGGAAACGAGCTGCAGACTTAATAGTTGCACATATGGTAAAGGTCTATGAGGGCTTTAATCTGGCCAAATATCGCTTCTCCATCTTAAAGAACGATCAAATGCCAGGGTTTCAAACTTTTCTCATGGGAATCGATGTCATTGTTCGAAGCTCAACACTAGAGGCTTAACCTGTGCACCAATCAGAGCTGTCGCCAATAACTACCGCTTGTATAAATATTACGTCATCATCTCGAGAAACAATCGTTTTAAAGCGTTTCATAGCATTGTTTTAAAATCGTTGCAATTTGATAAGGAAACGAGCTGCAGACTTAATGGTTGCACATATAGTAAAGGTCTATGAGGGCTCCAATCTGGCCAAATATCGCGTCTCCATCTCAAAGAACGATCAAATGCCAGGGTTTCAACCTTTTCTCATGGAAATCGATGTCATTGTTCGAAGCTCGACACTAGAGGCTTAACCTGTGCACCAATCAGAGCTGTCGCCAATAACTACCGCTTGTATAAATATTACGTCATCATCTCGAGAAACAATCGTTTTAAAGCGTTTCATAGCATTGTTTTAAAATCGTTGCAATTTGATAAGGAAACGAGCTGCAGACTTAATGGTTGCACATATAGTAAAGGTCTATGAGGGCTCCAATCTGGCCAAATATCGCGTCTCCATCTCAAAGAACGATCAAATGCCAGGGTTTCAACCTTTTCTCATGGAAATCGATGTCATTGTTCGAAGCTCGACACTAGAGGCTTAACCTGTGCACCAATCAGAGCTGTCGCCAATAACTACCGCTTGTATAAATATTACGTCATCATCTCGAGAAACAATCGTTTTAAAGCGTTTCATAGCATTGTTTTAAAATCGTTGCAATTTGATAAGGAAACGAGCTGCAGACTTAATGGTTGCACATATAGTAAAGGTCTATGAGGGCTCCAATCTGGCCAAATATCGCTTCTCCATCTCAAAAAAGGATCAAATGCCAGGGTTTCAACCTTTTCTCATGGGAATCGATGTCATTGTTCGAAGCTCGACACTAGAGGCTTAACCTGTGCACCAATCAGAGCTGTCGCCAATAACTACCGCTTGTATAAATATTACGTCATCATCTCGAGAAACAATCGTTTTAAAGCGTTTCATAGCATTGTTTTAAAATCGTTGCAATTTGATAAGGAAACGAGCTGCAGACTTAATGGTTGCACATATAGTAAAGGTCTATGAGGGCTCCAATCTGGCCAAATATCGCTTCTCCATCTCAAAGAAGGATCAAATGCCAGGGTTTCAACCTTTTCTCATGGAAATCGATGTCATTGTTCGAAGCTCGACACTAGAGGCTTAACCTGTGCACCAATCAGAGCTGTCGCCAATAACTACCGCTTGTATAAATATTACGTTATTATCTCGAAAAACAATTGTTTTAAAGCGTTTCATAGCATTATCTTGAAATCGATGTAATTTCACAAGGAAACGAGCTGCAGACTTAATGGTTGCACATATAGTAAAGGTCTATGAGGGCTCCAATCTGGCCAAATATCGCTTCTTCATCTCAAAGAACGATCAAATGCCAGGGTTTCAAACTTTTTTCTTGGGAATCGATGTCATTGTTCGATGCTCGACACTAGAGGCTTCACCTGTGCACCAATCAGAGCTGTCGCCAATAACTACCGCTTGTATAAATATTACGTTATTATCTCGAAAAACAATTGTTTTAAAGCGTTTCATAGCATTATCTTGAAATCGATGTAATTTCACAAGGAAACGAGCTGCAGACTTAATAGTTGCACATATGGTAAAGGTCTATGAGGGCTTTAATCTGGCCAAATATCGCTTCTCCATCTCAAAGAAGGATCAAATGCCAGGGTTTCAACCTTTTCTCATGGGAATCGATGTCATTGTTCGAAGCTCGACACTGGAGGCTTAACCTGTGCACCAATCAGAGCTGTCGCCAATAACTACCGCTTGTATAAATATTACGTCCTCATCTCGAGAAACAATCGTTTTGACGCGTTTCATAGCATTATCTTGAAATCGATGTAATTTCACAAGGAAACGAGCTGCAGACTTAATAGTTGCACATATGGTAAAGGTCTATGAGGGCTTTAATCTGGCCAAATATCGCTTCTCCATCTCAAAAAAGGATCAAATGCCAGGGTTTCAACCTTTTCTCATGGGAATCGATGTCATTGTTCGAAGCTCGACACTAGAGGCTTAACCTGTGCACCAATCAGAGCTGTCGCCAATAACTACCGCTTGTATAAATATTACGTCATCATCTCGAGAAACAATCGTTTTAAAGCGTTTCATAGCATTGTTTTAAAATCGTTGCAATTTGATAAGGAAACGAGCTGCAGACTTAATGGTTGCACATATAGTAAAGGTCTATGAGGGCTCCAATCTGGCCAAATATCGCTTCTCCATCTCAAAGAACGATCAAATGCCAGGGTTTCAAACTTTTCTCATGGGAATCGATGTCATTGTTCGAAGCTCGACACTAGAGGCTTAACATGTGCACCAATCAGAGCTGTCGCCAATAACTACCGCTTGTATAAATATTACGTCCTCATCTCGAGAAACAATCGTTTTGACGCGTTTCATAGCATTATCTTGAAATCAATGTAATTTCACAAGGAAACGAGCTGCAGACTTAATAGTTGCACATATGGTAAAGGTCTATGAGGGCTTTAATCTGGCCAAATATCGCTTCTCCATCTTAAAGAACGATCAAATGCCAGGGTTTCAAACTTTTCTCATGGGAATCGATGTCATTGTTCGAAGCTCAACACTAGAGGCTTAACCTGTGCACCAATCAGAGCTGTCGCCAATAACTACCGCTTGTATAAATATTACGTCATCATCTCGAGAAACAATCGTTTTAAAGCGTTTCATAGCATTGTTTTAAAATCGTTGCAATTTGATAAGGAAACGAGCTGCAGACTTAATGGTTGCACATATAGTAAAGGTCTATGAGGGCTCCAATCTGGCCAAATATCGCGTCTCCATCTCAAAGAACGATCAAATGCCAGGGTTTCAACCTTTTCTCATGGAAATCGATGTCATTGTTCGAAGCTCGACACTAGAGGCTTAACCTGTGCACCAATCAGAGCTGTCGCCAATAACTACCGCTTGTATAAATATTACGTCATCATCTCGAGAAACAATCGTTTTAAAGCGTTTCATAGCATTGTTTTAAAATCGTTGCAATTTGATAAGGAAACGAGCTGCAGACTTAATGGTTGCACATATAGTAAAGGTCTATGAGGGCTCCAATCTGGCCAAATATCGCGTCTCCATCTCAAAGAACGATCAAATGCCAGGGTTTCAACCTTTTCTCATGGAAATCGATGTCATTGTTCGAAGCTCGACACTAGAGGCTTAACCTGTGCACCAATCAGAGCTGTCGCCAATAACTACCGCTTGTATAAATATTACGTCATCATCTCGAGAAACAATCGTTTTAAAGCGTTTCATAGCATTGTTTTAAAATCGTTGCAATTTGATAAGGAAACGAGCTGCAGACTTAATGGTTGCACATATAGTAAAGGTCTATGAGGGCTCCAATCTGGCCAAATATCGCTTCTCCATCTCAAAAAAGGATCAAATGCCAGGGTTTCAACCTTTTCTCATGGGAATCGATGTCATTGTTCGAAGCTCGACACTAGAGGCTTAACCTGTGCACCAATCAGAGCTGTCGCCAATAACTACCGCTTGTATAAATATTACGTCATCATCTCGAGAAACAATCGTTTTAAAGCGTTTCATAGCATTGTTTTAAAATCGTTGCAATTTGATAAGGAAACGAGCTGCAGACTTAATGGTTGCACATATAGTAAAGGTCTATGAGGGCTCCAATCTGGCCAAATATCGCTTCTCCATCTCAAAGAAGGATCAAATGCCAGGGTTTCAACCTTTTCTCATGGAAATCGATGTCATTGTTCGAAGCTCGACACTAGAGGCTTAACCTGTGCACCAATCAGAGCTGTCGCCAATAACTACCGCTTGTATAAATATTACGTTATTATCTCGAAAAACAATTGTTTTAAAGCGTTTCATAGCATTATCTTGAAATCGATGTAATTTCACAAGGAAACGAGCTGCAGACTTAATGGTTGCACATATAGTAAAGGTCTATGAGGGCTCCAATCTGGCCAAATATCGCTTCTTCATCTCAAAGAACGATCAAATGCCAGGGTTTCAAACTTTTTTCTTGGGAATCGATGTCATTGTTCGATGCTCGACACTAGAGGCTTCACCTGTGCACCAATCAGAGCTGTCGCCAATAACTACCGCTTGTATAAATATTACGTTATTATCTCGAAAAACAATTGTTTTAAAGCGTTTCATAGCATTATCTTGAAATCGATGTAATTTCACAAGGAAACGAGCTGCAGACTTAATAGTTGCACATATGGTAAAGGTCTATGAGGGCTTTAATCTGGCCAAATATCGCTTCTCCATCTCAAAGAAGGATCAAATGCCAGGGTTTCAACCTTTTCTCATGGGAATCGATGTCATTGTTCGAAGCTCGACACTGGAGGCTTAACCTGTGCACCAATCAGAGCTGTCGCCAATAACTACCGCTTGTATAAATATTACGTCCTCATCTCGAGAAACAATCGTTTTGACGCGTTTCATAGCATTATCTTGAAATCGATGTAATTTCACAAGGAAACGAGCTGCAGACTTAATAGTTGCACATATGGTAAAGGTCTATGAGGGCTTTAATCTGGCCAAATATCGCTTCTCCATCTCAAAAAAGGATCAAATGCCAGGGTTTCAACCTTTTCTCATGGGAATCGATGTCATTGTTCGAAGCTCGACACTAGAGGCTTAACCTGTGCACCAATCAGAGCTGTCGCCAATAACTACCGCTTGTATAAATATTACGTCATCATCTCGAGAAACAATCGTTTTAAAGCGTTTCATAGCATTGTTTTAAAATCGTTGCAATTTGATAAGGAAACGAGCTGCAGACTTAATGGTTGCACATATAGTAAAGGTCTATGAGGGCTCCAATCTGGCCAAATATCGCTTCTCCATCTTAAAGAACGATCAAATGCCAGGGTTTCAAACTTTTCTCATGGGAATCGATGTCATTGTTCGAAGCTCGACACTAGAGGCTTAACCTGTGCACCAATCAGAGCTGTCGCCAATAACTACCGCTTGTATAAATATTACGTCCTCATCTCGAGAAACAATCGTTTTGACGCGTTTCATAGCATTATCTTGAAATCGATGTAATTTCACAAGGAAACGAGCTGCAGACTTAATAGTTGCACATATGGTAAAGGTCTATGAGGGCTTTAATCTGGCCAAATATCGCTTCTCCATCTCAAAAAAGGATCAAATGCCAGGGTTTCAACCTTTTCTCATGGGAATCGATGTCATTGTTCGAAGCTCGACACTAGAGGCTTAACCTGTGCACCAATCAGAGCTGTCGCCAATAACTACCGCTTGTATAAATATTACGTCATCATCTCGAGAAACAATCGTTTTAAAGCGTTTCATAGCATTGTTTTAAAATCGTTGCAATTTGATAAGGAAACGAGCTGCAGACTTAATGGTTGCACATATAGTAAAGGTCTATGAGGGCTCCAATCTGGCCAAATATCGCTTCTCCATCTTAAAGAACGATCAAATGCCAGGGTTTCAAACTTTTCTCATGGGAATCGATGTCATTGTTCGAAGCTCGACACTAGAGGCTTAACCTGTGCACCAATCAGAGCTGTCGCCAATAACTACCGCTTGTATAAATATTACGTCCTCATCTCGAGAAACAATTGTTTTAAAGCGTTTCATATCATTATCTTGAAATCGATGTAATTTCACAAGGAAACGAGCTGCAGACTAAATATTTGCACATGTAGTAAAGGTCTATGAGGGCTCCAATCTGGCCAAATATCGCTTCTTCATCTCAAAGAACGATCAAATGCCAGGGTTTCAAACTTTTTTCTTGGGAATCGATGTCATTGTTCGATGCTCGACACTAGAGGCTTCACCTGTGCACCAATCAGAGCTGTCGCCAATAACTACCGCTTGTATAATTATTACGTTATTATCTCGAAAAACAATTGTTTTAAAGCGTTTCATAGCATTATCTTGAAATCGATGTAATTTCACAAGGAAACGAGCTGCAGACTTAATAGTTGCACATATGGTAAAGGTCTATGAGGGCTTTAATCTGGCCAAATATCGCTTCTCCATCTCAAAGAAGGATCAAATGCCAGGGTTTCAACCTTTTCTCATGGGAATCGATGTCATTGTTCGAAGCTCGACACTGGAGGCTTAACCTGTGCACCAATCAGAGCTGTCGCCAATAACTACCGCTTGTATAAATATTACGTCCTCATCTCGAGAAACAATCGTTTTGACGCGTTTCATAGCATTATCTTGAAATCGATGTAATTTCACAAGGAAACGAGCTGCAGACTTAATAGTTGCACATATGGTAAAGGTCTATGAGGGCTTTAATCTGGCCAAATATCGCTTCTCCATCTCAAAAAAGGATCAAATGCCAGGGTTTCAACCTTTTCTCATGGGAATCGATGTCATTGTTCGAAGCTCGACACTAGAGGCTTAACCTGTGCACCAATCAGAGCTGTCGCCAATAACTACCGCTTGTATAAATATTACGTCATCATCTCGAGAAACAATCGTTTTAAAGCGTTTCATAGCATTGTTTTAAAATCGTTGCAATTTGATAAGGAAACGAGCTGCAGACTTAATGGTTGCACATATAGTAAAGGTCTATGAGGGCTCCAATCTGGCCAAATATCGCTTCTCCATCTTAAAGAACGATCAAATGCCAGGGTTTCAAACTTTTCTCATGGGAATCGATGTCATTGTTCGAAGCTCGACACTAGAGGCTTAACCTGTGCACCAATCAGAGCTGTCGCCAATAACTACCGCTTGTATAAATATTACGTCCTCATCTCGAGAAACAATCGTTTTAACGCGTTTCATAGCATTATCTTGAAATCGATGTAATTTCACAAGGAAACGAGCTGCAGACTTAATAGTTGAACATATGGTAAAGGTCTATGAGGGCTCCAATCTGGCTAAATATCGCTTCTCCATCTCAAAGAGCGATCAAATGCCAGGGTTTCAACCTTTTCTCATGGCATTCGATGTCATTGTTCGAAGCTCGACACTAGAGGCTTAACCTGTGCACCAATCAGAGCTGTCGCCAATAACTACCGCTTGTATAAATATTACGCCATCATCTCGAGAAACAATCGTTTTAAAGCGTTTCATAGCATTGTTTTAAAATCGTTGCAATTTGATAAGGAAACGAGCTGCAGACTTAATGGTTGCACATATAGTAAAGGTCTATGAGGGCTCCAATCTGGCCAAATATCGCTTCTCCATCTCAAAGAACGATCAAATGCCAGGGTTTCAACCTTTTCTCATGGAAATCGATGTCATTGTTCGAAGCTCGACACTAGAGGCTTAACATGTGCACCAATCAGAGCTGTCGCCAATAACTACCGCTTGTATAAATATTACGTCCTCATCTCGAGAAACAATCGTTTTGACGCGTTTCATAGCATTATCTTGAAATCGATGTAATTTCACAAGGAAACGAGCTGCAGACTTAATAGTTGCACATATGGTAAAGGTCTATGAGGGCTTTAATCTGGCCAAATATCGCTTCTCCATCTCAAAGAACGATCAAATGCCAGGGTTTCAACCTTTTCTCATGGGAATCGATGTCATTGTTCGAAGCTCGACACTAGAGGCTTAACCTGTGCACCAATCAGAGCTGTCGCCAATAACTACCGCTTGTATAAATATTACGTCCTCATCTCGAGAAACAATCGTTTTGACGCGTTTCATAGCATTATCTTGAAATCGATGTAATTTCACAAGGAAACGAGCTGCAGACTTAATAGTTGCACATATGGTAAAGGTCTATGAGGGCTTTAATCTGGCCAAATATCGCTTCTCCATCTCAAAAAAGGATCAAATGCCAGGGTTTCAACCTTTTCTCATGGGAATCGATGTCATTGTTCGAAGCTCGACACTAGAGGCTTAACCTGTGCACCAATCAGAGCTGTCGCCAATAACTACCGCTTGTATAAATATTACGTCCTCATCTCGAGAAACAATCGTTTTGACGCGTTTCATAGCATTATCTTGAAATCGATGTAATTTCACAAGGAAACGAGCTGCAGACTTAATAGTTGCACATATGGTAAAGGTCTATGAGGGCTTTAATCTGGCCAAATATCGCTTCTCCATCTCAAAGAACGATCAAATGCCAGGGTTTCAACCTTTTCTCATGGGAATCGATGTCATTGTTCGAAGCTCGACACTAGAGGCTTAACCTGTGCACCAATCAGAGCTGTCGCCAATAACTACCGCTTGTATAAATATTACGTCATCATCTCGAGAAACAATCGTTTTAAAGCGTTTCATAGCATTGTTTTAAAATCGTTGCAATTTGATAAGGAAACGAGCTGCAGACTTAATGGTTGCACATATAGTAAAGGTCTATGAGGGCTCCAATCTGGCCAAATATCGCTTCTCCATCTCAAAGAACGATCAAATGCCAGGGTTTCAACCTTTTCTCATGGAAATCGATGTCATTGTTCGAAGCTCGACACTAGAGGCTTAACATGTGCACCAATCAGAGCTGTCGCCAATAACTACCGCTTGTATAAATATTACGTCCTCATCTCGAGAAACAATCGTTTTAAAGCGTTTCATAGCATTATCTTGAAATCGATGTAATTTCACAAGGAAACGAGCTGCAGACTAAATATTTGCACATATAGTAAAGGTCTATGAGGGCTCCAATCTGGCCAAATATCGCTTCTCCATCTTAAAGAACGATCAAATGCCAGGGTTCCAAACTTTTCTCATGGGAATCGATGTCATTGTTCGAAGCTCGACACTAGAGGCTTAACCTGTGCACCAATCAGAGCTGTCGCCAATAACTACCGCTTGTATAAATATTACGTCCTCATCTCGAGAAACAATCGTTTTAACGCGTTTCATAGCATTATCTTGAAATCGATGTAATTTCACAAGGAAACGAGCTGCAGACTTAATAGTTGCACATATGGTAAAGGTCTATGAGGGCTCCAATCTGGCTAAATATCGCTTCTCCATCTCAAAGAGCGATCAAATGCCAGGGTTTCAACCTTTTCTCATGGCAATCGATGTCATTGTTCGAAGCTCGACACTAGAGGCTTAACCTGTGCACCAATCAGAGCTGTCGCCAATAACTACCGCTTGTATAAATATTACGTCATCATCTCGAGAAACAATCGTTTTAAAGCGTTTCATAGCATTGTTTTAAAATCGTTGCAATTTGATAAGGAAACGAGCTGCAGACTTAATGGTTGCACATATAGTAAAGGTCTATGAGGGCTCCAATCTGGCCAAATATCGCTTCTCCATCTCAAAGAACGATCAAATGCCAGGGTTTCAACCTTTTCTCATGGAAATCGATGTCATTGTTCGAAGCTCGACACTAGAGGCTTAACATGTGCACCAATCAGAGCTGTCGCCAATAACTACCGCTTGTATAAATATTACGTCCTCATCTCGAGAAACAATCGTTTTGACGCGTTTCATAGCATTATCTTGAAATCGATGTAATTTCACAAGGAAACGAGCTGCAGACTTAATAGTTGCACATATGGTAAAGGTCTATGAGGGCTTTAATCTGGCCAAATATCGCTTCTCCATCTCAAAGAACGATCAAATGCCAGGGTTTCAACCTTTTCTCATGGGAATCGATGTCATTGTTCGAAGCTCGACACTAGAGGCTTAACCTGTGCACCAATCAGAGCTGTCGCCAATAACTACCGCTTGTATAAATATTACGTCCTCATCTCGAGAAACAATCGTTTTGACGCGTTTCATAGCATTATCTTGAAATCGATGTAATTTCACAAGGAAACGAGCTGCAGACTTAATAGTTGCACATATGGTAAAGGTCTATGAGGGCTTTAATCTGGCCAAATATCGCTTCTCCATCTCAAAAAAGGATCAAATGCCAGGGTTTCAACCTTTTCTCATGGGAATCGATGTCATTGTTCGAAGCTCGACACTAGAGGCTTAACCTGTGCACCAATCAGAGCTGTCGCCAATAACTACCGCTTGTATAAATATTACGTCCTCATCTCGAGAAACAATCGTTTTGACGCGTTTCATAGCATTATCTTGAAATCGATGTAATTTCACAAGGAAACGAGCTGCAGACTTAATAGTTGCACATATGGTAAAGGTCTATGAGGGCTTTAATCTGGCCAAATATCGCTTCTCCATCTCAAAAAAGGATCAAATGCCAGGGTTTCAACCTTTTCTCATGGGAATCGATGTCATTGTTCGAAGCTCGACACTAGAGGCTTAACCTGTGCACCAATCAGAGCTGTCGCCAATAACTACCGCTTGTATAAATATTACGTCATCATCTCGAGAAACAATCGTTTTAAAGCGTTTCATAGCATTGTTTTAAAATCGTTGCAATTTGATAAGGAAACGAGCTGCAGACTTAATGGTTGCACATATAGTAAAGGTCTATGAGGGCTCCAATCTGGCCAAATATCGCTTCTCCATCTCAAAGAACGATCAAATGCCAGGGTTTCAAACTTTTCTCATGGGAATCGATGTCATTGTTCGAAGCTCGACACTAGAGGCTTAACCTGTGCACCAATCAGAGCTGTCGCCAATAACTACCGCTTGTATAAATATTACGTCCTCATCTCGAGAAACAATCGTTTTGACGCGTTTCATAGCATTATCTTGAAATCAATGTAATTTCACAAGGAAACGAGCTGCAGACTTAATAGTTGCACATATGGTAAAGGTCTATGAGGGCTTTAATCTGGCCAAATATCGCTTCTCCATCTTAAAGAACGATCAAATGCCAGGGTTTCAAACTTTTCTCATGGGAATCGATGTCATTGTTCGAAGCTCAACACTAGAGGCTTAACCTGTGCACCAATCAGAGCTGTCGCCAATAACTACCGCTTGTATAAATATTACGTCATCATCTCGAGAAACAATCGTTTTAAAGCGTTTCATAGCATTGTTTTAAAATCGTTGCAATTTGATAAGGAAACGAGCTGCAGACTTAATGGTTGCACATATAGTAAAGGTCTATGAGGGCTCCAATCTGGCCAAATATCGCGTCTCCATCTCAAAGAACGATCAAATGCCAGGGTTTCAACCTTTTCTCATGGAAATCGATGTCATTGTTCGAAGCTCGACACTAGAGGCTTAACCTGTGCACCAATCAGAGCTGTCGCCAATAACTACCGCTTGTATAAATATTACGTCATCATCTCGAGAAACAATCGTTTTAAAGCGTTTCATAGCATTGTTTTAAAATCGTTGCAATTTGATAAGGAAACGAGCTGCAGACTTAATGGTTGCACATATAGTAAAGGTCTATGAGGGCTCCAATCTGGCCAAATATCGCGTCTCCATCTCAAAGAACGATCAAATGCCAGGGTTTCAACCTTTTCTCATGGAAATCGATGTCATTGTTCGAAGCTCGACACTAGAGGCTTAACCTGTGCACCAATCAGAGCTGTCGCCAATAACTACCGCTTGTATAAATATTACGTCATCATCTCGAGAAACAATCGTTTTAAAGCGTTTCATAGCATTGTTTTAAAATCGTTGCAATTTGATAAGGAAACGAGCTGCAGACTTAATGGTTGCACATATAGTAAAGGTCTATGAGGGCTCCAATCTGGCCAAATATCGCTTCTCCATCTCAAAAAAGGATCAAATGCCAGGGTTTCAACCTTTTCTCATGGGAATCGATGTCATTGTTCGAAGCTCGACACTAGAGGCTTAACCTGTGCACCAATCAGAGCTGTCGCCAATAACTACCGCTTGTATAAATATTACGTCATCATCTCGAGAAACAATCGTTTTAAAGCGTTTCATAGCATTGTTTTAAAATCGTTGCAATTTGATAAGGAAACGAGCTGCAGACTTAATGGTTGCACATATAGTAAAGGTCTATGAGGGCTCCAATCTGGCCAAATATCGCTTCTCCATCTCAAAGAAGGATCAAATGCCAGGGTTTCAACCTTTTCTCATGGAAATCGATGTCATTGTTCGAAGCTCGACACTAGAGGCTTAACCTGTGCACCAATCAGAGCTGTCGCCAATAACTACCGCTTGTATAAATATTACGTCATCATCTCGAGAAACAATCGGTTTGAAGCGTTTCATAGCATTGTTTTAAAATCGTTGCAATTTGATAAGGAAACGAGCTGCAGACTTAATATTTGCACATATAGTAAAGGTCTATGAGGGCTCCAATCTGGCCAAATATCGCTTCTCCATCTTAAAGAACGATCAAATTCCAGGGTTTCAACCTTTTCTCATGGGAATCGATGTCATTGTTCGAAGCTCGACACTAGAGGCTTAACCTGTGCACCAATCAGAGCTGTCGCCAATAACTACCGCTTGTATAAATATTACGTTATTATCTCGAAACACAATTGTTTTAAAGCGTTTCATAGCATTATCTTGAAATCGATGTAATTTCACAAGGAAACGAGCTGGAGACTTAATAGTTGCACATATGGTAAAGGTCTATGAGGGCTCCAATCTGGCTAAATATCGCTTCTCCATCTCAAAGAGCGATCAAATGCCAGGGTTTCAACCTTTTCTCATGGCAATCGATGTCAATCGATTCGAAGCTCGACACTAGAGGTTTAACCTGTGCACCAATCAGAGCTGTCGCCAATAACTACCGCTTGTATAAATATTACGTCATCATCTCGAGAAACAATCGGTTTGAAGCGTTTCATAGCATTGTTTTAAAATCGTTGCAATTTGATAAGGAAACGAGCTGCAGACTTAATATTTGCACATATAGTAAAGGTCTATGAGGGCTCCAATCTGGCCAAATATCGCTTCTCCATCTTAAAGAACGATCAAATGCCAGGGTTTCAACCTTTTCTCATGGGAATCGATGTCATTGTTCGAAGCTCAACACTAGAGGCTTAACCTGTGCACCAATCAGAGCTGTCGCCAATAACTACCGCTTGTATAAATATTACGTCATCATCTCGAGAAACAATCGTTTTAAAGCGTTTCATAGCATTGTTTTAAAATCGTTGCAATTTGATAAGGAAACGAGCTGCAGACTTAATGGTTGCACATATAGTAAAGGTCTATGAGGGCTCCAATCTGGCCAAATATCGCGTCTCCATCTCAAAGAACGATCAAATGCCAGGGTTTCAACCTTTTCTCATGGAAATCGATGTCATTGTTCGAAGCTCGACACTAGAGGCTTAACCTGTGCACCAATCAGAGCTGTCGCCAATAACTACCGCTTGTATAAATATTACGTCATCATCTCGAGAAACAATCGTTTTAAAGCGTTTCATAGCATTGTTTTAAAATCGTTGCAATTTGATAAGGAAACGAGCTGCAGACTTAATGGTTGCACATATAGTAAAGGTCTATGAGGGCTCCAATCTGGCCAAATATCGCGTCTCCATCTCAAAGAACGATCAAATGCCAGGGTTTCAACCTTTTCTCATGGAAATCGATGTCATTGTTCGAAGCTCGACACTAGAGGCTTAACCTGTGCACCAATCAGAGCTGTCGCCAATAACTACCGCTTGTATAAATATTACGTCATCATCTCGAGAAACAATCGTTTTAAAGCGTTTCATAGCATTGTTTTAAAATCGTTGCAATTTGATAAGGAAACGAGCTGCAGACTTAATGGTTGCACATATAGTAAAGGTCTATGAGGGCTCCAATCTGGCCAAATATCGCTTCTCCATCTCAAAAAAGGATCAAATGCCAGGGTTTCAACCTTTTCTCATGGGAATCGATGTCATTGTTCGAAGCTCGACACTAGAGGCTTAACCTGTGCACCAATCAGAGCTGTCGCCAATAACTACCGCTTGTATAAATATTACGTCATCATCTCGAGAAACAATCGTTTTAAAGCGTTTCATAGCATTGTTTTAAAATCGTTGCAATTTGATAAGGAAACGAGCTGCAGACTTAATGGTTGCACATATAGTAAAGGTCTATGAGGGCTCCAATCTGGCCAAATATCGCTTCTCCATCTCAAAGAAGGATCAAATGCCAGGGTTTCAACCTTTTCTCATGGAAATCGATGTCATTGTTCGAAGCTCGACACTAGAGGCTTAACCTGTGCACCAATCAGAGCTGTCGCCAATAACTACCGCTTGTATAAATATTACGTCATCATCTCGAGAAACAATCGGTTTGAAGCGTTTCATAGCATTGTTTTAAAATCGTTGCAATTTGATAAGGAAACGAGCTGCAGACTTAATATTTGCACATATAGTAAAGGTCTATGAGGGCTCCAATCTGGCCAAATATCGCTTCTCCATCTTAAAGAACGATCAAATTCCAGGGTTTCAACCTTTTCTCATGGGAATCGATGTCATTGTTCGAAGCTCGACACTAGAGGCTTAACCTGTGCACCAATCAGAGCTGTCGCCAATAACTACCGCTTGTATAAATATTACGTTATTATCTCGAAACACAATTGTTTTAAAGCGTTTCATAGCATTATCTTGAAATCGATGTAATTTCACAAGGAAACGAGCTGGAGACTTAATAGTTGCACATATGGTAAAGGTCTATGAGGGCTCCAATCTGGCTAAATATCGCTTCTCCATCTCAAAGAGCGATCAAATGCCAGGGTTTCAACCTTTTCTCATGGCAATCGATGTCAATCGATTCGAAGCTCGACACTAGAGGTTTAACCTGTGCACCAATCAGAGCTGTCGCCAATAACTACCGCTTGTATAAATATTACGTCATCATCTCGAGAAACAATCGGTTTGAAGCGTTTCATAGCATTGTTTTAAAATCGTTGCAATTTGATAAGGAAACGAGCTGCAGACTTAATATTTGCACATATAGTAAAGGTCTATGAGGGCTCCAATCTGGCCAAATATCGCTTCTCCATCTTAAAGAACGATCAAATTCCAGGGTTTCAACCTTTTCTCATGGGAATCGATGTCATTGTTCGAAGCTCGACACTAGAGGCTTAACCTGTGCACCAATCAGAGCTGTCGCCAATAACTACCGCTTGTATAAATATTACGTCATCATCTCGAGAAACAATCGTTTTAAAGCGTTTCATAGCATTGTTTTAAAATCGTTGCAATTTGATAAGGAAACGAGCTGCAGACTTAATGGTTGCACATATAGTAAAGGTCTATGAGGGCTCCAATCTGGCCAAATATCGCTTCTCCATCTTAAAGAACGATCAAATGCCAGGGTTTCAAACTTTTCTCATGGGAATCGATGTCATTGTTCGAAGCTCGACACTAGAGGCTTAACCTGTGCACCAATCAGAGCTGTCGCCAATAACTACCGCTTGTATAAATATTACGTCATCATCTCGAGAAACAATCGTTTTAAATCTGGCCAAATATCGCTTCTCCATCTTAAAGAACGATCAAATGCCAGGGTTTCAAACTTTTCTCATGGGAATCGATGTCATTGTTCGAAGCTCGACACTAGAGGCTTAACATGTGCACCAATCAGAGCTGTCGCCAATAACTACCGCTTGTATAAATATTACGTCCTCATCTCGAGAAACAATCGTTTTGACGCGTTTCATAGCATTATCTTGAAATCGATGTAATTTCACAAGGAAACGAGCTGCAGACTTAATAGTTGCACATATGGTAAAGGTCTATGAGGGCTTTAATCTGGCCAAATATCGCTTCTCCATCTTAAAGAACGATCAAATTCCAGGGTTTCAAACTTTTCTCATGGGAATCGATGTCATTGTTCGAAGCTCGACACTAGAGGCTTAACCTGTGCACCAATCAGAGCTGTCGCCAATAACTACCGCTTGTATAAATATGACGTCATCATCTCGAGAAACAATCGTTTTAAAGCGTTTCATAGCATTGTTTTAAAATCGTTGCAATTTGATAAGGAAACGAGCTGCAGACTTAATGGTTGCACATATAGTAAAGGTCTATGAGGGCTCCAATCTGGCCAAATATCGCTTCTCCATCTCAAAGAGCGATCAAATGCCAGGGTTTCAACCTTTTCTCATGGGAATCGATGTCATTGTTCGAAGCTCGACACTAGAGGCTTAACCTGTGCACCAATCAGAGCTGTCGCCAATAACTACCGCTTGTATAAATATTACGTCATCATCTCGAGAAACAATCGTTTTAAAGCGTTTCATAGCATTGTTTTAAAATCGTTGCAATTTGATAAGGAAACGAGCTGCAGACTTAATGGTTGCACATATAGTAAAGGTCTATGAGGGCTCCAATCTGGCCAAATATCGCTTCTCCATCTCAAAAAAGGATCAAATGCCAGGGTTTCAACCTTTTCTCATGGGAATCGATGTCATTGTTCGAAGCTCGACACTAGAGGCTTAACCTGTGCACCAATCAGAGCTGTCGCCAATAACTACCGCTTGTATAAATATTACGTCATCATCTCGAGAAACAATCGTTTTAAAGCGTTTCATAGCATTGTTTTAAAATCGTTGCAATTTGATAAGGAAACGAGCTGCAGACTTAATGGTTGCACATATAGTAAAGGTCTATGAGGGCTCCAATCTGGCCAAATATCGCTTCTCCATCTCAAAGAAGGATCAAATGCCAGGGTTTCAACCTTTTCTCATGGAAATCGATGTCATTGTTCGAAGCTCGACACTAGAGGCTTAACCTGTGCACCAATCAGAGCTGTCGCCAATAACTACCGCTTGTATAAATATTACGTCCTCATCTCGAGAAACAATCGTTTTGACGCGTTTCATAGCATTATCTTGAAATCGATGTAATTTCACAAGGAAACGAGCTGCAGACTTAATAGTTGCACATATGGTAAAGGTCTATGAGGGCTTTAATCTGGCCAAATATCGCTTCTCCATCTCAAAAAAGGATCAAATGCCAGGGTTTCAACCTTTTCTCATGGGAATCGATGTCATTGTTCGAAGCTCGACACTAGAGGCTTAACCTGTGCACCAATCAGAGCTGTCGCCAATAACTACCGCTTGTATAAATATTACGTCATCATCTCGAGAAACAATCGTTTTAAATCTGGCCAAATATCGCTTCTCCATCTTAAAGAACGATCAAATGCCAGGGTTTCAAACTTTTCTCATGGGAATCGATGTCATTGTTCGAAGCTCGACACTAGAGGCTTAACATGTGCACCAATCAGAGCTGTCGCCAATAACTACCGCTTGTATAAATATTACGTCCTCATCTCGAGAAACAATCGTTTTGACGCGTTTCATAGCATTATCTTGAAATCGATGTAATTTCACAAGGAAACGAGCTGCAGACTTAATAGTTGCACATATGGTAAAGGTCTATGAGGGCTTTAATCTGGCCAAATATCGCTTCTCCATCTTAAAGAACGATCAAATTCCAGGGTTTCAAACTTTTCTCATGGGAATCGATGTCATTGTTCGAAGCTCGACACTAGAGGCTTAACCTGTGCACCAATCAGAGCTGTCGCCAATAACTACCGCTTGTATAAATATGACGTCATCATCTCGAGAAACAATCGTTTTAAAGCGTTTCATAGCATTGTTTTAAAATCGTTGCAATTTGATAAGGAAACGAGCTGCAGACTTAATGGTTGCACATATAGTAAAGGTCTATGAGGGCTCCAATCTGGCCAAATATCGCTTCTCCATCTTAAAGAACGATCAAATGCCAGGGTTTCAAACTTTTTTCATGGGAATCGATGTCATTGTTCGAAGCTCGACACTAGAGGCTTAACCTGTGCACCAATCAGAGCTGTCGCCAATAACTACCGCTTGTATAAATATTACGTCCTCATCTCGAGAAACAATCGTTTTAACGCGTTTCATAGCATTATCTTGAAATCGGTCATTGTACGAAGCTCGACACTAGAGGCTTAACCTGTGCACCAATCAGAGCTGTCGCCAATAACTACCGCTTGTATAAATATTACGTCCTCATCTCGAGAAACAATCGTTTTGACGCGTTTCATAGCATTATCTTGAAATCGATGTAATTTCACAAGGAAACGAGCTGCAGACTTAATAGTTGCACATATGGTAAAGGTCTATGAGGGCTTTAATCTGGCCAAATATCGCTTCTCCATCTCAAAAAAGGATCAAATGCCAGGGTTTCAACCTTTTCTCATGGGAATCGATGTCATTGTTCGAAGCTCGACACTAGAGGCTTAACCTGTGCACCAATCAGAGCTGTCGCCAATAACTACCGCTTGTATAAATATGACGTCATCATCTCGAGAAACAATCGTTTTAAAGCGTTTCATAGCATTGTTTTAAAATCGTTGCAATTTGATAAGGAAACGAGCTGCAGACTTAATGGTTGCACATATAGTAAAGGTCTATGAGGGCTCCAATCTGGCCAAATATCGCTTCTCCATCTCAAAGAACGATCAAATGCCAGGGTTTCAAACTTTTCTCATGGGAATCGATGTCATTGTTCGAAGCTCGACACTAGAGGCTTAACATGTGCACCAATCAGAGCTGTCGCCAATAACTACCGCTTGTATAAATATTACGTCCTCATCTCGAGAAACAATCGTTTTGACGCGTTTCATAGCATTATCTTGAAATCAATGTAATTTCACAAGGAAACGAGCTGCAGACTTAATAGTTGCACATATGGTAAAGGTCTATGAGGGCTTTAATCTGGCCAAATATCGCTTCTCCATCTTAAAGAACGATCAAATGCCAGGGTTTCAAACTTTTCTCATGGGAATCGATGTCATTGTTCGAAGCTCAACACTAGAGGCTTAACCTGTGCACCAATCAGAGCTGTCGCCAATAACTACCGCTTGTATAAATATTACGTCATCATCTCGAGAAACAATCGTTTTAAAGCGTTTCATAGCATTGTTTTAAAATCGTTGCAATTTGATAAGGAAACGAGCTGCAGACTTAATGGTTGCACATATAGTAAAGGTCTATGAGGGCTCCAATCTGGCCAAATATCGCGTCTCCATCTCAAAGAACGATCAAATGCCAGGGTTTCAACCTTTTCTCATGGAAATCGATGTCATTGTTCGAAGCTCGACACTAGAGGCTTAACCTGTGCACCAATCAGAGCTGTCGCCAATAACTACCGCTTGTATAAATATTACGTCATCATCTCGAGAAACAATCGTTTTAAAGCGTTTCATAGCATTGTTTTAAAATCGTTGCAATTTGATAAGGAAACGAGCTGCAGACTTAATGGTTGCACATATAGTAAAGGTCTATGAGGGCTTTAATCTGGCCAAATATCGCTTCTCCATCTCAAAGAAGGATCAAATGCCAGGGTTTCAACCTTTTCTCATGGGAATCGATGTCATTGTTCGAAGCTCGACACTGGAGGCTTAACCTGTGCACCAATCAGAGCTGTCGCCAATAACTACCGCTTGTATAAATATTACGTCATCATCTCGAGAAACAATCGTTTTAAAGCGTTTCATAGCATTGTTTTAAAATCGTTGCAATTTGATAAGGAAACGAGCTGCAGACTTAATGGTTGCACATATAGTAAAGGTCTATGAGGGCTCCAATCTGGCCAAATATCGCTTCTCCATCTCAAAAAAGGATCAAATGCCAGGGTTTCAACCTTTTCTCATGGGAATCGATGTCATTGTTCGAAGCTCGACACTAGAGGCTTAACCTGTGCACCAATCAGAGCTGTCGCCAATAACTACCGCTTGTATAAATATTACGTCATCATCTCGAGAAACAATCGTTTTAAAGCGTTTCATAGCATTGTTTTAAAATCGTTGCAATTTGATAAGGAAACGAGCTGCAGACTTAATGGTTGCACATATAGTAAAGGTCTATGAGGGCTCCAATCTGGCCAAATATCGCTTCTCCATCTCAAAGAAGGATCAAATGCCAGGGTTTCAACCTTTTCTCATGGAAATCGATGTCATTGTTCGAAGCTCGACACTAGAGGCTTAACCTGTGCACCAATCAGAGCTGTCGCCAATAACTACCGCTTGTATAAATATTACGTCATCATCTCGAGAAACAATCGGTTTGAAGCGTTTCATAGCATTGTTTTAAAATCGTTGCAATTTGATAAGGAAACGAGCTGCAGACTTAATATTTGCACATATAGTAAAGGTCTATGAGGGCTCCAATCTGGCCAAATATCGCTTCTCCATCTTAAAGAACGATCAAATTCCAGGGTTTCAACCTTTTCTCATGGGAATCGATGTCATTGTTCGAAGCTCGACACTAGAGGCTTAACCTGTGCACCAATCAGAGCTGTCGCCAATAACTACCGCTTGTATAAATATTACGTTATTATCTCGAAACACAATTGTTTTAAAGCGTTTCATAGCATTATCTTGAAATCGATGTAATTTCACAAGGAAACGAGCTGCAGACTTAATAGTTGCACATATGGTAAAGGTCTATGAGGGCTCCAATCTGGCTAAATATCGCTTCTCCATCTCAAAGAGCGATCAAATGCCAGGGTTTCAACCTTTTCTCATGGCAATCGATGTCAATCGATTCGAAGCTCGACACTAGAGGTTTAACCTGTGCACCAATCAGAGCTGTCGCCAATAACTACCGCTTGTATAAATATTACGTCATTATCTCGAAAAACAATTGTTTTAAAGCGTTTCATATCATTATCTTGAAATCGATGTAATTTCACAAGGAAACGAGCTGCAGACTAAATATTTGCACATATGGTAAAGGTCTATGAGGGCTCCAATCTGGCCAAATATCGCTTCTTCATCTCAAAGAACGATCAAATGCCAGGGTTTCAAACTTTTTTCATGGGAATCGATGTCATTGTTCGATGCTCGACACTAGAGGCTTCACCTGTGCACCAATCAGAGCTGTCGCCAATAACTACCGCTTGTATAAATATTACGTTATTATCTCGAAAAACAATTGTTTTAAAGCGTTTCATAGCATTATCTTGAAATCGATGTAATTTCACAAGGAAACGAGCTGCAGACTTAATAGTTGCACATATGGTAAAGGTCTATGAGGGCTTTAATCTGGCCAAATATCGCTTCTCCATCTCAAAGAAGGATCAAATGCCAGGGTTTCAACCTTTTCTCATGGGAATCGATGTCATTGTTCGAAGCTCGACACTGGAGGCTTAACCTGTGCACCAATCAGAGCTGTCGCCAATAACTACCGCTTGTATAAATATTACGTCATCATCTCGAGAAACAATCGGTTTGAAGCGTTTCATAGCATTGTTTTAAAATCGTTGCAATTTGATAAGGAAACGAGCTGCAGACTTAATATTTGCACATATAGTAAAGGTCTATGAGGGCTCCAATCTGGCCAAATATCGCTTCTCCATCTTAAAGAACGATCAAATGCCAGGGTTTCAACCTTTTCTCATGGGAATCGATGTCATTGTTCGAAGCTCGACACTAGAGGCTTAACCTGTGCACCAATCAGAGCTGTCGCCAATAACTACCGCTTGTATAAATATTACGTCATCATCTCGAGAAACAATCGTTTTAAAGCGTTTCATAGCATTGTTTTAAAATCGTTGCAATTTGATAAGGAAACGAGCTGCAGACTTAATGGTTGCACATATAGTAAAGGTCTATGAGGGCTCCAATCTGGCCAAATATCGCTTCTCCATCTTAAAGAACGATCAAATGCCAGGGTTTCAAACTTTTCTCATGGGAATCGATGTCATTGTTCGAAGCTCGACACTAGAGGCTTAACCTGTGCACCAATCAGAGCTGTCGCCAATAACTACCGCTTGTATAAATATTACGTCATCATCTCGAGAAACAATCGTTTTAAATCTGGCCAAATATCGCTTCTCCATCTTAAAGAACGATCAAATGCCAGGGTTTCAAACTTTTCTCATGGGAATCGATGTCATTGTTCGAAGCTCGACACTAGAGGCTTAACATGTGCACCAATCAGAGCTGTCGCCAATAACTACCGCTTGTATAAATATTACGTCCTCATCTCGAGAAACAATCGTTTTGACGCGTTTCATAGCATTATCTTGAAATCGATGTAATTTCACAAGGAAACGAGCTGCAGACTTAATAGTTGCACATATGGTAAAGGTCTATGAGGGCTTTAATCTGGCCAAATATCGCTTCTCCATCTTAAAGAACGATCAAATTCCAGGGTTTCAAACTTTTCTCATGGGAATCGATGTCATTGTTCGAAGCTCGACACTAGAGGCTTAACATGTGCACCAATCAGAGCTGTCGCCAATAACTACCGCTTGTATAAATATTACGTCCTCATCTCGAGAAACAATCGTTTTGACGCGTTTCATAGCATTATCTTGAAATCGATGTAATTTCACAAGGAAACGAGCTGCAGACTTAATAGTTGCACATATGGTAAAGGTCTATGAGGGCTTTAATCTGGCCAAATATCGCTTCTCCATCTTAAAGAACGATCAAATTCCAGGGTTTCAAACTTTTCTCATGGGAATCGATGTCATTGTTCGAAGCTCGACACTAGAGGCTTAACCTGTGCACCAATCAGAGCTGTCGCCAATAACTACCGCTTGTATAAATATGACGTCATCATCTCGAGAAACAATCGTTTTAAAGCGTTTCATAGCATTGTTTTAAAATCGTTGCAATTTGATAAGGAAACGAGCTGCAGACTTAATGGTTGCACATATAGTAAAGGTCTATGAGGGCTCCAATCTGGCCAAATATCGCTTCTCCATCTCAAAAAAGGATCAAATGCCAGGGTTTCAACCTTTTCTCATGGGAATCGATGTCATTGTTCGAAGCTCGACACTAGAGGCTTAACCTGTGCACCAATCAGAGCTGTCGCCAATAACTACCGCTTGTATAAATATTACGTCATCATCTCGAGAAACAATCGTTTTAAAGCGTTTCATAGCATTGTTTTAAAATCGTTGCAATTTGATAAGGAAACGAGCTGCAGACTTAATGGTTGCACATATAGTAAAGGTCTATGAGGGCTCCAATCTGGCCAAATATCGCTTCTCCATCTCAAAAAAGGATCAAATGCCAGGGTTTCAACCTTTTCTCATGGGAATCGATGTCATTGTTCGAAGCTCGACACTAGAGGCTTAACCTGTGCACCAATCAGAGCTGTCGCCAATAACTACCGCTTGTATAAATATTACGTCATCATCTCGAGAAACAATCGTTTTAAAGCGTTTCATAGCATTGTTTTAAAATCGTTGCAATTTGATAAGGAAACGAGCTGCAGACTTAATAGTTGCACATATAGTAAAGGTCTATGAGGGCTCCAATCTGGCCAAATATCGCTTCTCCATCTCAAAGAAGGATCAAATGCCAGGGTTTCAACCTTTTCTCATGGAAATCGATGTCATTGTTCGAAGCTCGACACTAGAGGCTTAACCTGTGCACCAATCAGAGCTGTCGCCAATAACTACCGCTTGTATAAATATTACGTCCTCATCTCGAGAAACAATCGTTTTGACGCGTTTCATAGCATTATCTTGAAATCGATGTAATTTCACAAGGAAACGAGCTGCAGACTTAATAGTTGCACATATGGTAAAGGTCTATGAGGGCTTTAATCTGGCCAAATATCGCTTCTCCATCTCAAAAAAGGATCAAATGCCAGGGTTTCAACCTTTTCTCATGGGAATCGATGTCATTGTTCGAAGCTCGACACTAGAGGCTTAACCTGTGCACCAATCAGAGCTGTCGCCAATAACTACCGCTTGTATAAATATTACGTCATCATCTCGAGAAACAATCGTTTTAAATCTGGCCAAATATCGCTTCTCCATCTTAAAGAACGATCAAATGCCAGGGTTTCAAACTTTTCTCATGGGAATCGATGTCATTGTTCGAAGCTCGACACTAGAGGCTTAACATGTGCACCAATCAGAGCTGTCGCCAATAACTACCGCTTGTATAAATATTACGTCCTCATCTCGAGAAACAATCGTTTTGACGCGTTTCATAGCATTATCTTGAAATCGATGTAATTTCACAAGGAAACGAGCTGCAGACTTAATAGTTGCACATATGGTAAAGGTCTATGAGGGCTTTAATCTGGCCAAATATCGCTTCTCCATCTTAAAGAACGATCAAATTCCAGGGTTTCAACCTTTTCTCATGGGAATCGATGTCATTGTTCGAAGCTCGACACTAGAGGCTTAACCTGTGCACCAATCAGAGCTGTCGCCAATAACTACCGCTTGTATAAATATGACGTCATCATCTCGAGAAACAATCGTTTTAAAGCGCTTCATAGCATTGTTTTAAAATCGTTGCAATTTGATAAGGAAACGAGCTGCAGACTTAATGGTTGCACATATAGTAAAGGTCTATATGGTTGCACATATAGTAAAGGTCTATGAGGGCTCCAATCTGGCCAAATATCGCTTCTCCATCTTAAAGAACGATCAAATGCCAGGGTTTCAAACTTTTCTCATGGGAATCGATGTCATTGTTCGAAGCTCGACACTAGAGGCTTAACCTGTGCACCAATCAGAGCTGTCGCCAATAACTACCGCTTGTATAAATATTACGTCCTCATCTCGAGAAACAATCGTTTTAACGCGTTTCATAGCATTATCTTGAAATCGGTCATTGTTCGAAGCTCGACACTAGAGGCTTAACCTGTGCACCAATCAGAGCTGTCGCCAATAACTACCGCTTGTATAAATATTACGTCCTCATCTCGAGAAACAATCGTTTTGACGCGTTTCATAGCATTATCTTGAAATCGATGTAATTTCACAAGGAAACGAGCTGCAGACTTAATAGTTGCACATATGGTAAAGGTCTATGAGGGCTTTAATCTGGCCAAATATCGCTTCTCCATCTTAAAGAACGATCAAATGCCAGGGTTTCAAACTTTTCTCATGGGAATCGATGTCATTGTTCGAAGCTCGACACTAGAGGCTTAACCTGTGCACCAATCAGAGCTGTCGCCAATAACTACCGCTTGTATAAATATGACGTCATCATCTCGAGAAACAATCGTTTTAAAGCGTTTCATAGCATTGTTTTAAAATCGTTGCAATTTGATAAGGAAACGAGCTGCAGACTTAATGGTTGCACATATAGTAAAGGTCTATATGGTTGCACATATAGTAAAGGTCTATGAGGGCTCCAATCTGGCCAAATATCGCTTCTCCATCTTAAAGAACGATCAAATTCCAGGGTTTCAACCTTTTCTCATGGGAATCGATGTCATTGTTCGAAGCTCGACACTAGAGGCTTAACCTGTGCACCAATCAGAGCTGTCGCCAATAACTACCGCTTGTATAAATATTACGTTATTATCTCGAAAAACAATTGTTTTAAAGCGTTTCATAGCATTATCTTGAAATCGATGTAATTTCACAAGGAAACGAGCTGCAGACTTAATAGTTGCACATATGGTAAAGGTCTATGAGGGCTCCAATCTGGCCAAATATCGCTTCTCCATCTCAAAGAGCGATCAAATGCCAGGGTTTCAACCTTTTCTCATGGCAATCGATGTCAATCGATTCGAAGCTCGACACTAGAGGTTTAACCTGTGCACCAATCAGAGCTGTCGCCAATAACTACCGCTTGTATAAATATTACGTCATTATCTCGAAAAACAATTGTTTTAAAGCGTTTCATATCATTATCTTGAAATCGATGTAATTTCACAAGGAAACGAGCTGCAGACTAAATATTTGCACATATAGTAAAGGTCTATGAGGGCTCCAATCTGGCCAAATATCGCTTCTTCATCTCAAAGAACGATCAAATGCCAGGGTTTCAACCTTTTCTCATGGGAATCGATGTCATTGTTCGAAGCTCGACACTAGAGGCTTAACCTGTGCACCAATCAGAGCTGTCGCCAATAACTACCGCTTGTATAAATATTACGTCCTCATCTCGAGAAACAATCGTTTTGACGCGTTTCATAGCATTATCTTGAAATCGATGTAATTTCACAAGGAAACGAGCTGCAGACTTAATAGTTGCACATATGGTAAAGGTCTATGAGGGCTTTAATCTGGCCAAATATCGCTTCTCCATCTCAAAGAACGATCAAATGCCAGGGTTTCAACCTTTTCTCATGGGAATCGATGTCATTGTTCGAAGCTCGACACTAGAGGCTTAACCTGTGCACCAATCAGAGCTGTCGCCAATAACTACCGCTTGTATAAATATTACGTCATCATCTCGAGAAACAATCGTTTTAAAGCGTTTCATAGCATTGTTTTAAAATCGTTGCAATTTGATAAGGAAACGAGCTGCAGACTTAATGGTTGCACATATAGTAAAGGTCTATGAGGGCTCCAATCTGGCCAAATATCGCTTCTCCATCTCAAAGAACGATCAAATGCCAGGGTTTCAACCTTTTCTCATGGAAATCGATGTCATTGTTCGAAGCTCGACACTAGAGGCTTAACATGTGCACCAATCAGAGCTGTCGCCAATAACTACCGCTTGTATAAATATTACGTCCTCATCTCGAGAAACAATCGTTTTAAAGCGTTTCATAGCATTATCTTGAAATCGATGTAATTTCACAAGGAAACGAGCTGCAGACTAAATATTTGCACATATAGTAAAGGTCTATGAGGGCTCCAATCTGGCCAAATATCGCTTCTCCATCTTAAAGAACGATCAAATGCCAGGGTTCCAAACTTTTCTCATGGGAATCGATGTCATTGTTCGAAGCTCGACACTAGAGGCTTAACCTGTGCACCAATCAGAGCTGTCGCCAATAACTACCGCTTGTATAAATATTACGTCCTCATCTCGAGAAACAATCGTTTTAACGCGTTTCATAGCATTATCTTGAAATCGATGTAATTTCACAAGGAAACGAGCTGCAGACTTAATAGTTGCACATATGGTAAAGGTCTATGAGGGCTCCAATCTGGCTAAATATCGCTTCTCCATCTCAAAGAGCGATCAAATGCCAGGGTTTCAACCTTTTCTCATGGCAATCGATGTCATTGTTCGAAGCTCGACACTAGAGGCTTAACCTGTGCACCAATCAGAGCTGTCGCCAATAACTACCGCTTGTATAAATATTACGTCATCATCTCGAGAAACAATCGTTTTAAAGCGTTTCATAGCATTGTTTTAAAATCGTTGCAATTTGATAAGGAAACGAGCTGCAGACTTAATGGTTGCACATATAGTAAAGGTCTATGAGGGCTCCAATCTGGCCAAATATCGCTTCTCCATCTCAAAGAACGATCAAATGCCAGGGTTTCAACCTTTTCTCATGGAAATCGATGTCATTGTTCGAAGCTCGACACTAGAGGCTTAACATGTGCACCAATCAGAGCTGTCGCCAATAACTACCGCTTGTATAAATATTACGTCCTCATCTCGAGAAACAATCGTTTTGACGCGTTTCATAGCATTATCTTGAAATCGATGTAATTTCACAAGGAAACGAGCTGCAGACTTAATAGTTGCACATATGGTAAAGGTCTATGAGGGCTTTAATCTGGCCAAATATCGCTTCTCCATCTCAAAGAACGATCAAATGCCAGGGTTTCAACCTTTTCTCATGGGAATCGATGTCATTGTTCGAAGCTCGACACTAGAGGCTTAACCTGTGCACCAATCAGAGCTGTCGCCAATAACTACCGCTTGTATAAATATTACGTCCTCATCTCGAGAAACAATCGTTTTGACGCGTTTCATAGCATTATCTTGAAATCGATGTAATTTCACAAGGAAACGAGCTGCAGACTTAATAGTTGCACATATGGTAAAGGTCTATGAGGGCTTTAATCTGGCCAAATATCGCTTCTCCATCTCAAAGAACGATCAAATGCCAGGGTTTCAACCTTTTCTCATGGGAATCGATGTCATTGTTCGAAGCTCGACACTAGAGGCTTAACCTGTGCACCAATCAGAGCTGTCGCCAATAACTACCGCTTGTATAAATATTACGTCCTCATCTCGAGAAACAATCGTTTTGACGCGTTTCATAGCATTATCTTGAAATCGATGTAATTTCACAAGGAAACGAGCTGCAGACTTAATAGTTGCACATATGGTAAAGGTCTATGAGGGCTTTAATCTGGCCAAATATCGCTTCTCCATCTCAAAAAAGGATCAAATGCCAGGGTTTCAACCTTTTCTCATGGGAATCGATGTCATTGTTCGAAGCTCGACACTAGAGGCTTAACCTGTGCACCAATCAGAGCTGTCGCCAATAACTACCGCTTGTATAAATATTACGTCATCATCTCGAGAAACAATCGTTTTAAAGCGTTTCATAGCATTGTTTTAAAATCGTTGCAATTTGATAAGGAAACGAGCTGCAGACTTAATGGTTGCACATATAGTAAAGGTCTATGAGGGCTCCAATCTGGCCAAATATCGCTTCTCCATCTCAAAGAACGATCAAATGCCAGGGTTTCAAACTTTTCTCATGGGAATCGATGTCATTGTTCGAAGCTCGACACTAGAGGCTTAACATGTGCACCAATCAGAGCTGTCGCCAATAACTACCGCTTGTATAAATATTACGTCCTCATCTCGAGAAACAATCGTTTTGACGCGTTTCATAGCATTATCTTGAAATCAATGTAATTTCACAAGGAAACGAGCTGCAGACTTAATAGTTGCACATATGGTAAAGGTCTATGAGGGCTTTAATCTGGCCAAATATCGCTTCTCCATCTTAAAGAACGATCAAATGCCAGGGTTTCAAACTTTTCTCATGGGAATCGATGTCATTGTTCGAAGCTCAACACTAGAGGCTTAACCTGTGCACCAATCAGAGCTGTCGCCAATAACTACCGCTTGTATAAATATTACGTCATCATCTCGAGAAACAATCGTTTTAAAGCGTTTCATAGCATTGTTTTAAAATCGTTGCAATTTGATAAGGAAACGAGCTGCAGACTTAATGGTTGCACATATAGTAAAGGTCTATGAGGGCTCCAATCTGGCCAAATATCGCGTCTCCATCTCAAAGAACGATCAAATGCCAGGGTTTCAACCTTTTCTCATGGAAATCGATGTCATTGTTCGAAGCTCGACACTAGAGGCTTAACCTGTGCACCAATCAGAGCTGTCGCCAATAACTACCGCTTGTATAAATATTACGTCATCATCTCGAGAAACAATCGTTTTAAAGCGTTTCATAGCATTGTTTTAAAATCGTTGCAATTTGATAAGGAAACGAGCTGCAGACTTAATGGTTGCACATATAGTAAAGGTCTATGAGGGCTCCAATCTGGCCAAATATCGCGTCTCCATCTCAAAGAACGATCAAATGCCAGGGTTTCAACCTTTTCTCATGGAAATCGATGTCATTGTTCGAAGCTCGACACTAGAGGCTTAACCTGTGCACCAATCAGAGCTGTCGCCAATAACTACCGCTTGTATAAATATTACGTCATCATCTCGAGAAACAATCGTTTTAAAGCGTTTCATAGCATTGTTTTAAAATCGTTGCAATTTGATAAGGAAACGAGCTGCAGACTTAATGGTTGCACATATAGTAAAGGTCTATGAGGGCTCCAATCTGGCCAAATATCGCTTCTCCATCTCAAAAAAGGATCAAATGCCAGGGTTTCAACCTTTTCTCATGGGAATCGATGTCATTGTTCGAAGCTCGACACTAGAGGCTTAACCTGTGCACCAATCAGAGCTATCGCCAATAACTACCGCTTGTATAAATATTACGTCATCATCTCGAGAAACAATCGTTTTAAAGCGTTTCATAGCATTGTTTTAAAATCGTTGCAATTTGATAAGGAAACGAGCTGCAGACTTAATGGTTGCACATATAGTAAAGGTCTATGAGGGCTCCAATCTGGCCAAATATCGCTTCTCCATCTCAAAGAAGGATCAAATGCCAGGGTTTCAACCTTTTCTCATGGGAATCGATGTCATTGTTCGAAGCTCGACACTAGAGGCTTAACCTGTGCACCAATCAGAGCTGTCGCCAATAACTACCGCTTGTATAAATATTACGTCATCATCTCGAGAAACAATCGGTTTGAAGCGTTTCATAGCATTGTTTTAAAATCGTTGCAATTTGATAAGGAAACGAGCTGCAGACTTAATATTTGCACATATAGTAAAGGTCTATGAGGGCTCCAATCTGGCCAAATATCGCTTCTCCATCTTAAAGAACGATCAAATTCCAGGGTTTCAACCTTTTCTCATGGGAATCGATGTCATTGTTCGAAGCTCGACACTAGAGGCTTAACCTGTGCACCAATCAGAGCTGTCGCCAATAACTACCGCTTGTATAAATATTACGTTATTATCTCGAAACACAATTGTTTTAAAGCGTTTCATAGCATTATCTTGAAATCGATGTAATTTCACAAGGAAACGAGCTGCAGACTTAATAGTTGCACATATGGTAAAGGTCTATGAGGGCTCCAATCTGGCTAAATATCGCTTCTCCATCTCAAAGAGCGATCAAATGCCAGGGTTTCAACCTTTTCTCATGGCAATCGATGTCAATCGATTCGAAGCTCGACACTAGAGGTTTAACCTGTGCACCAATCAGAGCTGTCGCCAATAACTACCGCTTGTATAAATATTACGTCATTATCTCGAAAAACAATTGTTTTAAAGCGTTTCATAGCATTATCTTGAAATCGATGTAATTTCACAAGGAAACGAGCTGCAGACTAAATATTTGCACATATGGTAAAGGTCTATGAGGGCTCCAATCTGGCCAAATATCGCTTCTTCATCTCAAAGAACGATCAAATGCCAGGGTTTCAAACTTTTTTCATGGGAATCGATGTCATTGTTCGATGCTCGACACTAGAGGCTTCACCTGTGCACCAATCAGAGCTGTCGCCAATAACTACCGCTTGTATAAATATTACGTTATTATCTCGAAAAACAATTGTTTTAAAGCGTTTCATAGCATTATCTTGAAATCGATGTAATTTCACAAGGAAACGAGCTGCAGACTTAATAGTTGCACATATGGTAAAGGTCTATGAGGGCTTTAATCTGGCCAAATATCGCTTCTCCATCTCAAAGAAGGATCAAATGCCAGGGTTTCAACCTTTTCTCATGGGAATCGATGTCATTGTTCGAAGCTCGACACTGGAGGCTTAACCTGTGCACCAATCAGAGCTGTCGCCAATAACTACCGCTTGTATAAATATTACGTCATCATCTCGAGAAACAATCGGTTTGAAGCGTTTCATAGCATTGTTTTAAAATCGTTGCAATTTGATAAGGAAACGAGCTGCAGACTTAATATTTGCACATATAGTAAAGGTCTATGAGGGCTCCAATCTGGCCAAATATCGCTTCTCCATCTTAAAGAACGATCAAATTCCAGGGTTTCAACCTTTTCTCATGGGAATCGATGTCATTGTTCGAAGCTCGACACTAGAGGCTTAACCTGTGCACCAATCAGAGCTGTCGCCAATAACTACCGCTTGTATAAATATTACGTCATCATCTCGAGAAACAATCGTTTTAAAGCGTTTCATAGCATTGTTTTAAAATCGTTGCAATTTGATAAGGAAACGAGCTGCAGACTTAATGGTTGCACATATAGTAAAGGTCTATGAGGGCTCCAATCTGGCCAAATATCGCTTCTCCATCTTAAAGAACGATCAAATGCCAGGGTTTCAAACTTTTCTCATGGGAATCGATGTCATTGTTCGAAGCTCGACACTAGAGGCTTAACCTGTGCACCAATCAGAGCTGTCGCCAATAACTACCGCTTGTATAAATATTACGTCATCATCTCGAGAAACAATCGTTTTAAATCTGGCCAAATATCGCTTCTCCATCTTAAAGAACGATCAAATGCCAGGGTTTCAAACTTTTCTCATGGGAATCGATGTCATTGTTCGAAGCTCGACACTAGAGGCTTAACATGTGCACCAATCAGAGCTGTCGCCAATAACTACCGCTTGTATAAATATTACGTCCTCATCTCGAGAAACAATCGTTTTAAAGCGTTTCATAGCATTGTTTTAAAATCGTTGCAATTTGATAAGGAAACGAGCTGCAGACTTAATGGTTGCACATATAGTAAAGGTCTATGAGGGCTCCAATCTGGCCAAATATCGCTTCTCCATCTCAAAAAAGGATCAAATGCCAGGGTTTCAACCTTTTCTCATGGGAATCGATGTCATTGTTCGAAGCTCGACACTAGAGGCTTAACCTGTGCACCAATCAGAGCTATCGCCAATAACTACCGCTTGTATAAATATTACGTCATCATCTCGAGAAACAATCGTTTTAAAGCGTTTCATAGCATTGTTTTAAAATCGTTGCAATTTGATAAGGAAACGAGCTGCAGACTTAATGGTTGCACATATAGTAAAGGTCTATGAGGGCTCCAATCTGGCCAAATATCGCTTCTCCATCTCAAAGAAGGATCAAATGCCAGGGTTTCAACCTTTTCTCATGGGAATCGATGTCATTGTTCGAAGCTCGACACTAGAGGCTTAACCTGTGCACCAATCAGAGCTGTCGCCAATAACTACCGCTTGTATAAATATTACGTCATCATCTCGAGAAACAATCGGTTTGAAGCGTTTCATAGCATTGTTTTAAAATCGTTGCAATTTGATAAGGAAACGAGCTGCAGACTTAATATTTGCACATATAGTAAAGGTCTATGAGGGCTCCAATCTGGCCAAATATCGCTTCTCCATCTTAAAGAACGATCAAATTCCAGGGTTTCAACCTTTTCTCATGGGAATCGATGTCATTGTTCGAAGCTCGACACTAGAGGCTTAACCTGTGCACCAATCAGAGCTGTCGCCAATAACTACCGCTTGTATAAATATTACGTTATTATCTCGAAACACAATTGTTTTAAAGCGTTTCATAGCATTATCTTGAAATCGATGTAATTTCACAAGGAAACGAGCTGCAGACTTAATAGTTGCACATATGGTAAAGGTCTATGAGGGCTCCAATCTGGCTAAATATCGCTTCTCCATCTCAAAGAGCGATCAAATGCCAGGGTTTCAACCTTTTCTCATGGCAATCGATGTCAATCGATTCGAAGCTCGACACTAGAGGTTTAACCTGTGCACCAATCAGAGCTGTCGCCAATAACTACCGCTTGTATAAATATTACGTCATTATCTCGAAAAACAATTGTTTTAAAGCGTTTCATAGCATTATCTTGAAATCGATGTAATTTCACAAGGAAACGAGCTGCAGACTAAATATTTGCACATATGGTAAAGGTCTATGAGGGCTCCAATCTGGCCAAATATCGCTTCTTCATCTCAAAGAACGATCAAATGCCAGGGTTTCAAACTTTTTTCATGGGAATCGATGTCATTGTTCGATGCTCGACACTAGAGGCTTCACCTGTGCACCAATCAGAGCTGTCGCCAATAACTACCGCTTGTATAAATATTACGTTATTATCTCGAAAAACAATTGTTTTAAAGCGTTTCATAGCATTATCTTGAAATCGATGTAATTTCACAAGGAAACGAGCTGCAGACTTAATAGTTGCACATATGGTAAAGGTCTATGAGGGCTTTAATCTGGCCAAATATCGCTTCTCCATCTCAAAGAAGGATCAAATGCCAGGGTTTCAACCTTTTCTCATGGGAATCGATGTCATTGTTCGAAGCTCGACACTGGAGGCTTAACCTGTGCACCAATCAGAGCTGTCGCCAATAACTACCGCTTGTATAAATATTACGTCATCATCTCGAGAAACAATCGGTTTGAAGCGTTTCATAGCATTGTTTTAAAATCGTTGCAATTTGATAAGGAAACGAGCTGCAGACTTAATATTTGCACATATAGTAAAGGTCTATGAGGGCTCCAATCTGGCCAAATATCGCTTCTCCATCTTAAAGAACGATCAAATTCCAGGGTTTCAACCTTTTCTCATGGGAATCGATGTCATTGTTCGAAGCTCGACACTAGAGGCTTAACCTGTGCACCAATCAGAGCTGTCGCCAATAACTACCGCTTGTATAAATATTACGTCATCATCTCGAGAAACAATCGTTTTAAAGCGTTTCATAGCATTGTTTTAAAATCGTTGCAATTTGATAAGGAAACGAGCTGCAGACTTAATGGTTGCACATATAGTAAAGGTCTATGAGGGCTCCAATCTGGCCAAATATCGCTTCTCCATCTTAAAGAACGATCAAATGCCAGGGTTTCAAACTTTTCTCATGGGAATCGATGTCATTGTTCGAAGCTCGACACTAGAGGCTTAACCTGTGCACCAATCAGAGCTGTCGCCAATAACTACCGCTTGTATAAATATTACGTCATCATCTCGAGAAACAATCGTTTTAAATCTGGCCAAATATCGCTTCTCCATCTTAAAGAACGATCAAATGCCAGGGTTTCAAACTTTTCTCATGGGAATCGATGTCATTGTTCGAAGCTCGACACTAGAGGCTTAACATGTGCACCAATCAGAGCTGTCGCCAATAACTACCGCTTGTATAAATATTACGTCCTCATCTCGAGAAACAATCGTTTTGACGCGTTTCATAGCATTATCTTGAAATCGATGTAATTTCACAAGGAAACGAGCTGCAGACTTAATAGTTGCACATATGGTAAAGGTCTATGAGGGCTTTAATCTGGCCAAATATCGCTTCTCCATCTTAAAGAACGATCAAATTCCAGGGTTTCAAACTTTTCTCATGGGAATCGATGTCATTGTTCGAAGCTCGACACTAGAGGCTTAACCTGTGCACCAATCAGAGCTGTCGCCAATAACTACCGCTTGTATAAATATGACGTCATCATCTCGAGAAACAATCGTTTTAAAGCGTTTCATAGCATTGTTTTAAAATCGTTGCAATTTGATAAGGAAACGAGCTGCAGACTTAATGGTTGCACATATAGTAAAGGTCTATGAGGGCTCCAATCTGGCCAAATATCGCTTCTCCATCTCAAAGAGCGATCAAATGCCAGGGTTTCAACCTTTTCTCATGGGAATCGATGTCATTGTTCGAAGCTCGACACTAGAGGCTTAACCTGTGCACCAATCAGAGCTGTCGCCAATAACTACCGCTTGTATAAATATTACGTCATCATCTCGAGAAACAATCGTTTTAAAGCGTTTCATAGCATTGTTTTAAAATCGTTGCAATTTGATAAGGAAACGAGCTGCAGACTTAATGGTTGCACATATAGTAAAGGTCTATGAGGGCTCCAATCTGGCCAAATATCGCTTCTCCATCTCAAAAAAGGATCAAATGCCAGGGTTTCAACCTTTTCTCATGGGAATCGATGTCATTGTTCGAAGCTCGACACTAGAGGCTTAACCTGTGCACCAATCAGAGCTGTCGCCAATAACTACCGCTTGTATAAATATTACGTCATCATCTCGAGAAACAATCGTTTTAAAGCGTTTCATAGCATTGTTTTAAAATCGTTGCAATTTGATAAGGAAACGAGCTGCAGACTTAATGGTTGCACATATAGTAAAGGTCTATGAGGGCTCCAATCTGGCCAAATATCGCTTCTCCATCTCAAAGAAGGATCAAATGCCAGGGTTTCAACCTTTTCTCATGGAAATCGATGTCATTGTTCGAAGCTCGACACTAGAGGCTTAACCTGTGCACATATCAGAGCTGTCGCCAATAACTACCGCTTGTATAAATATTACGTCCTCATCTCGAGAAACAATCGTTTTGACGCGTTTCATAGCATTATCTTGAAATCGATGTAATTTCACAAGGAAACGAGCTGCAGACTTAATAGTTGCACATATGGTAAAGGTCTATGAGGGCTTTAATCTGGCCAAATATCGCTTCTCCATCTCAAAAAAGGATCAAATGCCAGGGTTTCAACCTTTTCTCATGGGAATCGATGTCATTGTTCGAAGCTCGACACTAGAGGCTTAACCTGTGCACCAATCAGAGCTGTCGCCAATAACTACCGCTTGTATAAATATTACGTCATCATCTCGAGAAACAATCGTTTTAAATCTGGCCAAATATCGCTTCTCCATCTTAAAGAACGATCAAATGCCAGGGTTTCAAACTTTTCTCATGGGAATCGATGTCATTGTTCGAAGCTCGACACTAGAGGCTTAACATGTGCACCAATCAGAGCTGTCGCCAATAACTACCGCTTGTATAAATATTACGTCCTCATCTCGAGAAACAATCGTTTTGACGCGTTTCATAGCATTATCTTGAAATCGATGTAATTTCACAAGGAAACGAGCTGCAGACTTAATAGTTGCACATATGGTAAAGGTCTATGAGGGCTTTAATCTGGCCAAATATCGCTTCTCCATCTTAAAGAACGATCAAATTCCAGGGTTTCAAACTTTTCTCATGGGAATCGATGTCATTGTTCGAAGCTCGACACTAGAGGCTTAACCTGTGCACCAATCAGAGCTGTCGCCAATAACTACCGCTTGTATAAATATGACGTCATCATCTCGAGAAACAATCGTTTTAAAGCGTTTCATAGCATTGTTTTAAAATCGTTGCAATTTGATAAGGAAACGAGCTGCAGACTTAATGGTTGCACATATAGTAAAGGTCTATGAGGGCTCCAATCTGGCCAAATATCGCTTCTCCATCTTAAAGAACGATCAAATGCCAGGGTTTCAAACTTTTCTCATGGGAATCGATGTCATTGTTCGAAGCTCGACACTAGAGGCTTAACCTGTGCACCAATCAGAGCTGTCGCCAATAACTACCGCTTGTATAAATATTACGTCCTCATTTCGAGAAACAATCGTTTTAACGCGTTTCATAGCATTATCTTGAAATCGGTCATTGTTCGAAGCTCGACACTAGAGGCTTAACCTGTGCACCAATCAGAGCTGTCGCCAATAACTACCGCTTGTATAAATATTACGTCCTCATCTCGAGAAACAATCGTTTTGACGCGTTTCATAGCATTATCTTGAAATCGATGTAATTTCACAAGGAAACGAGCTGCAGACTTAATAGTTGCACATATGGTAAAGGTCTATGAGGGCTTTAATCTGGCCAAATATCGCTTCTCCATCTCAAAAAAGGATCAAATGCCAGGGTTTCAACCTTTTCTCATGGGAATCGATGTCATTGTTCGAAGCTCGACACTAGAGGCTTAACCTGTGCACCAATCAGAGCTGTCGCCAATAACTACCGCTTGTATAAATATTACGTCATCATCTCGAGAAACAATCGTTTTAAAGCGTTTCATAGCATTGTTTTAAAATCGTTGCAATTTGATAAGGAAACGAGCTGCAGACTTAATGGTTGCACATATAGTAAAGGTCTATGAGGGCTCCAATCTGGCCAAATATCGCTTCTCCATCTCAAAGAACGATCAAATGCCAGGGTTTCAAACTTTTCTCATGGGAATCGATGTCATTGTTCGAAGCTCGACACTAGAGGCTTAACCTGTGCACCAATCAGAGCTGTCGCCAATAACTACCGCTTGTATAAATATTACGTCCTCATCTCGAGAAACAATCGTTTTAACGCGTTTCATAGCATTATCTTGAAATCGGTCATTGTTCGAAGCTCGACACTAGAGGCTTAACCTGTGCACCAATCAGAGCTGTCGCCAATAACTACCGCTTGTATAAATATTACGTCCTCATCTCGAGAAACAATCGTTTTGACGCGTTTCATAGCATTATCTTGAAATCGATGTAATTTCACAAGGAAACGAGCTGCAGACTTAATAGTTGCACATATGGTAAAGGTCTATGAGGGCTTTAATCTGGCCAAATATCGCTTCTCCATCTCAAAAAAGGATCAAATGCCAGGGTTTCAACCTTTTCTCATGGGAATCGATGTCATTGTTCGAAGCTCGACACTAGAGGCTTAACCTGTGCACCAATCAGAGCTGTCGCCAATAACTACCGCTTGTATAAATATTACGTCATCATCTCGAGAAACAATCGTTTTAAAGCGTTTCATAGCATTGTTTTAAAATCGTTGCAATTTGATAAGGAAACGAGCTGCAGACTTAATGGTTGCACATATAGTAAAGGTCTATGAGGGCTCCAATCTGGCCAAATATCGCTTCTCCATCTCAAAGAACGATCAAATGCCAGGGTTTCAAACTTTTCTCATGGGAATCGATGTCATTGTTCGAAGCTCGACACTAGAGGCTTAACATGTGCACCAATCAGAGCTGTCGCCAATAACTACCGCTTGTATAAATATTACGTCCTCATCTCGAGAAACAATCGTTTTGACGCGTTTCATAGCATTATCTTGAAATCAATGTAATTTCACAAGGAAACGAGCTGCAGACTTAATAGTTGCACATATGGTAAAGGTCTATGAGGGCTTTAATCTGGCCAAATATCGCTTCTCCATCTTAAAGAACGATCAAATGCCAGGGTTTCAAACTTTTCTCATGGGAATCGATGTCATTGTTCGAAGCTCAACACTAGAGGCTTAACCTGTGCACCAATCAGAGCTGTCGCCAATAACTACCGCTTGTATAAATATTACGTCATCATCTCGAGAAACAATCGTTTTAAAGCGTTTCATAGCATTGTTTTAAAATCGTTGCAATTTGATAAGGAAACGAGCTGCAGACTTAATGGTTGCACATATAGTAAAGGTCTATGAGGGCTCCAATCTGGCCAAATATCGCGTCTCCATCTCAAAGAACGATCAAATGCCAGGGTTTCAACCTTTTCTCATGGAAATCGATGTCATTGTTCGAAGCTCGACACTAGAGGCTTAACCTGTGCACCAATCAGAGCTGTCGCCAATAACTACCGCTTGTATAAATATTACGTCATCATCTCGAGAAACAATCGTTTTAAAGCGTTTCATAGCATTGTTTTAAAATCGTTGCAATTTGATAAGGAAACGAGCTGCAGACTTAATGGTTGCACATATAGTAAAGGTCTATGAGGGCTCCAATCTGGCCAAATATCGCGTCTCCATCTCAAAGAACGATCAAATGCCAGGGTTTCAACCTTTTCTCATGGAAATCGATGTCATTGTTCGAAGCTCGACACTAGAGGCTTAACCTGTGCACCAATCAGAGCTGTCGCCAATAACTACCGCTTGTATAAATATTACGTCATCATCTCGAGAAACAATCGTTTTAAAGCGTTTCATAGCATTGTTTTAAAATCGTTGCAATTTGATAAGGAAACGAGCTGCAGACTTAATGGTTGCACATATAGTAAAGGTCTATGAGGGCTCCAATCTGGCCAAATATCGCTTCTCCATCTCAAAAAAGGATCAAATGCCAGGGTTTCAACCTTTTCTCATGGGAATCGATGTCATTGTTCGAAGCTCGACACTAGAGGCTTAACCTGTGCACCAATCAGAGCTGTCGCCAATAACTACCGCTTGTATAAATATTACGTCATCATCTCGAGAAACAATCGTTTTAAAGCGTTTCATAGCATTGTTTTAAAATCGTTGCAATTTGATAAGGAAACGAGCTGCAGACTTAATGGTTGCACATATAGTAAAGGTCTATGAGGGCTCCAATCTGGCCAAATATCGCTTCTCCATCTCAAAGAAGGATCAAATGCCAGGGTTTCAACCTTTTCTCATGGAAATCGATGTCATTGTTCGAAGCTCGACACTAGAGGCTTAACCTGTGCACCAATCAGAGCTGTCGCCAATAACTACCGCTTGTATAAATATTACGTCATCATCTCGAGAAACAATCGGTTTGAAGCGTTTCATAGCATTGTTTTAAAATCGTTGCAATTTGATAAGGAAACGAGCTGCAGACTTAATATTTGCACATATAGTAAAGGTCTATGAGGGCTCCAATCTGGCCAAATATCGCTTCTCCATCTTAAAGAACGATCAAATTCCAGGGTTTCAACCTTTTCTCATGGGAATCGATGTCATTGTTCGAAGCTCGACACTAGAGGCTTAACCTGTGCACCAATCAGAGCTGTCGCCAATAACTACCGCTTGTATAAATATTACGTTATTATCTCGAAACACAATTGTTTTAAAGCGTTTCATAGCATTATCTTGAAATCGATGTAATTTCACAAGGAAACGAGCTGCAGACTTAATAGTTGCACATATGGTAAAGGTCTATGAGGGCTCCAATCTGGCTAAATATCGCTTCTCCATCTCAAAGAGCGATCAAATGCCAGGGTTTCAACCTTTTCTCATGGCAATCGATGTCAATCGATTCGAAGCTCGACACTAGAGGTTTAACCTGTGCACCAATCAGAGCTGTCGCCAATAACTACCGCTTGTATAAATATTACGTCATTATCTCGAAAAACAATTGTTTTAAAGCGTTTCATATCATTATCTTGAAATCGATGTAATTTCACAAGGAAACGAGCTGCAGACTAAATATTTGCACATATGGTAAAGGTCTATGAGGGCTCCAATCTGGCCAAATATCGCTTCTTCATCTCAAAGAACGATCAAATGCCAGGGTTTCAAACTTTTTTCATGGGAATCGATGTCATTGTTCGATGCTCGACACTAGAGGCTTCACCTGTGCACCAATCAGAGCTGTCGCCAATAACTACCGCTTGTATAAATATTACGTTATTATCTCGAAAAACAATTGTTTTAAAGCGTTTCATAGCATTATCTTGAAATCGATGTAATTTCACAAGGAAACGAGCTGCAGACTTAATAGTTGCACATATGGTAAAGGTCTATGAGGGCTTTAATCTGGCCAAATATCGCTTCTCCATCTCAAAGAAGGATCAAATGCCAGGGTTTCAACCTTTTCTCATGGGAATCGATGTCATTGTTCGAAGCTCGACACTGGAGGCTTAACCTGTGCACCAATCAGAGCTGTCGCCAATAACTACCGCTTGTATAAATATTACGTCATCATCTCGAGAAACAATCGGTTTGAAGCGTTTCATAGCATTGTTTTAAAATCGTTGCAATTTGATAAGGAAACGAGCTGCAGACTTAATGGTTGCACATATAGTAAAGGTCTATGAGGGCTCCAATCTGGCCAAATATCGCTTCTCCATCTCAAAGAAGGATCAAATGCCAGGGTTTCAACCTTTTCTCATGGAAATCGATGTCATTGTTCGAAGCTCGACACTAGAGGCTTAACCTGTGCACCAATCAGAGCTGTCGCCAATAACTACCGCTTGTATAAATATTACGTCATCATCTCGAGAAACAATCGGTTTGAAGCGTTTCATAGCATTGTTTTAAAATCGTTGCAATTTGATAAGGAAACGAGCTGCAGACTTAATATTTGCACATATAGTAAAGGTCTATGAGGGCTCCAATCTGGCCAAATATCGCTTCTCCATCTTAAAGAACGATCAAATTCCAGGGTTTCAACCTTTTCTCATGGGAATCGATGTCATTGTTCGAAGCTCGACACTAGAGGCTTAACCTGTGCACCAATCAGAGCTGTCGCCAATAACTACCGCTTGTATAAATATTACGTTATTATCTCGAAACACAATTGTTTTAAAGCGTTTCATAGCATTATCTTGAAATCGATGTAATTTCACAAGGAAACGAGCTGCAGACTTAATAGTTGCACATATGGTAAAGGTCTATGAGGGCTCCAATCTGGCTAAATATCGCTTCTCCATCTCAAAGAGCGATCAAATGCCAGGGTTTCAACCTTTTCTCATGGCAATCGATGTCAATCGATTCGAAGCTCGACACTAGAGGTTTAACCTGTGCACCAATCAGAGCTGTCGCCAATAACTACCGCTTGTATAAATATTACGTCATTATCTCGAAAAACAATTGTTTTAAAGCGTTTCATATCATTATCTTGAAATCGATGTAATTTCACAAGGAAACGAGCTGCAGACTAAATATTTGCACATATGGTAAAGGTCTATGAGGGCTCCAATCTGGCCAAATATCGCTTCTTCATCTCAAAGAACGATCAAATGCCAGGGTTTCAAACTTTTTTCATGGGAATCGATGTCATTGTTCGATGCTCGACACTAGAGGCTTCACCTGTGCACCAATCAGAGCTGTCGCCAATAACTACCGCTTGTATAAATATTACGTTATTATCTCGAAAAACAATTGTTTTAAAGCGTTTCATAGCATTATCTTGAAATCGATGTAATTTCACAAGGAAACGAGCTGCAGACTTAATAGTTGCACATATGGTAAAGGTCTATGAGGGCTTTAATCTGGCCAAATATCGCTTCTCCATCTCAAAGAAGGATCAAATGCCAGGGTTTCAACCTTTTCTCATGGGAATCGATGTCATTGTTCGAAGCTCGACACTGGAGGCTTAACCTGTGCACCAATCAGAGCTGTCGCCAATAACTACCGCTTGTATAAATATTACGTCATCATCTCGAGAAACAATCGGTTTGAAGCGTTTCATAGCATTGTTTTAAAATCGTTGCAATTTGATAAGGAAACGAGCTGCAGACTTAATGGTTGCACATATAGTAAAGGTCTATGAGGGCTCCAATCTGGCCAAATATCGCTTCTCCATCTCAAAGAAGGATCAAATGCCAGGGTTTCAACCTTTTCTCATGGAAATCGATGTCATTGTTCGAAGCTCGACACTAGAGGCTTAACCTGTGCACCAATCAGAGCTGTCGCCAATAACTACCGCTTGTATAAATATTACGTCATCATCTCGAGAAACAATCGGTTTGAAGCGTTTCATAGCATTGTTTTAAAATCGTTGCAATTTGATAAGGAAACGAGCTGCAGACTTAATATTTGCACATATAGTAAAGGTCTATGAGGGCTCCAATCTGGCCAAATATCGCTTCTCCATCTTAAAGAACGATCAAATTCCAGGGTTTCAACCTTTTCTCATGGGAATCGATGTCATTGTTCGAAGCTCGACACTAGAGGCTTAACCTGTGCACCAATCAGAGCTGTCGCCAATAACTACCGCTTGTATAAATATTACGTTATTATCTCGAAACACAATTGTTTTAAAGCGTTTCATAGCATTATCTTGAAATCGATGTAATTTCACAAGGAAACGAGCTGCAGACTAAATATTTGCACATATGGTAAAGGTCTATGAGGGCTCCAATCTGGCCAAATATCGCTTCTTCATCTCAAAGAACGATCAAATGCCAGGGTTTCAAACTTTTTTCATGGGAATCGATGTCATTGTTCGATGCTCGACACTAGAGGCTTCACCTGTGCACCAATCAGAGCTGTCGCCAATAACTACCGCTTGTATAAATATTACGTTATTATCTCGAAAAACAATTGTTTTAAAGCGTTTCATAGCATTATCTTGAAATCGATGTAATTTCACAAGGAAACGAGCTGCAGACTTAATAGTTGCACATATGGTAAAGGTCTATGAGGGCTTTAATCTGGCCAAATATCGCTTCTCCATCTCAAAGAAGGATCAAATGCCAGGGTTTCAACCTTTTCTCATGGGAATCGATGTCATTGTTCGAAGCTCGACACTGGAGGCTTAACCTGTGCACCAATCAGAGCTGTCGCCAATAACTACCGCTTGTATAAATATTACGTCATCATCTCGAGAAACAATCGGTTTGAAGCGTTTCATAGCATTGTTTTAAAATCGTTGCAATTTGATAAGGAAACGAGCTGCAGACTTAATATTTGCACATATAGTAAAGGTCTATGAGGGCTCCAATCTGGCCAAATATCGCTTCTCCATCTTAAAGAACGATCAAATTCCAGGGTTTCAACCTTTTCTCATGGGAATCGATGTCATTGTTCGAAGCTCGACACTAGAGGCTTAACCTGTGCACCAATCAGAGCTGTCGCCAATAACTACCGCTTGTATAAATATTACGTCATCATCTCGAGAAACAATCGTTTTAAAGCGTTTCATAGCATTGTTTTAAAATCGTTGCAATTTGATAAGGAAACGAGCTGCAGACTTAATGGTTGCACATATAGTAAAGGTCTATGAGGGCTCCAATCTGGCCAAATATCGCTTCTCCATCTTAAAGAACGATCAAATGCCAGGGTTTCAAACTTTTCTCATGGGAATCGATGTCATTGTTCGAAGCTCGACACTAGAGGCTTAACCTGTGCACCAATCAGAGCTGTCGCCAATAACTACCGCTTGTATAAATATTACGTCATCATCTCGAGAAACAATCGTTTTAAATCTGGCCAAATATCGCTTCTCCATCTTAAAGAACGATCAAATGCCAGGGTTTCAAACTTTTCTCATGGGAATCGATGTCATTGTTCGAAGCTCGACACTAGAGGCTTAACATGTGCACCAATCAGAGCTGTCGCCAATAACTACCGCTTGTATAAATATTACGTCCTCATCTCGAGAAACAATCGTTTTGACGCGTTTCATAGCATTATCTTGAAATCGATGTAATTTCACAAGGAAACGAGCTGCAGACTTAATAGTTGCACATATGGTAAAGGTCTATGAGGGCTTTAATCTGGCCAAATATCGCTTCTCCATCTTAAAGAACGATCAAATTCCAGGGTTTCAAACTTTTCTCATGGGAATCGATGTCATTGTTCGAAGCTCGACACTAGAGGCTTAACCTGTGCACCAATCAGAGCTGTCGCCAATAACTACCGCTTGTATAAATATGACGTCATCATCTCGAGAAACAATCGTTTTAAAGCGTTTCATAGCATTGTTTTAAAATCGTTGCAATTTGATAAGGAAACGAGCTGCAGACTTAATGGTTGCACATATAGTAAAGGTCTATGAGGGCTCCAATCTGGCCAAATATCGCTTCTCCATCTCAAAGAGCGATCAAATGCCAGGGTTTCAACCTTTTCTCATGGGAATCGATGTCATTGTTCGAAGCTCGACACTAGAGGCTTAACCTGTGCACCAATCAGAGCTGTCGCCAATAACTACCGCTTGTATAAATATGACGTCATCATCTCGAGAAACAATCGTTTTAAAGCGTTTCATAGCATTGTTTTAAAATCGTTGCAATTTGATAAGGAAACGAGCTGCAGACTTAATGGTTGCACATATAGTAAAGGTCTATGAGGGCTCCAATCTGGCCAAATATCGCTTCTCCATCTCAAAAAAGGATCAAATGCCAGGGTTTCAACCTTTTCTCATGGGAATCGATGTCATTGTTCGAAGCTCGACACTAGAGGCTTAACCTGTGCACCAATCAGAGCTGTCGCCAATAACTACCGCTTGTATAAATATTACGTCATCATCTCGAGAAACAATCGTTTTAAAGCGTTTCATAGCATTGTTTTAAAATCGTTGCAATTTGATAAGGAAACGAGCTGCAGACTTAATGGTTGCACATATAGTAAAGGTCTATGAGGGCTCCAATCTGGCCAAATATCGCTTCTCCATCTCAAAGAAGGATCAAATGCCAGGGTTTCAACCTTTTCTCATGGAAATCGATGTCATTGTTCGAAGCTCGACACTAGAGGCTTAACCTGTGCACCAATCAGAGCTGTCGCCAATAACTACCGCTTGTATAAATATTACGTCATCATCTCGAGAAACAATCGGTTTGAAGCGTTTCATAGCATTGTTTTAAAATCGTTGCAATTTGATAAGGAAACGAGCTGCAGACTTAATATTTGCACATATAGTAAAGGTCTATGAGGGCTCCAATCTGGCCAAATATCGCTTCTCCATCTTAAAGAACGATCAAATTCCAGGGTTTCAACCTTTTCTCATGGGAATCGATGTCATTGTTCGAAGCTCGACACTAGAGGCTTAACCTGTGCACCAATCAGAGCTGTCGCCAATAACTACCGCTTGTATAAATATTACGTTATTATCTCGAAACACAATTGTTTTAAAGCGTTTCATAGCATTATCTTGAAATCGATGTAATTTCACAAGGAAACGAGCTGCAGACTTAATAGTTGCACATATGGTAAAGGTCTATGAGGGCTCCAATCTGGCTAAATATCGCTTCTCCATCTCAAAGAGCGATCAAATGCCAGGGTTTCAACCTTTTCTCATGGCAATCGATGTCAATCGATTCGAAGCTCGACACTAGAGGTTTAACCTGTGCACCAATCAGAGCTGTCGCCAATAACTACCGCTTGTATAAATATTACGTCATTATCTCGAAAAACAATTGTTTTAAAGCGTTTCATATCATTATCTTGAAATCGATGTAATTTCACAAGGAAACGAGCTGCAGACTAAATATTTGCACATATGGTAAAGGTCTATGAGGGCTCCAATCTGGCCAAATATCGCTTCTTCATCTCAAAGAACGATCAAATGCCAGGGTTTCAAACTTTTTTCATGGGAATCGATGTCATTGTTCGATGCTCGACACTAGAGGCTTCACCTGTGCACCAATCAGAGCTGTCGCCAATAACTACCGCTTGTATAAATATTACGTTATTATCTCGAAAAACAATTGTTTTAAAGCGTTTCATAGCATTATCTTGAAATCGATGTAATTTCACAAGGAAACGAGCTGCAGACTTAATAGTTGCACATATGGTAAAGGTCTATGAGGGCTTTAATCTGGCCAAATATCGCTTCTCCATCTCAAAGAAGGATCAAATGCCAGGGTTTCAACCTTTTCTCATGGGAATCGATGTCATTGTTCGAAGCTCGACACTGGAGGCTTAACCTGTGCACCAATCAGAGCTGTCGCCAATAACTACCGCTTGTATAAATATTACGTCATCATCTCGAGAAACAATCGGTTTGAAGCGTTTCATAGCATTGTTTTAAAATCGTTGCAATTTGATAAGGAAACGAGCTGCAGACTTAATGGTTGCACATATAGTAAAGGTCTATGAGGGCTCCAATCTGGCCAAATATCGCTTCTCCATCTCAAAGAAGGATCAAATGCCAGGGTTTCAACCTTTTCTCATGGAAATCGATGTCATTGTTCGAAGCTCGACACTAGAGGCTTAACCTGTGCACCAATCAGAGCTGTCGCCAATAACTACCGCTTGTATAAATATTACGTCATCATCTCGAGAAACAATCGGTTTGAAGCGTTTCATAGCATTGTTTTAAAATCGTTGCAATTTGATAAGGAAACGAGCTGCAGACTTAATATTTGCACATATAGTAAAGGTCTATGAGGGCTCCAATCTGGCCAAATATCGCTTCTCCATCTTAAAGAACGATCAAATTCCAGGGTTTCAACCTTTTCTCATGGGAATCGATGTCATTGTTCGAAGCTCGACACTAGAGGCTTAACCTGTGCACCAATCAGAGCTGTCGCCAATAACTACCGCTTGTATAAATATTACGTTATTATCTCGAAACACAATTGTTTTAAAGCGTTTCATAGCATTATCTTGAAATCGATGTAATTTCACAAGGAAACGAGCTGCAGACTTAATAGTTGCACATATGGTAAAGGTCTATGAGGGCTCCAATCTGGCTAAATATCGCTTCTCCATCTCAAAGAGCGATCAAATGCCAGGGTTTCAACCTTTTCTCATGGCAATCGATGTCAATCGATTCGAAGCTCGACACTAGAGGTTTAACCTGTGCACCAATCAGAGCTGTCGCCAATAACTACCGCTTGTATAAATATTACGTCATTATCTCGAAAAACAATTGTTTTAAAGCGTTTCATATCATTATCTTGAAATCGATGTAATTTCACAAGGAAACGAGCTGCAGACTAAATATTTGCACATATGGTAAAGGTCTATGAGGGCTCCAATCTGGCCAAATATCGCTTCTTCATCTCAAAGAACGATCAAATGCCAGGGTTTCAAACTTTTTTCATGGGAATCGATGTCATTGTTCGATGCTCGACACTAGAGGCTTCACCTGTGCACCAATCAGAGCTGTCGCCAATAACTACCGCTTGTATAAATATTACGTTATTATCTCGAAAAACAATTGTTTTAAAGCGTTTCATAGCATTATCTTGAAATCGATGTAATTTCACAAGGAAACGAGCTGCAGACTTAATAGTTGCACATATGGTAAAGGTCTATGAGGGCTTTAATCTGGCCAAATATCGCTTCTCCATCTCAAAGAAGGATCAAATGCCAGGGTTTCAACCTTTTCTCATGGGAATCGATGTCATTGTTCGAAGCTCGACACTGGAGGCTTAACCTGTGCACCAATCAGAGCTGTCGCCAATAACTACCGCTTGTATAAATATTACGTCATCATCTCGAGAAACAATCGGTTTGAAGCGTTTCATAGCATTGTTTTAAAATCGTTGCAATTTGATAAGGAAACGAGCTGCAGACTTAATGGTTGCACATATAGTAAAGGTCTATGAGGGCTCCAATCTGGCCAAATATCGCTTCTCCATCTCAAAGAAGGATCAAATGCCAGGGTTTCAACCTTTTCTCATGGAAATCGATGTCATTGTTCGAAGCTCGACACTAGAGGCTTAACCTGTGCACCAATCAGAGCTGTCGCCAATAACTACCGCTTGTATAAATATTACGTCATCATCTCGAGAAACAATCGGTTTGAAGCGTTTCATAGCATTGTTTTAAAATCGTTGCAATTTGATAAGGAAACGAGCTGCAGACTTAATATTTGCACATATAGTAAAGGTCTATGAGGGCTCCAATCTGGCCAAATATCGCTTCTCCATCTTAAAGAACGATCAAATTCCAGGGTTTCAACCTTTTCTCATGGGAATCGATGTCATTGTTCGAAGCTCGACACTAGAGGCTTAACCTGTGCACCAATCAGAGCTGTCGCCAATAACTACCGCTTGTATAAATATTACGTTATTATCTCGAAACACAATTGTTTTAAAGCGTTTCATAGCATTATCTTGAAATCGATGTAATTTCACAAGGAAACGAGCTGCAGACTAAATATTTGCACATATGGTAAAGGTCTATGAGGGCTCCAATCTGGCCAAATATCGCTTCTTCATCTCAAAGAACGATCAAATGCCAGGGTTTCAAACTTTTTTCATGGGAATCGATGTCATTGTTCGATGCTCGACACTAGAGGCTTCACCTGTGCACCAATCAGAGCTGTCGCCAATAACTACCGCTTGTATAAATATTACGTTATTATCTCGAAAAACAATTGTTTTAAAGCGTTTCATAGCATTATCTTGAAATCGATGTAATTTCACAAGGAAACGAGCTGCAGACTTAATAGTTGCACATATGGTAAAGGTCTATGAGGGCTTTAATCTGGCCAAATATCGCTTCTCCATCTCAAAGAAGGATCAAATGCCAGGGTTTCAACCTTTTCTCATGGGAATCGATGTCATTGTTCGAAGCTCGACACTGGAGGCTTAACCTGTGCACCAATCAGAGCTGTCGCCAATAACTACCGCTTGTATAAATATTACGTCATCATCTCGAGAAACAATCGGTTTGAAGCGTTTCATAGCATTGTTTTAAAATCGTTGCAATTTGATAAGGAAACGAGCTGCAGACTTAATATTTGCACATATAGTAAAGGTCTATGAGGGCTCCAATCTGGCCAAATATCGCTTCTCCATCTTAAAGAACGATCAAATTCCAGGGTTTCAACCTTTTCTCATGGGAATCGATGTCATTGTTCGAAGCTCGACACTAGAGGCTTAACCTGTGCACCAATCAGAGCTGTCGCCAATAACTACCGCTTGTATAAATATTACGTCATCATCTCGAGAAACAATCGTTTTAAAGCGTTTCATAGCATTGTTTTAAAATCGTTGCAATTTGATAAGGAAACGAGCTGCAGACTTAATGGTTGCACATATAGTAAAGGTCTATGAGGGCTCCAATCTGGCCAAATATCGCTTCTCCATCTTAAAGAACGATCAAATGCCAGGGTTTCAAACTTTTCTCATGGGAATCGATGTCATTGTTCGAAGCTCGACACTAGAGGCTTAACCTGTGCACCAATCAGAGCTGTCGCCAATAACTACCGCTTGTATAAATATTACGTCATCATCTCGAGAAACAATCGTTTTAAATCTGGCCAAATATCGCTTCTCCATCTTAAAGAACGATCAAATGCCAGGGTTTCAAACTTTTCTCATGGGAATCGATGTCATTGTTCGAAGCTCGACACTAGAGGCTTAACATGTGCACCAATCAGAGCTGTCGCCAATAACTACCGCTTGTATAAATATTACGTCCTCATCTCGAGAAACAATCGTTTTGACGCGTTTCATAGCATTATCTTGAAATCGATGTAATTTCACAAGGAAACGAGCTGCAGACTTAATAGTTGCACATATGGTAAAGGTCTATGAGGGCTTTAATCTGGCCAAATATCGCTTCTCCATCTTAAAGAACGATCAAATTCCAGGGTTTCAAACTTTTCTCATGGGAATCGATGTCATTGTTCGAAGCTCGACACTAGAGGCTTAACCTGTGCACCAATCAGAGCTGTCGCCAATAACTACCGCTTGTATAAATATGACGTCATCATCTCGAGAAACAATCGTTTTAAAGCGTTTCATAGCATTGTTTTAAAATCGTTGCAATTTGATAAGGAAACGAGCTGCAGACTTAATGGTTGCACATATAGTAAAGGTCTATGAGGGCTCCAATCTGGCCAAATATCGCTTCTCCATCTCAAAGAGCGATCAAATGCCAGGGTTTCAACCTTTTCTCATGGGAATCGATGTCATTGTTCGAAGCTCGACACTAGAGGCTTAACCTGTGCACCAATCAGAGCTGTCGCCAATAACTACCGCTTGTATAAATATTACGTCATCATCTCGAGAAACAATCGTTTTAAAGCGTTTCATAGCATTGTTTTAAAATCGTTGCAATTTGATAAGGAAACGAGCTGCAGACTTAATGGTTGCACATATAGTAAAGGTCTATGAGGGCTCCAATCTGGCCAAATATCGCTTCTCCATCTCAAAAAAGGATCAAATGCCAGGGTTTCAACCTTTTCTCATGGGAATCGATGTCATTGTTCGAAGCTCGACACTAGAGGCTTAACCTGTGCACCAATCAGAGCTGTCGCCAATAACTACCGCTTGTATAAATATTACGTCATCATCTCGAGAAACAATCGTTTTAAAGCGTTTCATAGCATTGTTTTAAAATCGTTGCAATTTGATAAGGAAACGAGCTGCAGACTTAATGGTTGCACATATAGTAAAGGTCTATGAGGGCTCCAATCTGGCCAAATATCGCTTCTCCATCTCAAAGAAGGATCAAATGCCAGGGTTTCAACCTTTTCTCATGGAAATCGATGTCATTGTTCGAAGCTCGACACTAGAGGCTTAACCTGTGCACCAATCAGAGCTGTCGCCAATAACTACCGCTTGTATAAATATTACGTCCTCATCTCGAGAAACAATCGTTTTGACGCGTTTCATAGCATTATCTTGAAATCGATGTAATTTCACAAGGAAACGAGCTGCAGACTTAATAGTTGCACATATGGTAAAGGTCTATGAGGGCTTTAATCTGGCCAAATATCGCTTCTCCATCTCAAAAAAGGATCAAATGCCAGGGTTTCAACCTTTTCTCATGGGAATCGATGTCATTGTTCGAAGCTCGACACTAGAGGCTTAACCTGTGCACCAATCAGAGCTGTCGCCAATAACTACCGCTTGTATAAATATTACGTCATCATCTCGAGAAACAATCGTTTTAAATCTGGCCAAATATCGCTTCTCCATCTTAAAGAACGATCAAATGCCAGGGTTTCAAACTTTTCTCATGGGAATCGATGTCATTGTTCGAAGCTCGACACTAGAGGCTTAACATGTGCACCAATCAGAGCTGTCGCCAATAACTACCGCTTGTATAAATATTACGTCCTCATCTCGAGAAACAATCGTTTTGACGCGTTTCATAGCATTATCTTGAAATCGATGTAATTTCACAAGGAAACGAGCTGCAGACTTAATAGTTGCACATATGGTAAAGGTCTATGAGGGCTTTAATCTGGCCAAATATCGCTTCTCCATCTTAAAGAACGATCAAATTCCAGGGTTTCAAACTTTTCTCATGGGAATCGATGTCATTGTTCGAAGCTCGACACTAGAGGCTTAACCTGTGCACCAATCAGAGCTGTCGCCAATAACTACCGCTTGTATAAATATGACGTCATCATCTCGAGAAACAATCGTTTTAAAGCGTTTCATAGCATTGTTTTAAAATCGTTGCAATTTGATAAGGAAACGAGCTGCAGACTTAATGGTTGCACATATAGTAAAGGTCTATGAGGGCTCCAATCTGGCCAAATATCGCTTCTCCATCTTAAAGAACGATCAAATGCCAGGGTTTCAAACTTTTCTCATGGGAATCGATGTCATTGTTCGAAGCTCGACACTAGAGGCTTAACCTGTGCACCAATCAGAGCTGTCGCCAATAACTACCGCTTGTATAAATATTACGTCCTCATCTCGAGAAACAATCGTTTTAACGCGTTTCATAGCATTATCTTGAAATCGGTCATTGTTCGAAGCTCGACACTAGAGGCTTAACCTGTGCACCAATCAGAGCTGTCGCCAATAACTACCGCTTGTATAAATATTACGTCCTCATCTCGAGAAACAATCGTTTTGACGCGTTTCATAGCATTATCTTGAAATCGATGTAATTTCACAAGGAAACGAGCTGCAGACTTAATAGTTGCACATATGGTAAAGGTCTATGAGGGCTTTAATCTGGCCAAATATCGCTTCTCCATCTTAAAGAACGATCAAATGCCAGGGTTTCAAACTTTTCTCATGGGAATCGATGTCATTGTTCGAAGCTCGACACTAGAGGCTTAACCTGTGCACCAATCAGAGCTGTCGCCAATAACTACCGCTTGTATAAATATGACGTCATCATCTCGAGAAACAATCGTTTTAAAGCGTTTCATAGCATTGTTTTAAAATCGTTGCAATTTGATAAGGAAACGAGCTGCAGACTTAATGGTTGCACATATAGTAAAGGTCTATGAGGGCTCCAATCTGGCCAAATATCGCTTCTCCATCTTAAAGAACGATCAAATGCCAGGGTTTCAAACTTTTCTCATGGGAATCGATGTCATTGTTCGAAGCTCGACACTAGAGGCTTAACCTGTGCACCAATCAGAGCTGTCGCCAATAACTACCGCTTGTATAAATATTACGTCCTCATCTCGAGAAACAATCGTTTTAACGCGTTTCATAGCATTATCTTGAAATCGATGTAATTTCACAAGGAAACGAGCTGCAGACTTAATAGTTGCACATATGGTAAAGGTCTATGAGGGCTCCAATCTGGCTAAATATCGCTTCTCCATCTCAAAGAGCGATCAAATGCCAGGGTTTCAACCTTTTCTCATGGCAATCGATGTCATTGTTCGAAGCTCGACACTAGAGGCTTAACCTGTGCACCAATCAGAGCTGTCGCCAATAACTACCGCTTGTATAAATATTACGTCATCATCTCGAGAAACAATCGTTTTAAAGCGTTTCATAGCATTGTTTTAAAATCGTTGCAATTTGATAAGGAAACGAGCTGCAGACTTAATGGTTGCACATATAGTAAAGGTCTATGAGGGCTCCAATCTGGCCAAATATCGCTTCTCCATCTCAAAAAAGGATCAAATGCCAGGGTTTCAACCTTTTCTCATGGGAATCGATGTCATTGTTCGAAGCTCGACACTAGAGGCTTAACCTGTGCACCAATCAGAGCTGTCGCCAATATCTACCGCTTGTATAAATATTACGTCATCATCTCGAGAAACAATCGTTTTAAAGCGTTTCATAGCATTGTTTTAAAATCGTTGCAATTTGATAAGGAAACGAGCTGCAGACTTAATGGTTGCACATATAGTAAAGGTCTATGAGGGCTCCAATCTGGCCAAATATCGCTTCTCCATCTCAAAGAAGGATCAAATGCCAGGGTTTCAACCTTTTCTCATGGAAATCGATGTCATTGTTCGAAGCTCGACACTAGAGGCTTAACCTGTGCACCAATCAGAGCTGTCGCCAATAACTACCGCTTGTATAAATATTACGTCATCATCTCGAGAAACAATCGGTTTGAAGCGTTTCATAGCATTGTTTTAAAATCGTTGCAATTTGATAAGGAAACGAGCTGCAGACTTAATATTTGCACATATAGTAAAGGTCTATGAGGGCTCCAATCTGGCCAAATATCGCTTCTCCATCTTAAAGAACGATCAAATTCCAGGGTTTCAACCTTTTCTCATGGGAATCGATGTCATTGTTCGAAGCTCGACACTAGAGGCTTAACCTGTGCACCAATCAGAGCTGTCGCCAATAACTACCGCTTGTATAAATATTACGTTATTATCTCGAAAAACAATTGTTTTAAAGCGTTTCATAGCATTATCTTGAAATCGATGTAATTTCACAAGGAAACGAGCTGCAGACTTAATAGTTGCACATATGGTAAAGGTCTATGAGGGCTCCAATCTGGCCAAATATCGCTTCTCCATCTCAAAGAGCGATCAAATGCCAGGGTTTCAACCTTTTCTCATGGCAATCGATGTCAATCGATTCGAAGCTCGACACTAGAGGTTTAACCTGTGCACCAATCAGAGCTGTCGCCAATAACTACCGCTTGTATAAATATTACGTCATTATCTCGAAAAACAATTGTTTTAAAGCGTTTCATATCATTATCTTGAAATCGATGTAATTTCACAAGGAAACGAGCTGCAGACTAAATATTTGCACATATAGTAAAGGTCTATGAGGGCTCCAATCTGGCCAAATATCGCTTCTTCATCTCAAAGAACGATCAAATGCCAGGGTTTCAAACTTTTTTCATGGGAATCGATGTCATTGTTCGATGCTCGACACTAGAGGCTTCACCTGTGCACCAATCAGAGCGGTCGCCAATAACTACCGCTTGTATAAATATTACGTTATTATCTCGAAAAACAATTGTTTTAAAGCGTTTCATAGCATTATCTTGAAATCGATGTAATTTCACAAGGAAACGAGCTGCAGACTTAATAGTTGCACATATGGTAAAGGTCTATGAGGGCTTTAATCTGGCCAAATATCGCTTCTCCATCTCAAAGAAGGATCAAATGCCAGGGTTTCAACCTTTTCTCATGGGAATCGATGTCATTGTTCGAAGCTCGACACTGGAGGCTTAACCTGTGCACCAATCAGAGCTGTCGCCAATAACTACCGCTTGTATAAATATTACGTCCTCATCTCGAGAAACAATCGTTTTAACGCGTTTCATAGCATTATCTTGAAATCGATGTAATTTCACAAGGAAACGAGCTGCAGACTTAATAGTTGCACATATGGTAAAGGTCTATGAGGGCTTTAATCTGGCCAAATATCGCTTCTCCATCTCAAAGAACGATCAAATGCCAGGGTTTCAACCTTTTCTCATGGGAATCGATGTCATTGTTCGAAGCTCGACACTAGAGGCTTAACCTGTGCACCAATCAGAGCTGTCGCCAATAACTACCGCTTGTATAAATATTACGTCCTCATCTCGAGAAACAATCGTTTTAAAGCGTTTCATAGCATTATCTTGAAATCGATGTAATTTCACAAGGAAACGAGCTGCAGACTTAATAGTTGCACATATGGTAAAGGTCTATGAGGGCTTTAATCTGGCCAAATATCGCTTCTCCATCTCAAAAAAGGATCAAATGCCAGGGTTTCAACCTTTTCTCATGGGAATCGATGTCATTGTTCGAAGCTCGACACTAGAGGCTTAACCTGTGCACCAATCAGAGCTGTCGCCAATAACTACCGCTTGTATAAATATTACGTCCTCATCTCGAGAAACAATCGTTTTAACGCGTTTCATAGCATTATCTTGAAATCGATGTAATTTCACAAGGAAACGAGCTGCAGACTTAATAGTTGCACATATGGTAAAGGTCTATGAGGGCTCCAATCTGGCTAAATATCGCTTCTCCATCTCAAAGAGCGATCAAATGCCAGGGTTTCAACCTTTTCTCATGGGAATCGATGTCATTGTTCGAAGCTCGACACTAGAGGCTTAACATGTGCACCAATCAGAGCTGTCGCCAATAACTACCGCTTGTATAAATATTACGTCCTCATCTCGAGAAACAATCGTTTTGACGCGTTTCATAGCATTATCTTGAAATCGATGTAATTTCACAAGGAAACGAGCTGCAGACTTAATAGTTGCACATATGGTAAAGGTCTATGAGGGCTTTAATCTGGCCAAATATCGCTTCTCCATCTTAAAGAACGATCAAATTCCAGGGTTTCAAACTTTTCTCATGGGAATCGATGTCATTGTTCGAAGCTCGACACTAGAGGCTTAACCTGTGCACCAATCAGAGCTGTCGCCAATAACTACCGCTTGTATAAATATGACGTCATCATCTCGAGAAACAATCGTTTTAAAGCGTTTCATAGCATTGTTTTAAAATCGTTGCAATTTGATAAGGAAACGAGCTGCAGACTTAATGGTTGCACATATAGTAAAGGTCTATGAGGGCTCCAATCTGGCCAAATATCGCTTCTCCATCTTAAAGAACGATCAAATGCCAGGGTTTCAAACTTTTCTCATGGGAATCGATGTCATTGTTCGAAGCTCGACACTAGAGGCTTAACCTGTGCACCAATCAGAGCTGTCGCCAATAACTACCGCTTGTATAAATATTACGTCCTCATCTCGAGAAACAATCGTTTTAACGCGTTTCATAGCATTATCTTGAAATCGGTCATTGTTCGAAGCTCGACACTAGAGGCTTAACCTGTGCACCAATCAGAGCTGTCGCCAATAACTACCGCTTGTATAAATATTACGTCCTCATCTCGAGAAACAATCGTTTTGACGCGTTTCATAGCATTATCTTGAAATCGATGTAATTTCACAAGGAAACGAGCTGCAGACTTAATAGTTGCACATATGGTAAAGGTCTATGAGGGCTTTAATCTGGCGAAATATCGCTTCTCCATCTTAAAGAACGATCAAATGCCAGGGTTTCAAACTTTTCTCATGGGAATCGATGTCATTGTTCGAAGCTCGACACTAGAGGCTTAACCTGTGCACCAATCAGAGCTGTCGCCAATAACTACCGCTTGTATAAATATGACGTCATCATCTCGAGAAACAATCGTTTTAAAGCGTTTCATAGCATTGTTTTAAAATCGTTGCAATTTGATAAGGAAACGAGCTGCAGACTTAATGGTTGCACATATAGTAAAGGTCTATGAGGGCTCCAATCTGGCCAAATATCGCTTCTCCATCTTAAAGAACGATCAAATGCCAGGGTTTCAAACTTTTCTCATGGGAATCGATGTCATTGTTCGAAGCTCGACACTAGAGGCTTAACCTGTGCACCAATCAGAGCTGTCGCCAATAACTACCGCTTGTATAAATATTACGTCCTCATCTCGAGAAACAATCGTTTTAACGCGTTTCATAGCATTATCTTGAAATCGATGTAATTTCACAAGGAAACGAGCTGCAGACTTAATAGTTGCACATATGGTAAAGGTCTATGAGGGCTCCAATCTGGCTAAATATCGCTTCTCCATCTCAAAGAGCGATCAAATGCCAGGGTTTCAACCTTTTCTCATGGCAATCGATGTCATTGTTCGAAGCTCGACACTAGAGGCTTAACCTGTGCACCAATCAGAGCTGTCGCCAATAACTACCGCTTGTATAAATATTACGTTATTATCTCGAAAAACAATTGTTTTAAAGCGTTTCATAGCATTATCTTGAAATCGATGTAATTTCACAAGGAAACGAGCTGCAGACTTAATAGTTGCACATATGGTAAAGGTCTATGAGGGCTCCAATCTGGCCAAATATCGCTTCTCCATCTCAAAGAGCGATCAAATGCCAGGGTTTCAACCTTTTCTCATGGCAATCGATGTCAATCGATTCGAAGCTCGACACCAGAGGTTTAACCTGTGCACCAATCAGAGCTGTCGCCAATAACTACCGCTTGTATAAATATTACGTCATTATCTCGAAAAACAATTGTTTTAAAGCGTTTCATATCATTATCTTGAAATCGATGTAATTTCACAAGGAAACGAGCTGCAGACTAAATATTTGCACATATAGTAAAGGTCTATGAGGGCTCCAATCTGGCCAAATATCGCTTCTTCATCTCAAAGAACGATCAAATGCCAGGGTTTCAAACTTTTTTCATGGGAATCGATGTCATTGTTCGATGCTCGACACTAGAGGCTTCACCTGTGCACCAATCAGAGCGGTCGCCAATAACTACCGCTTGTATAAATATTACGTTATTATCTCGAAAAACAATTGTTTTAAAGCGTTTCATAGCATTATCTTGAAATCGATGTAATTTCACAAGGAAACGAGCTGCAGACTTAATAGTTGCACATATGGTAAAGGTCTATGAGGGCTTTAATCTGGCCAAATATCGCTTCTCCATCTCAAAGAAGGATCAAATGCCAGGGTTTCAACCTTTTCTCATGGGAATCGATGTCATTGTTCGAAGCTCGACACTGGAGGCTTAACCTGTGCACCAATCAGAGCTGTCGCCAATAACTACCGCTTGTATAAATATTACGTCCTCATCTCGAGAAACAATCGTTTTAACGCGTTTCATAGCATTATCTTGAAATCGATGTAATTTCACAAGGAAACGAGCTGCAGACTTAATAGTTGCACATATGGTAAAGGTCTATGAGGGCTTTAATCTGGCCAAATATCGCTTCTCCATCTCAAAGAACGATCAAATGCCAGGGTTTCAACCTTTTCTCATGGGAATCGATGTCATTGTTCGAAGCTCGACACTAGAGGCTTAACCTGTGCACCAATCAGAGCTGTCGCCAATAACTACCGCTTGTATAAATATTACGTCCTCATCTCGAGAAACAATCGTTTTAAAGCGTTTCATAGCATTATCTTGAAATCGATGTAATTTCACAAGGAAACGAGCTGCAGACTTAATAGTTGCACATATGGTAAAGGTCTATGAGGGCTTTAATCTGGCCAAATATCGCTTCTCCATCTCAAAAAAGGATCAAATGCCAGGGTTTCAACCTTTTCTCATGGGAATCGATGTCATTGTTCGAAGCTCGACACTAGAGGCTTAACCTGTGCACCAATCAGAGCTGTCGCCAATAACTACCGCTTGTATAAATATTACGTCCTCATCTCGAGAAACAATCGTTTTGACGCGTTTCATAGCATTATCTTGAAATCGATGTAATTTCACAAGGAAACGAGCTGCAGACTTAATAGTTGCACATATGGTAAAGGTCTATGAGGGCTTTAATCTGGCCAAATATCGCTTCTCCATCTTAAAGAACGATCAAATTCCAGGGTTTCAAACTTTTCTCATGGGAATCGATGTCATTGTTCGAAGCTCGACACTAGAGGCTTAACCTGTGCACCAATCAGAGCTGTCGCCAATAACTACCGCTTGTATAAATATGACGTCATCATCTCGAGAAACAATCGTTTTAAAGCGTTTCATAGCATTGTTTTAAAATCGTTGCAATTTGATAAGGAAACGAGCTGCAGACTTAATGGTTGCACATATAGTAAAGGTCTATGAGGGCTCCAATCTGGCCAAATATCGCTTCTCCATCTTAAAGAACGATCAAATGCCAGGGTTTCAAACTTTTCTCATGGGAATCGATGTCATTGTTCGAAGCTCGACACTAGAGGCTTAACCTGTGCACCAATCAGAGCTGTCGCCAATAACTACCGCTTGTATAAATATTACGTCCTCATCTCGAGAAACAATCGTTTTAACGCGTTTCATAGCATTATCTTGAAATCGGTCATTGTTCGAAGCTCGACACTAGAGGCTTAACCTGTGCACCAATCAGAGCTGTCGCCAATAACTACCGCTTGTATAAATATTACGTCCTCATCTCGAGAAACAATCGTTTTGACGCGTTTCATAGCATTATCTTGAAATCGATGTAATTTCACAAGGAAACGAGCTGCAGACTTAATAGTTGCACATATGGTAAAGGTCTATGAGGGCTTTAATCTGGCCAAATATCGCTTCTCCATCTTAAAGAACGATCAAATGCCAGGGTTTCAAACTTTTCTCATGGGAATCGATGTCATTGTTCGAAGCTCGACACTAGAGGCTTAACCTGTGCACCAATCAGAGCTGTCGCCAATAACTACCGCTTGTATAAATATGACGTCATCATCTCGAGAAACAATCGTTTTAAAGCGTTTCATAGCATTGTTTTAAAATCGTTGCAATTTGATAAGGAAACGAGCTGCAGACTTAATGGTTGCACATATAGTAAAGGTCTATGAGGGCTCCAATCTGGCCAAATATCGCTTCTCCATCTTAAAGAACGATCAAATGCCAGGGTTTCAAACTTTTCTCATGGGAATCGATGTCATTGTTCGAAGCTCGACACTAGAGGCTTAACCTGTGCACCAATCAGAGCTGTCGCCAATAACTACCGCTTGTATAAATATTACGTCCTCATCTCGAGAAACAATCGTTTTAACGCGTTTCATAGCATTATCTTGAAATCGATGTAATTTCACAAGGAAACGAGCTGCAGACTTAATGGTTGCACATATAGTAAAGGTCTATGAGGGCTCCAATCTGGCCAAATATCGCTTCTCCATCTCAAAAAAGGATCAAATGCCAGGGTTTCAACCTTTTCTCATGGGAATCGATGTCATTGTTCGAAGCTCGACACTAGAGGCTTAACCTGTGCACCAATCAGAGCTGTCGCCAATATCTACCGCTTGTATAAATATTACGTCATCATCTCGAGAAACAATCGTTTTAAAGCGTTTCATAGCATTGTTTTAAAATCGTTGCAATTTGATAAGGAAACGAGCTGCAGACTTAATGGTTGCACATATAGTAAAGGTCTATGAGGGCTCCAATCTGGCCAAATATCGCTTCTCCATCTCAAAGAAGGATCAAATGCCAGGGTTTCAACCTTTTCTCATGGAAATCGATGTCATTGTTCGAAGCTCGACACTAGAGGCTTAACCTGTGCACCAATCAGAGCTGTCGCCAATAACTACCGCTTGTATAAATATTACGTCATCATCTCGAGAAACAATCGGTTTGAAGCGTTTCATAGCATTGTTTTAAAATCGTTGCAATTTGATAAGGAAACGAGCTGCAGACTTAATATTTGCACATATAGTAAAGGTCTATGAGGGCTCCAATCTGGCCAAATATCGCTTCTCCATCTTAAAGAACGATCAAATTCCAGGGTTTCAACCTTTTCTCATGGGAATCGATGTCATTGTTCGAAGCTCGACACTAGAGGCTTAACCTGTGCACCAATCAGAGCTGTCGCCAATAACTACCGCTTGTATAAATATTACGTTATTATCTCGAAAAACAATTGTTTTAAAGCGTTTCATAGCATTATCTTGAAATCGATGTAATTTCACAAGGAAACGAGCTGCAGACTTAATAGTTGCACATATGGTAAAGGTCTATGAGGGCTCCAATCTGGCCAAATATCGCTTCTCCATCTCAAAGAGCGATCAAATGCCAGGGTTTCAACCTTTTCTCATGGCAATCGATGTCAATCGATTCGAAGCTCGACACTAGAGGTTTAACCTGTGCACCAATCAGAGCTGTCGCCAATAACTACCGCTTGTATAAATATTACGTCATTATCTCGAAAAACAATTGTTTTAAAGCGTTTCATATCATTATCTTGAAATCGATGTAATTTCACAAGGAAACGAGCTGCAGACTAAATATTTGCACATATAGTAAAGGTCTATGAGGGCTCCAATCTGGCCAAATATCGCTTCTTCATCTCAAAGAACGATCAAATGCCAGGGTTTCAAACTTTTTTCATGGGAATCGATGTCATTGTTCGATGCTCGACACTAGAGGTTTAACCTGTGCACCAATCAGAGCGGTCGCCAATAACTACCGCTTGTATAAATATTACGTTATTATCTCGAAAAACAGTTGTTTTAAAGCGTTTCATAGCATTATCTTGAAATCGATGTAATTTCACAAGGAAACGAGCTGCAGACTTAATAGTTGCACATATGGTAAAGGTCTATGAGGGCTTTAATCTGGCCAAATATCGCTTCTCCATCTCAAAGAAGGATCAAATGCCAGGGTTTCAACCTTTTCTCATGGGAATCGATGTCATTGTTCGAAGCTCGACACTGGAGGCTTAACCTGTGCACCAATCAGAGCTGTCGCCAATAACTACCGCTTGTATAAATATTACGTCCTCATCTCGAGAAACAATCGTTTTAACGCGTTTCATAGCATTATCTTGAAATCGATGTAATTTCACAAGGAAACGAGCTGCAGACTTAATAGTTGCACATATGGTAAAGGTCTATGAGGGCTTTAATCTGGCCAAATATCGCTTCTCCATCTCAAAGAACGATCAAATGCCAGGGTTTCAACCTTTTCTCATGGGAATCGATGTCATTGTTCGAAGCTCGACACTAGAGGCTTAACCTGTGCACCAATCAGAGCTGTCGCCAATAACTACCGCTTGTATAAATATTACGTCCTCATCTCGAGAAACAATCGTTTTAAAGCGTTTCATAGCATTATCTTGAAATCGATGTAATTTCACAAGGAAACGAGCTGCAGACTTAATAGTTGCACATATGGTAAAGGTCTATGAGGGCTCCAATCTGGCTAAATATCGCTACTCCATCTCAAAGAGCGATCAAATGCCAGGGTTTCAACCTTTTCTCATGGCAATCGATGTCATTGTTCGAAGCTCGACACTAGAGGCTTAACCTGTGCACCAATCAGAGCTGTCGCCAATAACTACCGCTTGTATAAATATTACGTCATCATCTCGAGAAACAATCGTTTTAAAGCGTTTCATAGCATTGTTTTAAAATCGTTGCAATTTGATAAGGAAACGAGCTGCAGACTTAATGGTTGCACATATAGTAAAGGTCTATGAGGGCTCCAATCTGGCCAAATATCGCTTCTCCATCTCAAAGAAGGATCAAATGCCAGGGTTTCAACCTTTTCTCATGGAAATCGATGTCATTGTTCGAAGCTCGACACTAGAGGCTTAACCTGTGCACCAATCAGAGCTGTCGCCAATAACTACCGCTTGTATAAATATTACGTCCTCATCTCGAGAAACAATCGTTTTGACGCGTTTCATAGCATTATCTTGAAATCAATGTAATTTCACAAGGAAACGAGCTGCAGACTTAATAGTTGCACATATGGTAAAGGTCTATGAGGGCTTTAATCTGGCCAAATATCGCTTCTCCATCTTAAAGAACGATCAAATGCCAGGGTTTCAAACTTTTCTCATGGGAATCGATGTCATTGTTCGAAGCTCAACACTAGAGGCTTAACCTGTGCACCAATCAGAGCTGTCGCCAATAACTACCGCTTGTATAAATATTACGTCATCATCTCGAGAAACAATCGTTTTAAAGCGTTTCATAGCATTGTTTTAAAATCGTTGCAATTTGATAAGGAAACGAGCTGCAGACTTAATGGTTGCACATATAGTAAAGGTCTATGAGGGCTCCAATCTGGCCAAATATCGCTTCTCCATCTCAAAGAAGGATCAAATGCCAGGGTTTCAACCTTTTCTCATGGAAATCGATGTCATTGTTCGAAGCTCGACACTAGAGGCTTAACATGTGCACCAATCAGAGCTGTCGCCAATAACTACCGCTTGTATAAATATTACGTCCTCATCTCGAGAAACAATCGTTTTGACGCGTTTCATAGCATTATCTTGAAATCGATGTAATTTCACAAGGAAACGAGCTGCAGACTTAATAGTTGCACATATGGTAAAGGTCTATGAGGGCTTTAATCTGGCCAAATATCGCTTCTCCATCTCAAAGAACGATCAAATGCCAGGGTTTCAACCTTTTCTCATGGGAATCGATGTCATTGTTCGAAGCTCGACACTAGAGGCTTAACCTGTGCACCAATCAGAGCTGTCGCCAATAACTACCGCTTGTATAAATATTACGTCCTCATCTCGAGAAACAATCGTTTTAAAGCGTTTCATAGCATTATCTTGAAATCGATGTAATTTCACAAGGAAACGAGCTGCAGACTTAATAGTTGCACATATGGTAAAGGTCTATGAGGGCTTTAATCTGGCCAAATATCGCTTCTCCATCTCAAAAAAGGATCAAATGCCAGGGTTTCAACCTTTTCTCATGGGAATCGATGTCATTGTTCGAAGCTCGACACTAGAGGCTTAACCTGTGCACCAATCAGAGCTGTCGCCAATAACTACCGCTTGTATAAATATTACGTCCTCATCTCGAGAAACAATCGTTTTGACGCGTTTCATAGCATTATCTTGAAATCGATGTAATTTCACAAGGAAACGAGCTGCAGACTTAATAGTTGCACATATGGTAAAGGTCTATGAGGGCTTTAATCTGGCCAAATATCGCTTCTCCATCTCAAAAAAGGATCAAATGCCAGGGTTTCAACCTTTTCTCATGGGAATCGATGTCATTGTTCGAAGCTCGACACTAGAGGCTTAACCTGTGCACCAATCAGAGCTGTCGCCAATAACTACCGCTTGTATAAATATTACGTCATCATCTCGAGAAACAATCGTTTTAAAGCGTTTCATAGCATTGTTTTAAAATCGTTGCAATTTGATAAGGAAACGAGCTGCAGACTTAATGGTTGCACATATAGTAAAGGTCTATGAGGGCTCCAATCTGGCCAAATATCGCTTCTCCATCTTAAAGAACGATCAAATGCCAGGGTTTCAAACTTTTCTCATGGGAATCGATGTCATTGTTCGAAGCTCGACACTAGAGGCTTAACCTGTGCACCAATCAGAGCTGTCGCCAATAACTACCGCTTGTATAAATATTACGTCCTCATCTCGAGAAACAATCGTTTTAACGCGTTTCATAGCATTATCTTGAAATCGATGTAATTTCACAAGGAAACGAGCTGCAGACTTAATAGTTGCACATATGGTAAAGGTCTATGAGGGCTCCAATCTGGCTAAATATCGCTACTCCATCTCAAAGAGCGATCAAATGCCAGGGTTTCAACCTTTTCTCATGGCAATCGATGTCATTGTTCGAAGCTCGACACTAGAGGCTTAACCTGTGCACCAATCAGAGCTGTCGCCAATAACTACCGCTTGTATAAATATTACGTCATCATCTCGAGAAACAATCGTTTTAAAGCGTTTCATAGCATTGTTTTAAAATCGTTGCAATTTGATAAGGAAACGAGCTGCAGACTTAATGGTTGCACATATAGTAAAGGTCTATGAGGGCTCCAATCTGGCCAAATATCGCTTCTCCATCTCAAAGAAGGATCAAATGCCAGGGTTTCAACCTTTTCTCATGGAAATCGATGTCATTGTTCGAAGCTCGACACTAGAGGCTTAACCTGTGCACCAATCAGAGCTGTCGCCAATAACTACCGCTTGTATAAATATTACGTCATCATCTCGAGAAACAATCGGTTTGAAGCGTTTCATAGCATTGTTTTAAAATCGTTGCAATTTGATAAGGAAACGAGCTGCAGACTTAATATTTGCACATATGGTAAAGGTCTATGAGGGCTCCAATCTGGCCAAATATCGCTTCTCCATCTTAAAGAACGATCAAATGCCAGGGTTTCAACCTTTTCTCATGGAAATCGATGTCATTGTTCGAAGCTCGACACTAGAGGCTTAACCTGTGCACCAATCAGAGCTGTCGCCAATAACTACCGCTTGTATAAATATTACGTCATCATCTCGAGAAACAATCGGTTTGAAGCGTTTCATAGCATTGTTTTAAAATCGTTGCAATTTGATAAGGAAACGAGCTGCAGACTTAATATTTGCACATATAGTAAAGGTCTATGAGGGCTCCAATCTGGCCAAATATCGCTTCTCCATCTTAAAGAACGATCAAATTCCAGGGTTTCAACCTTTTCTCATGGGAATCGATGTCATTGTTCGAAGCTCGACACTAGAGGCTTAACCTGTGCACCAATCAGAGCTGTCGCCAATAACTACCGCTTGTATAAATATTACGTTATTATCTCGAAAAACAATTGTTTTAAAGCGTTTCATAGCATTATCTTGAAATCGATGTAATTTCACAAGGAAACGAGCTGCAGACTTAATAGTTGCACATATGGTAAAGGTCTATGAGGGCTCCAATCTGGCCAAATATCGCTTCTCCATCTCAAAGAGCGATCAAATGCCAGGGTTTCAACCTTTTCTCATGGCAATCGATGTCAATCGATTCGAAGCTCGACACTAGAGGTTTAACCTGTGCACCAATCAGAGCTGTCGCCAATAACTACCGCTTGTATAAATATTACGTCATTATCTCGAAAAACAATTGTTTTAAAGCGTTTCATATCATTATCTTGAAATCGATGTAATTTCACAAGGAAACGAGCTGCAGACTAAATATTTGCACATATAGTAAAGGTCTATGAGGGCTCCAATCTGGCCAAATATCGCTTCTTCATCTCAAAGAACGATCAAATGCCAGGGTTTCAAACTTTTTTCATGGGAATCGATGTCATTGTTCGATGCTCGACACTAGAGGCTTCACCTGTGCACCAATCAGAGCTGTCGCCAATAACTACCGCTTGTATAAATATTACGTCCTCATCTCGAGAAACAATCGTTTTAAAGCGTTTCATAGCATTATCTTGAAATCGATGTAATTTCACAAGGAAACGAGCTGCAGACTTAATAGTTGCACATATGGTAAAGGTCTATGAGGGCTTTAATCTGGCCAAATATCGCTTCTCCATCTCAAAAAAGGATCAAATGCCAGGGTTTCAACCTTTTCTCATGGGAATCGATGTCATTGTTCGAAGCTCGACACTAGAGGCTTAACCTGTGCACCAATCAGAGCTGTCGCCAATAACTACCGCTTGTATAAATATTACGTCCTCATCTCGAGAAACAATCGTTTTGACGCGTTTCATAGCATTATCTTGAAATCGATGTAATTTCACAAGGAAACGAGCTGCAGACTTAATAGTTGCACATATGGTAAAGGTCTATGAGGGCTTTAATCTGGCCAAATATCGCTTCTCCATCTCAAAAAAGGATCAAATGCCAGGGTTTCAACCTTTTCTCATGGGAATCGATGTCATTGTTCGAAGCTCGACACTAGAGGCTTAACCTGTGCACCAATCAGAGCTGTCGCCAATAACTACCGCTTGTATAAATATTACGTCATCATCTCGAGAAACAATCGTTTTAAAGCGTTTCATAGCATTGTTTTAAAATCGTTGCAATTTGATAAGGAAACGAGCTGCAGACTTAATGGTTGCACATATAGTAAAGGTCTATGAGGGCTCCAATCTGGCCAAATATCGCTTCTCCATCTTAAAGAACGATCAAATGCCAGGGTTTCAAACTTTTCTCATGGGAATCGATGTCATTGTTCGAAGCTCGACACTAGAGGCTTAACCTGTGCACCAATCAGAGCTGTCGCCAATAACTACCGCTTGTATAAATATTACGTCCTCATCTCGAGAAACAATCGTTTTAACGCGTTTCATAGCATTATCTTGAAATCGATGTAATTTCACAAGGAAACGAGCTGCAGACTTAATAGTTGCACATATGGTAAAGGTCTATGAGGGCTCCAATCTGGCTAAATATCGCTACTCCATCTCAAAGAGCGATCAAATGCCAGGGTTTCAACCTTTTCTCATGGCAATCGATGTCATTGTTCGAAGCTCGACACTAGAGGCTTAACCTGTGCACCAATCAGAGCTGTCGCCAATAACTACCGCTTGTATAAATATTACGTCATCATCTCGAGAAACAATCGTTTTAAAGCGTTTCATAGCATTGTTTTAAAATCGTTGCAATTTGATAAGGAAACGAGCTGCAGACTTAATGGTTGCACATATAGTAAAGGTCTATGAGGGCTCCAATCTGGCCAAATATCGCTTCTCCATCTCAAAGAAGGATCAAATGCCAGGGTTTCAACCTTTTCTCATGGAAATCGATGTCATTGTTCGAAGCTCGACACTAGAGGCTTAACCTGTGCACCAATCAGAGCTGTCGCCAATAACTACCGCTTGTATAAATATTACGTCATCATCTCGAGAAACAATCGGTTTGAAGCGTTTCATAGCATTGTTTTAAAATCGTTGCAATTTGATAAGGAAACGAGCTGCAGACTTAATATTTGCACATATGGTAAAGGTCTATGAGGGCTCCAATCTGGCCAAATATCGCTTCTCCATCTTAAAGAACGATCAAATGCCAGGGTTTCAACCTTTTCTCATGGAAATCGATGTCATTGTTCGAAGCTCGACACTAGAGGCTTAACCTGTGCACCAATCAGAGCTGTCGCCAATAACTACCGCTTGTATAAATATTACGTCATCATCTCGAGAAACAATCGGTTTGAAGCGTTTCATAGCATTGTTTTAAAATCGTTGCAATTTGATAAGGAAACGAGCTGCAGACTTAATATTTGCACATATAGTAAAGGTCTATGAGGGCTCCAATCTGGCCAAATATCGCTTCTCCATCTTAAAGAACGATCAAATTCCAGGGTTTCAACCTTTTCTCATGGGAATCGATGTCATTGTTCGAAGCTCGACACTAGAGGCTTAACCTGTGCACCAATCAGAGCTGTCGCCAATAACTACCGCTTGTATAAATATTACGTTATTATCTCGAAAAACAATTGTTTTAAAGCGTTTCATAGCATTATCTTGAAATCGATGTAATTTCACAAGGAAACGAGCTGCAGACTTAATAGTTGCACATATGGTAAAGGTCTATGAGGGCTCCAATCTGGCCAAATATCGCTTCTCCATCTCAAAGAGCGATCAAATGCCAGGGTTTCAACCTTTTCTCATGGCAATCGATGTCAATCGATTCGAAGCTCGACACTAGAGGTTTAACCTGTGCACCAATCAGAGCTGTCGCCAATAACTACCGCTTGTATAAATATTACGTCATTATCTCGAAAAACAATTGTTTTAAAGCGTTTCATATCATTATCTTGAAATCGATGTAATTTCACAAGGAAACGAGCTGCAGACTAAATATTTGCACATATAGTAAAGGTCTATGAGGGCTCCAATCTGGCCAAATATCGCTTCTTCATCTCAAAGAACGATCAAATGCCAGGGTTTCAAACTTTTTTCATGGGAATCGATGTCATTGTTCGATGCTCGACACTAGAGGCTTCACCTGTGCACCAATCAGAGCTGTCGCCAATAACTACCGCTTGTATAAATATTACGTTATTATCTCGAAAAACAATTGTTTTAAAGCGTTTCATAGCATTATCTTGAAATCGATGTAATTTCACAAGGAAACGAGCTGCAGACTTAATAGTTGCACATATGGTAAAGGTCTATGAGGGCTTTAATCTGGCCAAATATCGCTTCTCCATCTCAAAGAAGGATCAAATGCCAGGGTTTCAACCTTTTCTCATGGGAATCGATGTCATTGTTCGAAGCTCGACACTGGAGGCTTAACCTGTGCACCAATCAGAGCTGTCGCCAATAACTACCGCTTGTATAAATATTACGTCATCATCTCGAGAAACAATCGTTTTAAAGCGTTTCATAGCATTGTTTTAAAATCGTTGCAATTTGATAAGGAAACGAGCTGCAGACTTAATGGTTGCACATATAGTAAAGGTCTATGAGGGCTCCAATCTGGCCAAATATCGCTTCTCCATCTTAAAGAACGATCAAATGCCAGGGTTTCAAACTTTTCTCATGGGAATCGATGTCATTGTTCGAAGCTCGACACTAGAGGCTTAACCTGTGCACCAATCAGAGCTGTCGCCAATAACTACCGCTTGTATAAATATTACGTCCTCATCTCGAGAAACAATCGTTTTAACGCGTTTCATAGCATTATCTTGAAATCGATGTAATTTCACAAGGAAACGAGCTGCAGACTTAATAGTTGCACATATGGTAAAGGTCTATGAGGGCTCCAATCTGGCTAAATATCGCTTCTCCATCTCAAAGAGCGATCAAATGCCAGGGTTTCAACCTTTTCTCATGGCAATCGATGTCATTGTTCGAAGCTCGACACTAGAGGCTTAACCTGTGCACCAATCAGAGCTGTCGCCAATAACTACCGCTTGTATAAATATTACGTCATCATCTCGAGAAACAATCGTTTTAAAGCGTTTCATAGCATTGTTTTAAAATCGTTGCAATTTGATAAGGAAACGAGCTGCAGACTTAATGGTTGCACATATAGTAAAGGTCTATGAGGGCTCCAATCTGGCCAAATATCGCTTCTCCATCTCAAAGAACGATCAAATGCCAGGGTTTCAACCTTTTCTCATGGAAATCGATGTCATTGTTCGAAGCTCGACACTAGAGGCTTAACATGTGCACCAATCAGAGCTGTCGCCAATAACTACCGCTTGTATAAATATTACGTCCTCATCTCGAGAAACAATCGTTTTGACGCGTTTCATAGCATTATCTTGAAATCGATGTAATTTCACAAGGAAACGAGCTGCAGACTTAATAGTTGCACATATGGTAAAGGTCTATGAGGGCTTTAATCTGGCCAAATATCGCTTCTCCATCTCAAAGAACGATCAAATGCCAGGGTATCAACCTTTTCTCATGGGAATCGATGTCATTGTTCGAAGCTCGACACTAGAGGCTTAACCTGTGCACCAATCAGAGCTGTCGCCAATAACTACCGCTTGTATAAATATTACGTCCTCATCTCGAGAAACAATCGTTTTAAAGCGTTTCATAGCATTATCTTGAAATCGATGTAATTTCACAAGGAAACGAGCTGCAGACTTAATAGTTGCACATATGGTAAAGGTCTATGAGGGCTTTAATCTGGCCAAATATCGCTTCTCCATCTCAAAAAAGGATCAAATGCCAGGGTTTCAACCTTTTCTCATGGGAATCGATGTCATTGTTCGAAGCTCGACACTAGAGGCTTAACCTGTGCACCAATCAGAGCTGTCGCCAATAACTACCGCTTGTATAAATATTACGTCATCATCTCGAGAAACAATCGTTTTAAAGCGTTTCATAGCATTGTTTTAAAATCGTTGCAATTTGATAAGGAAACGAGCTGCAGACTTAATGGTTGCACATATAGTAAAGGTCTATGAGGGCTCCAATCTGGCCAAATATCGCTTCTCCATCTTAAAGAACGATCAAATGCCAGGGTTTCAAACTTTTCTCATGGGAATCGATGTCATTGTTCGAAGCTCGACACTAGAGGCTTAACCTGTGCACCAATCAGAGCTGTCGCCAATAACTACCGCTTGTATAAATATTACGTCCTCATCTCGAGAAACAATCGTTTTAACGCGTTTCATAGCATTATCTTGAAATCGATGTAATTTCACAAGGAAACGAGCTGCAGACTTAATAGTTGCACATATGGTAAAGGTCTATGAGGGCTCCAATCCGGCTAAATATCGCTTCTCCATCTCAAAGAGCGATCAAATGCCAGGGTTTCAACCTTTTCTCATGGCAATCGATGTCATTGTTCGAAGCTCGACACTAGAGGCTTAACCTGTGCACCAATCAGAGCTGTCGCCAATAACTACCGCTTGTATAAATATTACGTCATCATCTCGAGAAACAATCGTTTTAAAGCGTTTCATAGCATTGTTTTAAAATCGTTGCAATTTGATAAGGAAACGAGCTGCAGACTTAATGGTTGCACATATAGTAAAGGTCTATGAGGGCTCCAATCTGGCCAAATATCGCTTCTCCATCTCAAAGAAGGATCAAATGCCAGGGTTTCAACCTTTTCTCATGGAAATCGATGTCATTGTTCGAAGCTCGACACTAGAGGCTTAACCTGTGCACCAATCAGAGCTGTCGCCAATAACTACCGCTTGTATAAATATTACGTCATCATCTCGAGAAACAATCGGTTTGAAGCGTTTCATAGCATTGTTTTAAAATCGTTGCAATTTGATAAGGAAACGAGCTGCAGACTTAATATTTGCACATATGGTAAAGGTCTATGAGGGCTCCAATCTGGCCAAATATCGCTTCTCCATCTTAAAGAACGATCAAATGCCAGGGTTTCAACCTTTTCTCATGGGAATCGATGTCATTGTTCGAAGCTCGACACTAGAGGCTTAACCTGTGCACCAATCAGAGCTGTCGCCAATAACTACCGCTTGTATAAATATTACGTTATTATCTCGAAACACAATTGCTTTAAAGCGTTTCATAGCATTATCTTGAAATCGATGTAATTTCACAAGTAAACGAGCTGCAGACTTAATAGTTGCACATATGGTAAAGGTCTATGAGGGCTCCAATCTGGCCAAATATCGCTTCTCCATCTTAAAGAACGATCAAATGCCAGGGTTTCAAACTTTTCTCATGGGAATCGATGTCATTGTTCGAAGCTCGACACTAGAGGCTTAACCTGTGCACCAATCAGAGCTGTCGCCAATAACTACCGCTTGTATAAATATTACGTCCTCATCTCGAGAAACAATCGTTTTGACGCGTTTCATAGCATTATCTTGAAATCGATGTAATTTCACAAGGAAACGAGCTGCAGACTTAATAGTTGCACATATGGTAAAGGTCTATGAGGGCTTTAATCTGGCCAAATATCGCTTCTCCATCTCAAAGAACGATCAAATGCCAGGGTTTCAACCTTTTCTCATGGGAATCGATGTCATTGTTCGAAGCTCGACACTAGAGGCTTAACCTGTGCACCAATCAGAGCTGTCGCCAATAACTACCGCTTGTATAAATATTACGTCATCATCTCGAGAAACAATCGTTTTAAAGCGTTTCATAGCATTGTTTTAAAATCGTTGCAATTTGATAAGGAAACGAGCTGCAGACTTAATGGTTGCACATATAGTAAAGGTCTATGAGGGCTCCAATCTGGCCAAATATCGCTTCTCCATCTCAAAGAACGATCAAATGCCAGGGTTTCAACCTTTTCTCATGGAAATCGATGTCATTGTTCGAAGCTCGACACTAGAGGCTTAACATGTGCACCAATCAGAGCTGTCGCCAATAACTACCGCTTGTATAAATATTACGTCCTCATCTCGAGAAACAATCGTTTTGACGCGTTTCATAGCATTATCTTGAAATCGATGTAATTTCACAAGGAAACGAGCTGCAGACTTAATAGTTGCACATATGGTAAAGGTCTATGAGGGCTTTAATCTGGCCAAATATCGCTTCTCCATCTCAAAGAACGATCAAATGCCAGGGTTTCAACCTTTTCTCATGGGAATCGATGTCATTGTTCGAAGCTCGACACTAGAGGCTTAACCTGTGCACCAATCAGAGCTGTCGCCAATAACTACCGCTTGTATAAATATTACGTCATCATCTCGAGAAACAATCGTTTTAAAGCGTTTCATAGCATTGTTTTAAAATCGTTGCAATTTGATAAGGAAACGAGCTGCAGACTTAATGGTTGCACATATAGTAAAGGTCTATGAGGGCTCCAATCTGGCCAAATATCGCGTCTCCATCTCAAAGAACGATCAAATGCCAGGGTTTCAACCTTTTCTCATGGAAATCGATGTCATTGTTCGAAGCTCGACACTAGAGGCTTAACCTGTGCACCAATCAGAGCTGTCGCCAATAACTACCGCTTGTATAAATATTACGTCATCATCTCGAGAAACAATCGTTTTAAAGCGTTTCATAGCATTGTTTTAAAATCGTTGCAATTTGATAAGGAAACGAGCTGCAGACTTAATGGTTGCACATATAGTAAAGGTCTATGAGGGCTCCAATCTGGCCAAATATCGCTTCTCCATCTTAAAGAACGATCAAATGCCAGGGTTTCAACCTTTTCTCATGGGAATCGATGTCATTGTTCGAAGCTCGACACTAGAGGCTTAACCTGTGCACCAATCAGAGCTGTCGCCAATAACTACCGCTTGTATAAATATTACGTCATCATCTCGAGAAACAATCGTTTTAAAGCGTTTCATAGCATTGTTTTAAAATCGTTGCAATTTGATAAGGAAACGAGCTGCAGACTTAATGGTTGCACATATAGTAAAGGTCTATGAGGGCTCCAATCTGGCCAAATATCGCTTCTCCATCTCAAAGAAGGATCAAATGCCAGGGTTTCAACCTTTTCTCATGGAAATCGATGTCATTGTTCGTAGCTCGACACTAGAGGCTTAACATGTGCACCAATCAGAGCTGTCGCCAATAACTACCGCTTGTATAAATATTACGTTATTATCTCGAAAAACAATTGTTTTAAAGCGTTTCATAGCATTATCTTGAAATCGATGTAATTTCACAAGGAAACGAGCTGCAGACTAAATATTTGCACATATAGTAAAGGTCTATGAGGGCTCCAATCTGGCCAAATATCGCTTCTTCATCTCAAAGAACGATCAAATGCCAGGGTTTCAACCTTTTCTCATGGGAATCGATGTCATTGTTCGAAGCTCGACACTAGAGGCTTAACCTGTGCACCAATCAGAGCTGTCGCCAATAACTACCGCTTGTATAAATATTACGTCATCATCTCGAGAAACAATCGTTTTAAAGCGTTTCATAGCATTATCTTGAAATCGATGTAATTTCACAAGGAAACGAGCTGCAGACTTAATAGTTGCACATATGGTAAAGGTCTATGAGGGCTTTAATCTGGCCAAATATCGCTTCTCCATCTCAAAAAATAATCAAACGCCAGGGTTTCAACCTTTTCTCATGGGAATCGATGTCATTGTTCGAAGCTCGACACTAGAGGCTTAACCTGTGCACCAATCAGAGCTGTCGCCAATAACTACCGCTTGTATAAATATTACGTCATCATCTCGAGAAACAATCGTTTTAAAGCGTTTCATAGCATTGTTTTAAAATCGTTGCAATTTGATAAGGAAACGAGCTGCAGACTTAATGGTTGCACATATAGTAAAGGTCTATGAGGGCTCCAATCTGGCCAAATATCGCTTCTCCATCTCAAAGAACGATCAAATGCCAGGGTTTCAACCTTTTCTCATGGAAATCGATGTCATTGTTCGAAGCTCGACACTAGAGGCTTAACATGTGCACCAATCAGAGCTGTCGCCAATAACTACCGCTTGTATAAATATTACGTCCTCATCTCGAGAAACAATCGTTTTGACGCGTTTCATAGCATTATCTTGAAATCGATGTAATTTCACAAGGAAACGAGCTGCAGACTTAATAGTTGCACATATGGTAAAGGTCTATGAGGGCTTTAATCTGGCCAAATATCGCTTCTCCATCTCAAAGAACGATCAAATGCCAGGGTTTCAACCTTTTCTCATGGGAATCGATGTCATTGTTCGAAGCTCGACACTAGAGGCTTAACCTGTGCACCAATCAGAGCTGTCGCCAATAACTACCGCTTGTATAAATATTACGTCATCATCTCGAGAAACAATCGTTTTAAAGCGTTTCATAGCATTGTTTTAAAATCGTTGCAATTTGATAAGGAAACGAGCTGCAGACTTAATGGTTGCACATATAGTAAAGGTCTATGAGGGCTCCAATCTGGCCAAATATCGCGTCTCCATCTCAAAGAACGATCAAATGCCAGGGTTTCAACCTTTTCTCATGGAAATCGATGTCATTGTTCGAAGCTCGACACTAGAGGCTTAACATGTGCACCAATCAGAGCTGTCGCCAATAACTACCGCTTGTATAAATATTACGTCCTCATCTCGAGAAACAATCGTTTTAAAGCGTTTCATAGCATTATCTTGAAATCGATGTAATTTCACAAGGAAACGAGCTGCAGACTAAATATTTGCACATATAGTAAAGGTCTATGAGGGCTTTAATCTGGCCAAATATCGCTTCTCCATCTCAAAGAAGGATCAAATGCCAGAGTTTCAACCTTTTCTCATGGGAATCGATGTCATTGTTCGAAGCTCGACACTAGAGGCTTAACCTGTGCACCAATCAGAGCTGTCGCCAATAACTACCGCTTGTATAAATATTACGTCATCATCTCGAGAAACAATCGGTTTGAAGCGTTTCATAGCATTGTTTTAAAATCGTTGCAATTTGATAAGGAAACGAGCTGCAGACTTAATAGTTGCACATATGGTAAAGGTCTATGAGGGCTCCAATCTGGCTAAATATCGCTTCTCCATCTCAAAGAGCGATCAAATGCCAGGGTTTCAACCTTTTCTCATGGCAATCGATGTCATTGTTCGATGCTCGACACTAGAGGTTTAACCTGTGCACCAATCAGAGCTGTCGCCAATAACTACCGCTTGTATAAATATTACGTCCTCATCTCGAGAAACAATCGTTTTAAAGCGTTTCATAGCATTATCTTGAAATCGATGTAATTTCACAAGGAAACGAGCTGCAGACTAAATATTTGCACATATAGTAAAGGTCTATGAGGGCTTTAATCTGGCCAAATATCGCTTCTTCATCTTAAAGAACGATCAAATGCCAGGGTTTCAAACTTTTCTCATGGGAATCGATGTCATTGTTCGAAGCTCGACACTAGAGGCTTAACCTGTGCACCAATCAGAGCTGTCGCCAATAACTACCGCTTGTATAAATATTACGTCCTCATCTCGAGAAACAATCGTTTTAACGCGTTTCATAGCATTATCTTGAAATCGATGTAATTTCACAAGGAAACGAGCTGCAGACTTAATAGTTGCACATATGGTAAAGGTCTATGAGGGCTCCAATCTGGCCAAATATCGCTTCTCCATCTCAAAGAACGATCAAATGCCAGGGTTTCAAACTTTTCTCATGGGAATCGATGTCATTGTTCGAATGGTTTCTCGAGAAACAATCGCTTTAAGGCGTTTCACGTATTTGCATTTTACTGATTGCTATGAGTTGACATGTTGTTATTCGAGTAGCGATTGTGAAAGACCCCCGTCACACTAGACACCCATGTGACTACGCTTCGAACGAACGACCTAGGTTCAAGATTGCTGCCGATCGTGGTCAGATCGTGGTCGTTTACTGTTGAATTTAAATTGAAAAACTCATAAAAACGCAGTCACACTAGGCCCCGATCTCGCAACGCTCCCATCACGCAGTAGAACCGCAGTAGAACAGCAGTTCGATCTTCAATGAACGTTGTGTAAACGCGATCGAGCGTGGTGCCGGCTCCATGAGCATGGAGCGCGTGACCAAATGTTGAACATATTCAAAAAACGTGGTGCGAGCGTTACGGAAAGAAGCACAGTGCGAGCGCATTTGAGGGTGTTGGAGGTCGTAAAAATGATTTCCCAATCTGAGCACGATGTCGTTACTTTTACGTCAAGCCCTCGGCGGTGTCTGAAAGACCCGACCACGCTCTCGCTCTGACAATAATGCGTCGCTTTCAGGCTCAACCCGTTCGTAATACGATTGCGGAACGCATTATACCCGCAGACGACGCCGCTTTTGTATTTATGCTTGCATGTATGCATGTAATTACATATATGTATAAAAATAAACGACTAATTATGCTGTCATACCTTAGGCAAATTAATGTAATGATCGCAACCTCAGACAGCTTTTGTTTCATTTCATTTTTCAGAAAAACAGCTTAAATTACTGCGGATGACCCGACAAACAGTCATCATGCTGGCATTACACATTTCTTGAAAATGTAATACTACTTCTACTACTACTAGTAATATCACTACAATCAATGCTGTGCAGCATAACACCCCCAATCACTTTTGTACAATAAATTTTCCATTATTCCTTCATTCATTCATTCATTCATTCATTACAGAGATCTATATAGCGCCCCTTCAATGCTACTACTCAAGAGCGCTCCCGACTCCAGCACGTTTAAAAAGAACAGTTTTAAGGCAAGTGTAAAATGAGTCTGAGTGGACCCTTGGTGACAACCGCAACGCCAACGGGAGCATGTTCCAGAGCGAAGGGCCAACCACTGAGAAGGCACGATTCTTTTTGGTAGTTGTTCGGCCAAATGGGACAATGAGCATGCCTCGTTCATACCGCAGGCAAAGTAATGTAATAATCGCAACCTCAGACAGCTACAGACCGACTACCCAGTACACTCAAAGTAGAGTAACAGAGATTACGAAGATAGGCAGGGACGATACCTGGCAAGGACCGCCATACCAAAGAAATGATACGGTATGTTGAAGGGGGAGCCAGTGGAGCACATCCAGCATATAGCCGGAAGGCTTGCATAGAGCAGTAATCCAGTCGGGCAGTAATGAAGGCGTGAACAATGGTAGCTGTGGCGTCTGGAGTTAGCTAGTGGGAAACAGTTCGAAGCTGACGCAACTGGTAGTATGAATCACGGCAAAGACGGTGAATATGAGAGACAAGGAGAGCTCTTGGTCTGACATCACTCCAAGGTCCCGGACAACAGAGAAAATTGCAAAGAGGGGGAAATAAGCAGTAATGGCAGTTAGATCAAGCTTCATAGGCTGCTGGCGAGTGCCAAGCCAGGTAAATTGGGTTTTTGGGGTTGAATCGCAGGCGGTTTGACGCCATCCAAGTCTCGAGGTCATCCAGCGTTTGGCTCATTGCCCGAACAGCAGTAGAGGCATTAGAAGCCAATAGTTATTTTTTTTGTTATCTGGCGCATTTGACCACTATATTGGTTCAATCACCCACCTAGTAGGTTATTAAAACGTATTATTAACCTATAACTAGGTTAAAAATAACTAATTCATGCACAAACCTCTACCCCCAGCTCAAACTTCAACCAACAGACCAAAAAAAGCCGGGAAATTTCCAACAGTTTCTATGATGAGCCACAATTCATGTACAAACCTAAGTCCCTGGCCAAAACGTCCACCAATAGGTCAAAAGTCTCTAGAATTTCCAATAGTTTCGACGAGACATTATCACAAGACTACGAGATATTCATCATCAACCCAGGAATTAAATGATTCGGGATAACCGAGCCATTTCACAAGCGACTTGTTACCGCGTTTCTTGATAACCTTTTCGACTCCAAATATTTCTTCAGCAGTCTTCTGTAGCTCTTGTTCGTAAAATGAGCCCTGTATTTCCTCACCATTATAATCAGAAATCATATAAGTTGATGGAACTGTGTAATGTATCTGGGAAATTGAAAAAATTGCTTCTGACCATTTCGGTGTATAACTTTTCTCAAATACGTTCTTCTTCTTTGTTATTCTAACTTTATCACCTACTGAGAACTTAGGTTAAATGCGAGATCTCATCACCATACAAATTCATCCATACTGTCTTCTTATTCACTTTCACACCAGGCTTAGATGGCGTCATTTGAATAGAACTATGCCAAGTCTCATTGTAATTACCAATAATTTAACTTTATGATCATGTGTATAATATTGTATTATTTAGTTTACATGTGACTATCATTAGTTCAAGCGAACATTTGAATTAGGCTAGGCTATAGAATATTTGGATCGGCTATGTTCCGAATGAACTCTACGTGGCAGACCAGTAGCCGTTGCTTAAGCGCATTCGTAATCGCGGCGATAACGACATCGGTAATTGCCTTAATTAATACGGCACCAAGTGCATTACCCCCATCAACTTATCGCCACTCGCCACCATATACCTTTGAAAGATACGATAAGGAAAATCATCTCTTCCAGCTGATACTTTAACAACGTGTCAGTATCTGAAATGAGTGTTTTCTGATTGATTCCGTGTCACTAAGTGCTTATGCGCACTCTTCTTCTGTCGTTTTTGCTGCTTCTGACACCGTTAAACTCATGCCTTGCACTCCCTCTCTCCCTCTCTCACTCTCTCTGTCTCTATCTCTGTCTCTCTCTCTGTATCTCTCTCTCTCTGTCTCTCTCTGTCTCTCTCTCTCTGTCTCTTTCTCTGGCTCTCTAAAATCTCTGTCTCTCTGACTCTCTCTCTCTCTTTCTCTCTCTCTTTCTCTATACATGAATATCTATATCTGTCTCTCTGTGTGTCTGTCTATCTCTGTCTGTCTCTCTGTCTCTGTCTCTAAATATATTTATATATATGTGTGTGTCTCTGTCTATGTCTATGTATATCTCTGTCTGTCTCTCAGTTGTCTAAGTTACTGATACGCTCATTACTCACGCAATAGAACTGATGCCTGGTGCGGTACCTCAGAGACAATCAGTCAATCACTTACACCCTGAAAGTTACAGTGGGTTGATGGTGAAATTGCTAAGTTGCTAAACTTAGGAATCATTGATAATGCATGGGCGGCTTCAACACTGGTGGTTCTTTAGCCAGATGGTGTAGGTGGACTGTATGTGGATTTCAGGAAGTGAAATCTTGTGACCATACCTTAACCGTACCCAATGCCTTGGATTGATACGTTACTAGATAAACTTGGTGGTGCTACGGTAATGACCAAGCTTGACATGACGAAGGGTTATCATCAGTTTCTCTGTTAGCCATTTTTTTAAACATGATATTCAATATAATTTAAAAACAATCATAGACTTGTCTTTCTCATAACTTGAACCTAACAATATATATATATATATATGTATCTGTCTTTGTGTCTATCTGTCTCTGTCTCACTCTCTCTCTCTCTGTCAGTCTCTCGGCTGTGTCCTGCTTCGTGCTTTTAGCTGATTTGACCTGTTGTTGCCTCGGACAATTGCGGCTACTGCCCGAAGCCGCGATTATGCATCGGTTGACCCCTTGCTTTGAAATGATATTCTCTCTTCAACTCGCTCTTTGATTATAACTGGATGCTTCAGTTATTGCTGTATCCTTTGGAATGTATTCATCCCGCGGGAGTTTTAGCACTGGGAGCCCTTCTTATTAGATTGTAGTCCTACTGGGAGAGACGCCATAAAGATTTGTAAATGCAAAACGGTTAGACATAATAAGAAAAATTCAGAAAATACATAATTATACCGTCCATAAAAATCGGTCGACAATTGCATTTGGAAATGAAAGATGTTGCTAAGCAGTGCATAGTGCATCTCAAGAACGTATAGTTTTCAGCCTGACGACAGTCACCGTACGGCGATGGTAGCATCGAGACCTACAAATCAAGCAATAACATGGATTATGTGAAAAAGAAAAGCAATTTATGTGACTCGAGTTATCATTTGCTATGCGTATCTGAATAAAACGTTCTACACCGTGCTCTATGCAAGTTAATTTTAAAATCGAAGTTTAAGAAAACACAATGTCGCAAAAACTCAAATGACGTAGAATAATTGCCAGAACATTATGCTTATGTAACGAATGCATGGCGTTTTGACTCACGTTTCTAAGTGAAAATGAAATGGATGTTGAAACACCAGTTCCCACTTTGAATCCAAACGCCTACATCGCAGGTTGTTCAAATGGAGCATGCAGCATAAGCTATAATTAAAAGACCAGCATTTTAAAGCTGCTGAACCTGTTGGCCTGCCACGTCAGGCACTCAACTGGTCACACAACAGCTCCGCGATTTGATTGCTTATTATATCACTGCTAAATAAAGTGTTTGCTATCAAAATGGCGAAAATTATAAGGGCGCAATGATAATGGGCGAAAATCTTAAGGGCGAACGTTCAAAAAGGGCATGATCGAAAGGGCGACAATCGAAAGGGCGACAATCGAAAGTGCGCACGTTCAATAACGCGGCAAATAAAAGGGCGCATGTTTAAAAGAGCGAATGTAAGTAAATGAACCGAACAGATTTCCCCCATGATAGTAGACTGGGAGGATAAATAAATGTAGGCCTAAAGAAATGAATGGACTATTTACCGGGTATTGCTCATTGGCTGACCTAGAATTGCAAGTCTAATAAGGAAATCTGCCATACGACAGTATTAAACCATAACTGATGTAAAACCGCTTTCTCTCTCTCTCTCCAACAAACGGACCAACATTCAGATGTCGCCTCCATCCCCCTACTATCGATCGACGTTTTAACTGTATTTCTAATCTAGAGAAACTACTGCGATATCATTTAACTTTTCTTATTACTTTCAACCAAAAATATCATCCAACACAAATTGCAATTACCAGCGAAAACAGCACACAATGATAGAATTCCATACGGTCTAAAACGAACGCACAACAACCAAACTGCCAGTCAGCAACTCTCTACAAATTTCGCGCTCAACCTGACATCAGCAGAGGTGCGATACAGTCGAATAGCGCAGCTGCAGCTAGCGCCTACAAATCGATCGGCGCAGCGCTCACGCCTTGCACTAAAGATATCCTGACTAGTAAAATTATACATACATATATATATTACTTATATATATGTATTACATATATTTATATATAATAACGATTAAAACGACTTAAACTATGCAGTGTCCAAAATAGGTTCACAACTGACATTGACATTCTTTACAAGATGACACTTAATCGTGCTTTTCAATAATAATGATGTCATAGGCCGATTATAAACAATATGCCACATTGAGCTTCTGTATAATATAACACTGAATCGTGTTTTTTAATTCTTGTTTGTAATGGATTACAAGATGTCCTACTAGAGTAAGACAGCACCCTGTAAAACATTTATTATTAACAACAAAAACAGGCTTTCTGTCAAATCAAGGTCGCTGATTACGAATATGGTAGGGAAATAATTACTTTTTATTTATTCAGCTTCCCATTCGGGTATATTTTCTTTTCATCAATCCAGTTTCTGCGGTGTCCGCTTGATAATCCTAAGGTCCGATAGTCGAAGGTTCGACAGTCCGAAGGTTCGATAGTCCAAGGATTCTATACTCCGACATTAATTTAACTAGAAGCTGGATTAATTGATGAATAGAATGTGTAAAACTGGAATCTCGGCTGATGTAAAAAGAATCATGCCTATATGGAAGCTGGACTAATGAAAAGAATGGTACAATCCAGCTTCTAGCCAAACGATTCTTTTAATCAATGCAGCATCCATTAAAACCGCAATCTTATCACCTATCCACCGGAAACCATGCAATCTTCGGACTATTGAACATTTGGACTATAGACACAGAACCGTTTCTGCATACATGGTCTTCTTTTCATCGATCCAACTTCCATCGTAATGGCTTTCTCTCATCAATCCAGCTTCTACCCAGGCATATGATTCTATTCATCGATCCAGCTTCCATTTATGTATAAATCATTTCATCGGTCCAGCTTCCACTTACATGTAGGTGTATTTATTTTCATCAATAAAGTTTAAAAGTTTTTTAGACGTCTTAGAGTCACTATAAAAAAATTGATGACAGTCAATGATGGTAATCAGTGTGTTGACGTACTCCTGTAATACCGTTTCGTTGGCTGACACGCTCGACAAGTTCGTTTGGCTACATTCGCCGTTTTAAACGTGCGCCCTTTTGATTGTCGCGGTTTCAATCCTGCTCTCCTTTGAACCTTCGCCCTTATGATTTCCGCCCTTTTGATTGCGCCCTTTTGATTGAGCCCTTTTAATCTTCGCCCCATTGATAGGGTACCTAAATAAAGTCTTGTTTGATGGTGAAATACAATTATTGTGCCATTTTAGGCACTTGAAACTGATGCTTGGAACATTATGAATAATTCAAAATCCACAGGGCAATCACGAGTACGATTACACAAACGGCAGGACCGCACATATCTTGGTTTAATTATTCAAGCCAAAAATTATTTGTGTTTCCAGGCTTTTTGGCTTACATAGGATGTGAATATACGCAGTCGAACACCGAACACATTGGTCAGTTGGGTTCAGGATGAAACAATTCCTCAAATTTATTCGTTCTAGGAAGAAAAGCACCGCCTGACATTTGGTCAGATAGTGCCCCTAATCAATTTGTCCTCGGAAGAACAAACTCCTTCGATCATTCGGTCCCAGGAAAAATCAATTCCTCATTGAATTTGTTATTGGAAGAACAAATAACACAGGGCTATCCTCGGAATGATAAACTGTTGAAACATTTCAATATCTCTTTCTGTAAAATTTTACCAAAGAACACAGTTTAAACGTCTTCTGAATCACTTTAAACACTTGTCATGTTATGTCAAGATTAATTATTGGTTCAGTAATTAGGTGCGAGTAAGATTCGCCAGTTTGAATCAGGTAAATCATTGTATTTAAGTTATAGTGTGATATAAATCAATTTTTTAAGGTAAATGAAGGAAGGAACATTTATATCACACAATAATTATTACCAGAAAACAACATTAGTGCAGTGATAGCTATGCATGTTAGTCCTACTCTGAATCCAGTAGAAGGAGACATCATAATGTAGCCATCTGATTGGTTGAACCACAGCACAAGACGAAGTCCGTATTTGGCTCCGGAAAAAGTTGTTACATAATTCGATGCATCTTAAATGCAACGTATAAGATGCCTCATAGTTTAGATATGGTTTCAACTGAATGTGGCATAAATGGCATAATAGTTATGTAAAATAAGGAATTATTGGACAATATTATTATTTTAAATACCTCAATACTGGTTATCTCGTTTGAAATCATTGGTACTATTTGGGGGACTAGGGGGGGGGTCGTGACCCCGTACGTGTGCTTGCTGTTGTGTTTCCCACGTATGGAGATGGTTTCATGGCTGCCATCTGATTGTTTAAATTTGTTCAAAAGTCGGTCAATGAGTGACTCAACAACGTGACATGCAGGACACAAGGTCAGGTATAAGGTACCAATCCGCATGTCGATGCAGTGTCCAGACAACAGATGCAATTTTTGAGAGGTTAAAACCTGCGCCGATCAGTCCAGACTCAAGAGGCAGCGGTAGAGATGTCATGAAAGACCGGCCTAGATGCTGTGCTGAGCGCCTGTCTCTGGGCTATCTAGTATCTGTTGCATCTACTGCGGCCTGCCCACCTTGTAACGAAGGCCTATCGCTGCTACTTATTTGTAGTTATACAAATAACTAGCAGTAGTGTTGGCGCGGGAAGTTTTGCTTGAAATGATGTTACCAGATAGGGATATTTAGTCACTATGGTGTAATTTGTCTTTAAAAGAGTCAAGACGTACATAAGATAAACATGTGGTATGACAGATTATGCCATTTGATGCTCATGGCGGTCGAGCCTAATCTTGTCAAATCAGTTGAAAATTTTGGGTTGATAATTTTGGGTTGATAATTTTGGGTTGATAATTTTGGGTTGATAATTTTGGGTTGATAATTTTGGGTTGATAATTTTGGGTTGATAATTTTGGGTTGATAATTTTGGGTTGATAATTTTGGGTTGATAATTTTGGGTTGATAATTTTGGGTTGATAATTTTGGGTTGATAATTTTGGGTTGATAATTTTGGGTTGATAATTTTGGGTTGATAATTTTGGGTTGATAATTTTGGGTTGATAATTTTGGGTTGATAATTTTGGGTTGATAATTTTGGGTTGATAATTTTGGGTTGATAATTTTGGGTTGATAATTTTGGGTTGATAATTTTGGGTTGATAATTTTGGGTTGATAATTTTGGGTTGATAATTTTGGGTTGATAATTTTGGGTTGATAATTTTGGGTTGATAATTTTGGGTTGATAATTTTGGGTTGATAATTTTGGGTTGATAATTTTGGGTTGATAATTTTGGGTTGATAATTTTGGGTTGATAATTTTGGGTTGATAATTTTGGGTTGATAATTTTGGGTTGATAATTTTGGGTTGATAATTTTGGGTTGATAATTTTGGGTTGATAATTTTGGGTTGATAATTTTGGGTTGATAATTTTGGGTTGATAATTTTGGATGACTCATGTTTTAACTGAATTGTGACTAGGACACAAGTTTCTGCAACTTCTCTGTGCAGATAAACACGATATAATTTAAATATTACTTAAACCTAGTAGTCCCAGATTATTATTATTAACGTTTTCAGCTAAAAAATGGTCGATAATTTTCATATTCATTATAATCGAGCCTCGTCACTTTGTAGGGGCCTTGAGCAAGACCTTCGCGCACCATTCCTCTGCAGTATAACTACAATTGCGCTCTCGAGGCGTGTGTTTGCACTTCTGACCAAAAATGTTGGAAGAATGGCGTTATCAAATTTCGGAAATGAATGAATGAATGATTGATGATTGTAGTGAAAATAGAGTTTTTACAGCTTTGCTCCCCCCACCCCCAAGAAAATAACAAATGACGCCACTCTGTGAATTTTTTAAATTTATTTATACTGATATTTGGTATTGCCCTTCCTAAAACCTTTTTTCCCAGAAGTGCACTGTCACGCGCGAAACTCTGGACGATGGCGCTATATAAAAGTCATCGACCGACAGCAGAGGCGTGGGAGAACTACGCATGAAGTTGTCTACATGAAACCTGAGAGGAGAGACATCAATGGGTCTCGCTGGAGGCAGACAGCCTCAATGCAGACGGCGATAAATATGCAAAGATCAATGGAGTGTCAAGCAACAAAACCCGACACCTAGAGGCAGACGTTAGAGCCGCCTGCTCCTCCAGTCATGGACAAGAAATTCATGAACCAGCTGAAGATCCGATCTGAACCGGTTTGTTAAAACTGATCAAGAATATGGGACAATTTCGATACGAACAGCGCAACCTATTAGACGGTATAACTATAATGATGTAACTCGAACCCTGGAACCTTTTGCCTGTCTATGACACTAACAGGGCACAGCCAGCAGCCGCTAGTCAAACATTAACTGTATGCCTCGAGGGATATGACGTTGTGCTAGGGACACCTAAATCCGACCAACCAGGTTTAGTAATAGTTTCAGCAGATGATCTGTCGTCCAATAGAGATACGAGTTTTGCATTTGGGATGACCAAGGAAATTGCCTCTAGAAGGGTTCATATAGTGTAGCAAGCGAAGGAAGAGGGACTTGTTTTGGGAACTGGGGAGACGATAGATCGTTCTGACGATTAGGGTAATCAACGTAGTTGGGGAACCCCGTCTCCAACGTAAATCAGGAAAACATTTCTAAACGATACTAATAACTCTAGTAAGTGTAGATAGCATGAGTGATGTGTATATCTACCATTACATATACAGTAATAATAGTTCTGAACGCCTATTCAACTGTTATGCCATTACTGGCTAATCTAAGCGAGAAGGCGAAGGCCTTGGTCTCGCGTCTCTCTGAAGAAGACCTCTCTCTTATTATGCACGTTTAAAAGAATGCATTCTAAGTGAATATCGACTAAGTCCCGTCCATTTGAAAGCTAAATTCTTAGATTTGAAGAAAGCTAACGATGAGACATACTCCTGGTGGACACCATTTCTACATAACGCCTTGGTGTACTAGCTACGAAGCAGACAGGTGGATGAATTTGTGGCAGAGAGGATCAAAGACCTGTTGCCCAGCAGTTATTTAGATTACGTATTAGCAGAAGAGAAAGGCAATTGGCAGTCGCATGCCAAATTGGCGGGGTCTATTGACACATATTTAGCCGCCCTCACCGGGGTCATGAAGCACCCAAGGGTTACGGTAGCACCCCACGCCTGGAGTCCCGCCCAACCCGACCTAACTCGGCGAGCGGAGGCAGCACTAGACATGAGGTCAGTCTCAACGCCACGCGTACGTGGAAGACAGGTACTCAGCACAAAGGGGGGTCAGATGTTAACCGTCAGCAGATGAGGCCAAACAGAAAGGTCTGTGCTTTATTTGCTCTTCTGGACTCCACAGGGTACGTGACTGCCCGCAGAGTAAAACCCCCAGCCGGAAGCCGGTACACGTCAGCGTATGTGCGTCTGGCGACACCGAAAGTGAAAGCGTCGCCCCATTGCAGAGTAACGCCTACATCAGTAATGTAGTGAGTGAAGGGGTAGAGAAAATCTCAAAAAACACTACAGTTGAGAGTCAAAACATCTATATAGACGCTGACGAATTATACATTAGGCCATATGTCAAGGTATGAATCGAATATTTGATGAGCGTAAACGCATTGGAACATTCTGGGTCACGGATAGCATGCGTGAGCAAGTCATTGTTAGAACCCTTCAAGGCCCCAATATACAAACAGATCAAAATTACGGGTGTTCAGAGAATTGCCCAGGTCTGTAAGGTTAAAACCGGATGTCGAAGAATCAAAGGGTTTAGTCAACATAGCACCCAGCGTAAGAGTATAGCTTGCGGTTGTTCCAGACGTACCAGAAGAATTAATTTTGACGGCCCAAATAAGCAATTTGTTGAAGGACGCTATTCAATACACAGTATTAGCGGTCAATGGTGACCTGACAGACAGACAGACGGACCGTCAAACTGACAACCAGACGGACAAGCAATCGCCTCCGACCAGATCAGACGATAAGTTTTCTGATCGACCGATCGGGGAAGAGTTCTTTGTTGGGGACCAGAGAGGGGAGAATCAGGGGGTCAGCAGGACTACCACCCCGCTCTCTCTGGACAAACAAAAATCTATTTTTAAAGACAAAAGACAGCCAACTTTTTGGACGTGGAAGATGTGCCTACGGACTTAAGCATGAGGACAGCAGACATCCTTAGACGAGAATAACAGAAGTGCTCTTCACTGAAGAACACCTTTGATTTAGCCCAATGAGGAAAGGGGGGTTCTTTTTTGAACATGGACTGACAGCGTGACAGCATCGTTGGCCACCAGGTAAAGCAACTCTATCTTCCAGTCAAACGGGTAGAAATCGTTCTCAAAATGGCACACGACGCGCCATTCTCAGGTCATATGGCCTTGAATTCCACTAGGGATCGGATTCGCCTCAGCTTCTGGTTTTCGAATATGGACAATCTAATTCGTGATTAATGTGCGTCTTGCCAAATCTGTCAGTTGAGGGCACATCTGAAGACCAATCAGCGCATTCCAATCCGGCTATCCCTCGCAATGACGAAATTCCATGTCATGTCATCTCATATCGTCCTCGTCGATTCGCGACGTTTGACAACATGAATGGGAAAGTGATGTCCAATGCTTTCTGTCTCGTACGATGATCATTAAGCTTGTGCCTTTTAAACCAGTCCAAGCCAAGACATTGTCAAACCAGCAGATTCTGAGTCTACCCACGACTTCAGCTTCCTTCCACCATACCCAACATCACACTGTTCTCAATACTGTCTTTAGGCTGTCTCACGATGTGCCCGAAATACCGCAGTTTTCTGGATTAGATGAGACCCAGCAGTTTGCTGTCAACTTTCGCCATTTGATACACTTGTTCGGTGGTCACAATTGCTGTCAATGGAATTCTGAGCAGTTTTCTCATGCACTTGTTCTCAAATGCTTGTATACGTTTCTCTTCTTCTTTCTTTATTGTCCACGCTTCACAACCATACGTTGCTACTCGCCAAGCCAAGGCCTTCATGAGTCGCAGTTTGGTTTTAGGATTGACTGATTTATTCTTCCAGAGGCTTACTAACTTAAACATGACTAATCATAGCTGATCTTGATTTTACCTCACTCGCGCAGTCCCCGTCCTTCGTTACTCCGTTCCCCAAGTATTTAAATGAGTCCACTTGTTCCAGTTTGTATCCGTCCACTTTGATCAAAAGTATATCATTGTTATTTGTCATTACTTTTGTCTTTGCTACGTTAATCAGCATACTGTATTCTTTTGCTGATATCTCAACACGTCGCACCAACTCCTGTAAATCCTCAGGTGAAGTGGCAAGTAGCACGATGTCATCAGCATACCTAAGGTTGTTTATAGTCTTCCCTCCAATCCTGAATTCCTTGTGGTAGCCTAGTAGTGCTTTTCACATTACCTGCTCTGCCAAAATGTTAAACAGGCTGGGTGACAAATTACATCCTTGTCGGACCCCTTTCTTGATACTAAATCATGTCGACAAAATTCCGTCTGTCTTTACAGTAACTCGTTGTTGTTTGTAGAGATTTCGCAATAGCTGAATGAAGTGGGTTGGGAAACCCATGGTCAGTTGTAAATGCCGATTGTATAGGTCCATTAATCCCGTTGGACGACCCTTCGATTCCTAAGCCTGAATACAATTATGCCTTAGTGATTGTCGACCGGTTTTCAAGATGGCCGATAGCATATCCGCTACGCTCCATGAGCGCGCGGGCGGTATGCGATGCATTTTTGCAAATGTTCATGACCTTCTCTGTGCCACAGGTAATTTGCACGGATTGTGGTACGTATTTTATGAGTAAGCTAACTCAAGAGTTTTTAACACGTCTAGGATGTACCTCCAGGTTCCATACCCCAGGACATCCAGAGGCCAGCGGAACGGTCGAGAGGGCCAATGCGAGCTTAAAGGGGATGATTTACAAATTATGTGAAGCCGATCCACGTGGGTGGCATAAGTTGCTGCCCATTGTATTGTGGAGTCTAAGGGAACGTCCATCAGCCACAACCCACGTTAGCCCATTTACATTGGTCTATGGAACATTGCCCGGGGGACCCCTCAGCATCTTGAAGGAGTCATGGGCATTACCATTCAGCATTGGAAAATCTCCGGAAAAATATCTTCAACTGTTGAAGTCCAATTTAGAGATGGCTGCTCCGTATGCAGAGTATTATTCGACCCTAGAACAGAGACGCTACGTAGAGAATTACAACTTACGAAGTCCAGCTAGGCGCTACGCAGTGGGAGACAAGATGATTGTGTTAGCCTAGGACTCCAAGAACGCCAAGCTGCATAATCGCTGGCAGGGTCCTGGCGTAGTAACCCAAGTGAAGTCCCCATTGTCATACATTGTCGAACTTGAGCGTAAGCGTAGACACATACACGCCAAAAAAATGCGCAAAAAAATCAACGAGAGGCTTCAGCAAGCCATTGTAAACAACTGTTCCATTGTTTATGATCACAATCCCCTGTCTTTCCTCACTGAAGCAGTTCCTAAGAGTTCGAACTAATGAGATGGGCCCAAGCCCTGCAGGAATTTAAATTAGAATTTAAATTCACGCCTGGATCCAAAACCATTGTTACAGACCACCTGTCTCGCACCGAGAGCGGAGGAATATTAGCCTATTGGACTACTACTAACGGGGTCCGAGACCTTAGGATTGCATGGTATATATTGTACAGTAATCACTGTGTTTTCTTTTTTCCTCTGTTCGACGAGCTGACGATGAAAGGAAGGAACGAACAACGGCAGAAAAACGCCGTTGACATTTTATCTGAAAGTTGGAGGAAACTTCACGCGCGAAACTCTGGACGATGGCGCTATATAAAAGTCATCGACCGACAGCAGAGGCGTGGGAGAACTACGCATGAAGTTGTCTACATGAAACCTGAGAGGGGATACATCAATGTGTTTCACCGGAGAAAGACGGCCTCAATACAGACGGCGATAAATATGCAAAGATCAATGGAGTGTCAAGCAACAAAACCCGACACCTAGAGGCAGACGTTAGAGCCGCCTGCTCCTCCAATCTCTGCGACCCACGGACAAAAAATTCATGAACCAGCTGAAGATCTGGTCAGAACCGGCTTGTTGACACTGATCAAGAATGAGGGACAATTCCGATACGAACAGCGCAACCTATTAGACGGTATAACTATAATGAGAACCCTGGAACCTATTGCTTGTGGATGACATTAACAAGGCCCGGCCATAACAACCGCAAGTCGAACAATATCTCTACGCCTCGAGGGATATGACGTTATGCTAGGGACACCAAGATCTGATCAATCAGGTTTGGTAATAGTTTCAGCAGATGATCTGTCGTCCAATAGAGATACGAGTTTTGCTTTTGGGATAGCGAAGGAAATCGCCTATAGAAGGGTTCATATAGTGTAGGCAGCGAAGGAAGAGGGACTTGTTTCGGGAACTGGGGGAGACGATAGATCGTTCTGACGATATCACGTTCTGACGAATCAGCGTGGTTGGGGAACCCCGTCTTCAACGTAAACCAGGGAAACATTTCAAAAGGACACTAATAACTCTAGTAAGTGTAGATAGGATGAGTTGTATGTATATCTACCATTACATATACATATTAAAACCATCCAGTATGTCGTGTTGCTAAGCTTGGTGATTGAGGAAAGAACCGGTGGTAATCTCGTCATCTAGAAGAAGGAGCGGGCGAGAGTGCAACCCGCCACATGCACACACATAGACGGTGCAATTGTAGATCAATAATACTTGTGCGCGAAGTATGCTTATGGTCACTAGACATAGTGACGCCTCGGACGATGGTCGAACTCAGCGCACTCACTCAGCGCACACTGGGCGTTACAGACCGACCTGTCTAACCAAACAGCCACCGTGCCACACGGTGAAATATAGCCAATGTAAGGATTTTCAAAAATGTTCAGCAACTGAAAGAATGATGTTTGTGAATTAATGATGCACTTCTACAGAGTTTACGTCCAATGATAGCGTTGCTAATTTGTAATAAATTTTCTAACGGACTCATTGGCGTTTCCTCAAACAACTTCTCCGTGAATTTCGCATGTTCCTAGCTCCTCCCTCTATGCCGTCACTCACACCGTCATTTGTATCAGGCTCCTCTACTCATCACGTAGCAGGCTTTCCATTATAATTCAAGTTTGAGATATCAACAATTCCTATGACAATCAATCTGATCCTCAGCCTCATTTAGACCAGTCTTAGCAGTCGCTCAACCTCTTCCTTTCTCTAGTGTTTATGACAACCTCTGGATAACGACTCTGAAACGGCGCAGCGCTCAAGAATAAGTCAGTAGGGCACTGATCTTTAAGTAGCGCTATTGTTTTTTATGTCTACAATTATGTTAATGATGTTTACCTGGATTGAAAGAAAAGCAATCTCCCAGATCAGTATTTATCTTCTTGATTGCTGTAGTCGAATTGCAAGGAATATTACCGAAGGAACACTGAAAATTTCAGTTATATCATTAACTAATTATTACTAGGACACAATTCATTGATAGTCTTTGCGTCAATTCTCTTTTACATGCAAAAGTGTTGAAACTTGCTAGATATTATTTTCTAAACATAATAAGCATTCCTTGCGAGGAACCATGAGAATGTGAATCAATAAGATCTTTATTTAATTAGAATTAGTACAAAATTGATGCGATGCATGTAATGCAACGGTTTTGAGTCTGACACAAAGTGATGTTGCCACTCGGTTCAGTATGATACGTCTTTACATATACATGAGAAGCTTTGGTCTTACATCGAGTATCATCTCATCAGCATTTATGATTATGTACTTGAAAATAATATCCCAGTCGAAATTCAACTGCGAGAAGTTGTGCGATTTGTAGTCCTCACCGAATTCCATATCCGAAAAGGCGGGAAGCGCCACGCAGCGTAGGTTTTTGTTTGCATACCTCCAATCTTGTCTAAAATATGCAGAAATACGCCATTTTGATCAATATGTTAAATAGAAGCTCTATTGGTAAAAGAATTGTTACTTAGGTAGGAGCTGGGTTGATGAAAGAAATTATTATCGTCAATAGAAGCTGGATTAGTGCAAATAATTTTTTAAATCGAAAGTTAAACCTTGATTGATGAAAGAATCCTATTTGCTGCTAGCAAAAGTAAAGTCAGGTGGAATGAAGAATTATTCCTCACAGACTGTATTGATGAAAAAATGCGGTCAAACTGGGTGCTGGATTGATGTAAGGAATCGTACTTAAATGGAAGTTTCACTGTTGAACAGAATGCATTTCGGTTGGAAGCGGGACCGATGAAAGGAATTCGTCTTCTGTTGAGCTGGACTGATGACAATTATTTTATTTTACTAGACACTGGATTAATGAAAGACTCGCGATTTTAGTGGAAGAGGGAATAATATTACCACATATTTTAGCATAAAGGCAGAATTAATGTAAGCGGAATGATGAAAAGATTTCCACTTAATTAGAAGCCGCATTGATGAAAAGTATTTTGTTTAACTGAAAGCTGGGGTGATTAAAAGAATTATGTTTAACTGGATGCTGGTTTGGTGAGAAGATTGCTGTTTAAATTGAAACTGGCATGATGAAAAGATTTTAACTGGAAGCCTGACTGGTGTAAATAATGCAGTTTTAATGGAAGCGAGAATGCTGAACATATTTCTGCCTGAATGGAAGCAGGTAAGGAAAAAATGTTTCTGCTTAACCCGAAGCTGAACTAATGGAAAAAATAATGTTGCGGTTTTCATCGACGTAGGACTGATCAAACGATTATTATTTCACTAGGAGCTGGATTGATACAGGGAATTCTGTGGAACTAAAAGATTGATAAAAAGTTGAGATTTTAATGGTGTTTTTGTAAAATGATTGGGCTGGTGAATAGTAAGCGGGGCTTAGGACCCTTTTAGGTTCCTCACTGTACATTCTTTTGCAAGTAAGTAAGTATGTAAGAATATTCTTTATTAGACTACCAGCAAACGCACAGTAGCTTACATAATCTATCAAAAATAGTATCAAATTTAAACAAGGTCAAAGAACATTCAAGTATTATAAGTACTCTTGACAATTATACTAGCAAATGCATAACAGCTTACAATTTCAAAGCAAAAAAAAATCGCATGATGAAAAATCTCTTTTCAAAGGTATCAACTCTAGGTAGGATGAGTTCATGTGACCTGGGCAGCATGTTGTAAGGGGTTATTTTACGAGGGAGGAGCAGATCATGAAGGACGAGATGTGGATTCAACTTAGCTGAGCGGAAGAGAGCAAAGTCAGCTTTACAGCAGCGCTCTTCAAAAGAAGGAACATTAACAGGAAGGAAGCCAGAGCGGGTCAGTTTTCTTATAACACCATTTAGGTGATTTCGCTCCTGTATATTGGCAAATCCCCACTCAACGGAGGAGGCGTAGAATAGTCGAGCTAGGGCGGCAGCACGAACAACATCAAACACTCGTTGACCATGGGCAACTAAAACACGTAGAGCGAACATGGATTGTCGGGCCTTACAGCAAATTTGGTCAATGTGTGCCTGAAACCAACTCTATACGACAAGGTCACACCCAAAATTCGTATCTCGTGGACCCTCTCAATACCGGGTAAGGGAGGATGCAGGGCAATAAGTTTGGACTTGGGCCGAGTAACAATCATTTCTTTAGATTTAGCATGGTTTAATTTAAGATTGCTAAGTCGAGAGCCCAAGTCGAGATATGGTCAAGGCCAGATAGTGTACTGTCAATGCAGGAAGCTGGAATCAACAAGCAACTATCATCGGCATATTTTGGAAGACGATTGCCACTATGTTTAGGTTTAAGGTTGGAAATGGCAAAGACAAAGTGCATTGGTCCTAATCCGGAGCCTTGGACTATACTAGCATTAATGGCACAGAGGGGAGAGATTTCACCTCCATATTTAGTGCAGTGCTGACGCTTATGCAAGAGGGCGAGGACCAAATTATACAAAATATCTGGAATGGGTTGGGCTGCTAATTGATCTGCAATATGTTTGTGTCTAACTGTATCAAAATCCTTACTGAAATCAAGAGAGATGCGTCTAACATAGGGTGCCGATTTAAACATTGATTGAAGTTCATGTTTTATGGAGATCAATGCAGCGGAAGTAGACTCGAACGGACGGAAAGCAAATTGGTCGGCGAAGATCCGGTTAGAGCTGGGGTTAGTGTTAAAAGAGTAAAAGCACCTGCGCACAACCATTTTTTCCAAAATGCGTGAGAGGATGGAGGTGATGGATATAGGTCTAAAGTCAGATTCTATAAGGGCGTGAAATCTTGGGTATGGGGGTTATCATGCTGAGGCGCCACTGTAAAGGAACGTAAGAGTTGGTAAGAGAACATGTAAACAGGTCAGCGACAAGTTGAGCCAAGAGATGTGCCATAGTAGATGTCAACCACGATGTCAACCACCATCAGGGCCAGTGGAATTGCCTTTTACAGTGGCAAGCGCCTTATATAAGGATCAAAATAAACAACATTATTATTATTATTATTAATAAATTTGTAACGCGCACAAGGTCACACCTAAATGTGAATCAGTCGCCAGGAGAAGATGCAATCAGATTTCCAAATCCTTGAAAGCCAGAGAGAAATAGTGAGTTTTTAGTCGCTTTTTAAAGGAAGGAGGTGAATTTGAGCTACGAAGAGAGAGTGGCAGTCGATTCCAGCCTGTGAAGCTGTTTGCTTAGGGGAGGTGGGATATGACAGCATCTGTGGAGATGTTCATGTAGTGAAGGTTTAGCGATGATGCTGTGATAGATCCGATGTTGTTAGCGATCATGACCGGGTAGTCTCCATCCCTCAGACGGCGAACCTCCGTCCACAAACGACGAGAACCTCGCTCCAAACCAACGAAAGACTCGGACTTTTTGCGACAAACGGCCATGCTAATTCTGGCAGCGATTGTTGGCCTCCTCAAAACGATGTTTTCTGAGTAACTTGCATCTTCTTCGCAGTAGATATTTTATGTACGGAGTCATATAAGGCTGGTGTTTGTTGCGTATAGTAACTTGACTGAGGGGAAGAAACGGTCCAACACTGAATCGATTGTCGGGTAAAATTCAGTGAATACGGCATTCGTAGACAGATCTGATGTGCTCCACGGATGATCCGTGAGGTAGGTATGTAGGGCAGCCATGAGTCCATTCGTGCGTAGTCGGAGGCTTCTTGTGGTTCTGTTAGCATGATTCAATGCTGTAGATCCAACCGGGCGCAAGGCTGCATCAGCGACAGAGTGGTTCAAAACCGCAGCGTGCTTCGTGCCACCTGTGCAGATGATGGCGTCGCAGGTGTATAAAAGGCTCTCAGGTTAGTATATGCGATCAAGCGGGTGTCCCGCATGAGTTGGACCTTCAAATTCGGGGAAAAGGCCCAGTCCTTGAATGGGGGATGAAGGCAATTGATTAAAATCTCCAAGCAGGATCACGATAGGGTCACTTGCACGACGATGAATCTCTTCAAGAGTGGTATCGATGGTAGATAGAAGATTTTTAACATCGTATCTTGGTCTGGGTGGATGGACTAAGCCACCTATGTATAGTAGCAGCGATTTGAGACGGTAGCAGTAATCCAGAGTAATTCAAACTCAGCAGCATGTTGTTACTGGTTCAAAGATAGTAGGTTTAAGAGCATGTAGGCAGTAAATGGCGATGCCAACCCCTTTGCGTCCAACTCTGTCTCTTCTGAAAAGAGTATATCTGGGAATGCTGAAGGAAATGTCAAAATAGTAAGGTTTCAGCCAGCTTTCGACGAGGACAACAATGTCAGGGTTGAAAGCAAGAACGTCGGCCTTCAGGTGGTCTTAAGGCGTTTGGCTTAGCGATGCTGGTCGGATTCAATAAAAGTATGTCAGGGTGTGTAGTACCATTGACGATTTCATTATTAGTCATTTGACGCAATGTTGTGTCCGTTATTCCATTATTGGCGGCCAACTTGATATCATGCTTCTGTCTTGTTTTTCTCGGTTGTCTGAGACTACAAACCGACTTATCAGCCAGCGTTGACAACGCATCTAAACGGCGTCCGATCAGAACTGGTATAGTACTGACTTCCCTTTATTTCTATGGGGTCAGATGGTATGTTCTCAACAGACTGATCGTAATATGTACAGCATGTGTTGGTAGGCATGTGTTAACAAGCGATGGTGAGAGAATCTTGTGTTATTATTTCTATTACTGATTCCTGCGCAGCACCCACGGTACCTGAAGAGGCCCATCGTCCGTAGGTTTTTGAGAGTATCATCAATTGGTTCAAGCGTACGACTTCTTAAGGCAATTAATTGCCATCTGAGACAGTGGCCCGACATCGGAAAATCCATAAACAACAGATCTCATAGGCAAAAGAGTAGTTCCGTAACGCTCTAACACTGGAAAACCCCGGTGTTGATACAAACCTTGAAGGCCGTAAAACCGTTAAGACTAAACTATTTAAAATAATCGCAATGAAACGACTGATTAGATTTAATTAGCGTATCTAAAAATCCGAGTTCCTGATTGACATATCCAGCTAAATATCTAGGAGTGTTCATTACAAAATACACGAGTAACTATTAACTAAAAAAATATTGAAGACCTTTAAGTTTTGGCAGCCACAACAACGGCGCCGTAATAATGTACATATGTTGAATTTTTAATTTATCTTGAGTCAATAAATACTTGAAATTGAATTGAAGATGCTGGATTGATTAAAAAGAATGCCTTTTAACTAGAAGCCGGATTGATATAGGGTAGGCATTTTTATTGGAAACGGGAATGAAAAACATATTTCTGCCTCAGTAGAAGGAGCAACGAAGAAAAAGATGTCTGTATAACCAGAAGCTGGATTGATGATGAGCTTAATGATTAATTAGAAGCCAAGTTGCTGTTTTCATGGATGAGAAAATGATAGAATGATTATATTCTAGCTATATGCTGGGTTGGTTAAAATATTCGGCTCGATTGGAAACTTTAATGGTGAAAATTACGATGTTTAAATTTAAGCTGGGCAGATGAAATAATTTTGCTAAATTCTGACGAACTTTAAAAGGTTTTCGTTTTAACCAGAGGCTGGATCGATGAAGGAATGCGTAAGGATGGGAGCGGGATTGATAAGAAAAGAATCATTTTTAAATTAAGCTGTATTAATGAAAAGAATCGTGTAATCCAGCTTACAGCCAAACAGAATTCTGTTTTCCAATCCAACTTCCATTTAGGCAGCTTTCCATTTTCAATATTCCAGCTTTCACTTGAACGAAACACTTATCGTCAACCCAGTTTTAAGACGAACAGGCTTCTTTTCAACAATCCACCTTCTAGTTGAACAAAATTATTTTAATCAATCCAGCTCCTAGTTAGACAAAAATCTTTTTGTCCCTAATGATTCCAATAAATCTTCCTTCTAGTGAAGATCTTTCATCATTCCTGCTTCCAATAAAATCTCAACCTTATCACAAATTTAGCTTCTAGTTAAACTTTATACTCGTATCTATCCAGCTTCTACTTTAGTAAAACAAATTATCAATCCAGTTTTCACTTACGTAATATTCGTCTCGATATTCCAGCTTCTGTTTAAACAAGAATTCTTTTGTCAATCCGAAACAAGAATTCCTTCCATAAATCCAAGTTCTGTTTAGGCAATTACTCTTTCATCTGACCAGATTTTACTTAATGGGAGTCTTTTTAATAAATCAAACTTTCATTTATGCAAGATTCCCAGTTTTAATATATTAGCATCTACTTTTTACAGGATTTTTTTATCACTCAAACTAGAAAAAAGTATCATTCATAAGTCCGACTTCTCTTTCAGCAAGCATTATTTTCATCCACAATGACACAGCTACTCATTCATATGGTAACACTAGGGAAAGAACTCAACATAGACCGCTTACGGTAGGGTTCGATAGTATGTGCCAACTCTTTATCGATGCGTCGTTATTATTCAAGACGCTATTACAGGCGATCTCGTGACTCTGTGGATTGCAGCCAATGGGTGGCCAAACTTCGATCGCTACATCGACTCTATCTTCAGAAAGAAGCTGACCACTGAGAAAACCTCGTCACACAACCCAAACAGAACCCTAAACCAAGAAAATTCAATCAATCAACATCTGCTTATTCGCAGGCAAACATATTCCTAAGTATTTTGAGTGCAGTGTAGGGATCTTGAAACAACATTTTAACTGGATCATCAGACAAAACATTGTGTGAACTAGACCCTCTTCCCCAATATTGCCGTTGTTAACTTCTTAGATTATTCAGCACTTTTTTGGTCTATAGTAGTTAGAATGGCTTAATTATTTAAACTATAATGAAGCAAATTGTCAGTTACCTAGCGACAAGATGACTTTTCTGCTGAGATAAATCTCTGGGCAGATGGTCACCGTAGGAAAGCGTAGAGATCGGTTGTAAGCCACGCGATAGCTGACTGTCGTTGGATATGTCAGATAATACGATATTCGATCGCATATCTGGCATGTCATGAAACCAATTCCAAACAACAGAAGCATTGTCCATGTAGCCTTTCGGATAATGGAACCAATTTTGTGGTTTGTAGGTTTTACCAGGTAAGACAAACCCACAATCGTTGCTTCCTCTGCAAGTATTTTCATCCGACGTCTCATGGCCATTTTCAGAATCTTGAGAAATCTCACTCTCTCATCATCCGTGATGGTTATATTCATCTCCTCTTTTATCTGTTCCATTGCGTCAAGATCATCTCCAGCTGAGTGGGTCTGACATTCATCAACGACCGGCATGCTCCTCGAAACTCTCGTGTTCGGTCCCGAGTTGATGCGACGTTTGTCCCCTATTGACGGCTGTTGAATATCGTGACTCTCTTTTCTATCTTCATCGTTCTGATTTGACAACGTTTCTCCTTTTCGCATGTATTCGGGTGTAAATGGATGGCTCATCCTGAAGTTTGTCTACAGATTCAACGAAATATTTGCTGTTACCTCTCTCCTAAGAAAGAAAAAAACCAGGAATTGTGTGTGTGAAATAAGTTTATTTAACGACGCATCCATGACGTCCGGAATTGTGGCTCGAATACAGTAATTATAGGCCTACTCTCACGAACCGAAAACCGTTGGTTAATCCGTTTACTATGAATCTGACTTATGCCACGGAAGACTTTAGCAGTTTAATTGCATCCTGCACTTATTCTGAATAAAATCGTAATCATAATCGTAATCCTCTCATTTCTAAAGCGCCACTTTAAAGCTAAGCGCAGGGCACTAGCTTATTGACCAGCGCTGCGTCAAATCAAAAGGGTTGTCCTAATCCCTGACTATTCCTTGACGCATCACTCAAGGAGTACTAGTGGAGGAGGAGGCGTTGCGTTCCTGGTCCATAAAGATATTGTCTTTCGCCCGATTGATTTTATAGTCAGTAACCAGCCACCCAAAACGTTTGAGGCCCACTTCATAAGAATTCCTTTAAGGACCAGTTGCTGTAGTCTGGGAGTTATATATAGACCCCCGGGCTCTGGTTTGAACGAGTTTTGGGATGAATTTGAGCAAATGTTAAATGTTACTTTAAAGAATGAGAAAATTTTTATTTCTAATGGGAGACTATAATATTGGTTTACTGAAAGCAGAATCTCATCATGGAACTAGTTTATTCCTTGATGGAATGACAGCCCATGGGCTACTATAACTAGACCTACTAGAATAACCACCCATTCAGCTTCAGTGATTGATAATATTTTTACAACAGCTTGGCCAAACATAATTGTAAACTTCAACTTTCTTTTCCTTCAGTCAAGCTTACCAAACTACAAAGATCGAGACACGTCTTCTTGTTTTCTCAATTTTCTTTATTCACAACATAAAATACAGTGCACTGTGTACAATTACTGGTGTACAAAAATTAAAACATAAAACGACCGTCCGTATCCTTCGGAAGTCATAGCAGGATGTGGGAGGTGAGAAGCGATCGGCCCAACGTCCGTTGACAGATCCCGTGAGTAGGAGAGCTGCACTCTAGTGGCAGTGGACGACTGTCTTGTGGTATTATGTTTTAAAGGGCCGTCCGCCGGTGGCTGGTCAGAGTCTGGCCAAGTGGAGTTGTATCTTGCCATCTGAGGCCTGGGTTTTGAACGACAATCAACACACCCGGCAATCCATCTGACTCTTACAAGGTTTTTTACCCGTCTGGGTTTCAATTCGGTTTGTTTTCAAATGCGCCGCCATTTAAACCGTAATCGTTGCCTTTGACGACGTTGACGTCATCAGCATCATCATCATTAATCATGGGCACAACGCCCGTAGATGTCCGATGCCCACTTCATCGTGACTTTCCACTGTTGTTTGTCCTGTGCAATATGTGTCAGTTCTTGAATCCGCTTTTTTCCCCATTCCCCTATATCGTCTAACCATTCTTTGTGAGGATGTTCCCCTTTATTCTTATTCCATTCCCCCGAACAACAATGTTTTGATTTTTCTTTCATCGCTCATTCTGCATATATGGCCAAACAAACCTAACTTTCTTTTAATTACTTTTTGCATTAGATTTTATTTTGGTTGCATTCTTCTGTACAGTTCTACATTGCTGACCTTTTGTTTCCAACCTTTTCTTAATATTTTCCTGTAACATTTTCTCTCAAATGTCAAAATTCTTCTTTCTATGTATTTTGTTACTACCCATGTTTCACAACCATATAGCATGCTACTAAACACGCATGTTTGCAGAACACTTAATTTTGTCTAACTTTATGGCTTTACTTTTCCAGATTTTGTCCATAGCCTTCAATGATGTTGACGCTTTTGTATTTCTTGTTAGTACCTCTCTTTTACATTCCAAGTCGTATGTCATATTGCTCCCTAGGTATGTGAATTTTTCTACATTTTCCAGTTGTATTCCATCTACAATAATTCTTTTTGTAGCAATCTTCTCCCCAAATATCATTGTTTTCGTTTTATCGTAGTTCATGTCTAGACTGTAAACTTCAACTTTCTTTTCCTTGAGTTAAGCTTACCAAACTACAAGGATCGAGACACGTCTTCTTGTTTTCTCAATTTTCTTTATTAACAACATAAAATACAGTACACAAATTAAAAATATAAAACGACCGTCCGTATCCTTCGGAAGTCAGAGCAGCAACTGTCTTAATACAAGCAATCAAACGTCTTATCAATACCTTCTATCTGCTACCTCATTCGCCCCTAACAGCCCTTCCAAACACCACCACCCACTTGCGCCCCAAGTGTCTAAATCAACATTGGCTGACATTTATCTTTCCCCTTCTTCTGGATTTTGGCATAAACGAAATTCGACAAAATCATACTTATTTACATTCTTGACATATAATCCGCTATTATATTCAAACTCCCTTTTTTGTACTTAATTTCAATATCAAACATTTGAAGTGCTAAAGACCATTGAACTAACTTAGCTGACTTTGGCATAGTCTCGGTAATAAATGTCAATGGATTATGATCCGTAAAAATAATAATTTTTGACCCGATTACAATTCCTTTAAATTTATCCAAAGACCAAATTATTGCATAAGCCTCTTTTTCAATTGTAGCCCATCTGGTCTGCGTATCCGTCAATTTTTTACTAATAAATGACAAGGGTCTCTCTATTTCTTGATTATCCTTTTGACTTAATACAGCCTAGTCGCTACTGTCACAATATAAGAAAAATGGTCTTCCCACTTCAAACACATATTGCATAACATCCTTTCTTACAGCTTTCTTCAACGTATCTAATGCTTGCTGTAATGTCTTGTTCCAAGAAATCGGATCTTTTGTTCGTTGGTTAGTCAGATCTGTCAGCGGTTTAGCAATATTAGCAGTCTTTTATAAATCCACGGTAGAAATCAAAAAAAACTAACAGTTGTTTAACCTGCTTTCTAGATTTTGGTATTGGAATATTAATCAAGCTCTCCATTCTTTTTGGATTCATGCGTATATGACTAGATCCAACAATATGACCTATGAATTGTACTTCATGCTTGCCAAATAAACATTTCTTTAAATTCAATGTTACATTTTGTTTACGCAATTCCATCAACACTAACTCTAAATGCTTTAAATGATGCTTCCATTCGTTTGACAATACCGTAATATCATCCACATATGGTTCTGTAAATTCATTAATTGGTTTTAAAACTAAATTTATAACCTTGACAAAAGTTCTTCCCGAGTTAATCAAACCAAATGGAACTCTCGTGAATTCATATAAACCACTATGAGTTACAAATGCTGTCTTCCACTGATCTTCGGTTTTGACCGGACAGGTCCAGTATGCACTCCGACAATCTGATACTGAAATGACCTTAGCCTTACCAACTCGATTCAGTATATCTTTTACATCTGGCATTGGATATCTACATTCAACAGTACATGCATTCAAATAACGGTAATCACAGGCTAATCGTAAAGAACCATCTTTCTTTTTAACCACAACCAAGAGACTGGCCATGGAACTAGACGAATGCTTGATGATTCCATGTTGCAACATCTGTTGTATCTGTCGATCCACTTCCTCTCGATAAATAAAAGGTATCCGATACGCCTTAAATTCCTTTACACGAAAGTCTGGTTTCAAATTAATTTCGTGTTCCACCAACGTACACAATCCTGGTTGCTCTGAAAATGGATCTGCAAAGCGGTTTAATAATTCGAGTGTATCCGTCTTCTGCAAATTATCCAAATGAGATATTTGATCCTGATTTAAATGAATAATTCCCACATCTTCTGTTTTTTCCATAATTGTTGATAACTCCACAATCTCTCCAAATTCCTGATCTTCGTCCACAATTAAACCACAACTCAGTGATCTAGCAATAAACTTTCGTATCTTATTTGCATGTATTATTTTCCGATTTCCATCTCCCATATCAACTAAATAAGAATACTTTGATCTATTTTGTAATATCGAACCAGGACCATGCCATCTTGATAACAACTTTTTGGTAGATGTGGGATAAAGTACAATTACACTATCTCCTACTGAAAATTTCTTATCTTTTGCCTTTTTATTGTATTGATTAGTATATTGTAATTGTTTTACACGAGTATGTTTTTCTGCATATGTCATGGCAATTTTGAGATTTTCTTTTAACTCCTGTAAGTATCTTTCTGTTTTCACTTTCAAATTTGGCGGTGACTCAATTTCTTTTGTCCAAACTTCTTTTAAAATCGTCAATGGTCCTCTCGGAACTTTTCCATATACGAGCATATAAAGAGATACCCCTGTGGTTGCATTAGGCACCACTACATCCATTGTCATTCTTTGGAATGCCACCTCTTCTTTAACAATAGCTCTAATTGGAACTCTATCCATAATCACGCCCCTTGCTCTCAGTTGACAATTTACACAAGATTTGCAAAACTCTTCTATTTCTCTGCGCATCTTTGGCCATGTAAAGGATAACCTGATCCTTTCTCTAGTTTTTTCCTCTCCTAAATGACCACCCATTACAGATTCGTGAGCCAATTTCATAATCTGTAATCTTCGACACTTAGGTAATACAAGTTGTTCAATTTCATGATCTAAGATTTTCTCTTTTCGATGTAACAAACCATTGAGTACATATAAATTCTTTTCGTTTTCTTCAGCTAATTTTCACCATCTTCCTAAAGATTCGTCCTCTTTCTGTTGCTTTTGAAATAATTCGACATCAGCATATCGGTTTTGCCTTACATGTTCATCTTCTTGCTCTGGAAATAAATTACTTAATATTCCTTCTCCCAATTCGATTTCTACATAATCAGATTCTTCATTGTCTGTGTCTTCACCCTTGTTTCTCCTTTCATCCCTTATCTGGTCTTCTTCCTCATTTCTGCCTTCATTACACCAATACTGTGATCTTGTCATCACATTGATCTGTGGTATATTTCTTAGTTCTTCAATAATTTCTGGATGTATCATAAACTGTTCACTGCTGCTTACATTCTCTATTGCCGCACATAACAATTGCATGTAAGGAGTCAGATATTCCGTCGTTTCCGCTCTTTCATATTTTCCCTCATTTTCCGCTTCAGCAACTCTAACTTCTATTTTCACTAAACGAGCAGATATTGGTTCGCCCACCATACATTGTAAATTTACATGTCCTACTTCTTCAATTTTTATTCCCTGTAATAACTTTGCATTTCTTACTGGAATTTCTGCACCTGAGTCATACAACGCTTTAATTATCATTGGTTCTTGACCTTCATGAGCTCTAATTTCAACTTGAATATGCTTCATAGTGACTTTCTTAAATAATCCTTCTCCTGATTTCGTTTCTTGTTCTGTAGTATTTACTGAAATTAAACGTTCTCTCTCTATCTTACATTTCATGACTGTTTTTACCTTTATATTTGTACTTTCATTCTCTTGACTTTCCATATTCTGTTCACTAACTTGTATTCTATTCACATTAGCTTTATCATGATACTTAGTCATCTCAGAAGTCTTGGCTGAATAATGGCAAAATTTAGTGATGCGCCCTGTTGTTCCACAATTATAACACTGTTTCATATAACTTGCCGAACCTTTTTGATCTCTCCCTTGATATTTGGGATCATAACTCTTATCGAATTTCTTGTTTACAAAAGTTGTGGTTGTATTTTTATGACTGGTTAACTGATTACCTTTTGTAAACTCGCCCTCTTCCATTTAGGTGACTTTGGCACACCAACATATCCTGGAAACTTATTAAAAAGTTCCGTATTTTGATTCCTATTTCTGGTTTCCTGATACCATTTCCCTTTTCCGCTTTGGTACCCTACATTTCTTGCTCCCATATAATTTGTATTCATTTTATTCTGTACCAATCCACCAATTCGATTCTTCACATGTATATCAGCAAGATCCGCAATCATGCTTGACTCAAAGCACTCGTTTCCCTCTTTCGACAAAACAAAATTCAATGGTCCTGTAGGTAATGCTTCGTTTAGTCTGTCCGCAAATAACAAATCAAATAGTTTATCATAGTTTTTTCGATGTACAGACTTCTGACGTAATAGTTAAGTAAATTTCTCAATCTTGCAGAAAACATGATATAAGTTTCCTCATTGGTTTTCTAAGTTTCCATGAATTTTGATCTGTATTCCTGAGGAGTAAGTTTAAATTCTTTGAGAAAATGTCGCTTTACTATCTCATAGACTTCTAATTCAATCAAGGATAATCTGCTTAGCACAGTGCGAGCCCTAGATGTCATCAAAGGTAATAACAATTCTACCCAGAAATTTCTTCCAACCTCAAAACTACAAAAAGCATTCTCCACTGTCTCAAAATACAATGGTATTTCCATAATATCATCTGGCATCTTCGGTAGAACATGCTTCATGGCGTCCCCAATCTACTTAATCTTAGCTATTAAAGATTCTCCTTCTAACCGTCTTCTCTCATCTCTCTCATTTTCTTTTTTGCGTCTCGCTTGCTCGAATTCTAATTGTTGTTTTGCAATTTGTACTTCCTCTTCTTTTATTTTTATTTTGGCTTTCTCCATTTCAAAAGTACGATCAATATCTTCTTGTTGCTTTTGGGCTTCTTCCGCCCTAACTTAATTGGCTAACTCAACTTCTCTGGCTCGTGTTATCTCCTTTTCCTCTTGTCTCTTAGATTGTTCTAGTAATGACTCTCGACGCATCAGTTCCTCACTTTTCCTAGCTTCCTCTACTGCTACTGCATGTTCCAACCTTCTTTTCTCCGCTTCGTCTCGATCTCGCTTGAGTGATTCTATTTGTAATTCAAATTGTTTTCTATGTAATTCTAATTCTTCTTTCTTAATTCTGTTACTTTCTTCCTCTTGTTTCCGTTTTAATTCTAACTCTTCCCTTCTCACCTGTTCTACTCTTTCGTCTTTTTCTTGCTGAAGTTTTCTTTCTTCCTTCCTAACTTGTTCTGCTTGTTGATTCATCATCATTACCATTTGCATCATCATTTCCATAGTCGATTTTTTTTATAGGTATATCAGAACCTTTTTAATACAACCTGTCCCTGTACACCTCCTACAGCTCCTTCTCTTTCAGCTGTAAATCCTACTTTTTCTATTTCCATCTCTGCTAAAGTTTGCATTAACTCAGTACGATACATAGCTTTAACCGTACTTTCTATTAAACTTTCCTTTATTAACTGCTTTTTTATTCTTTCTGACGATATTTTCTTAATCTCTTCCCGTCTTTCACTACTTAATTTCTCCATTTTGTATGTTTACTATCAATTACTTCGCAAATTACCAAATTTTGTTTTTGTTTGTTTAATATTACCGAGTTTTCATTAAATCGATTGAACGCGACTTGCTTTGTCTTGGCCAATATTAACGAGCTCATATTCTTTTAAACTGACCATGGTGTTGTTTGCCTAATATTAACAAATTCACAATTATCCAATTGGAAGTGATTGTGTTTAGTGCCAAAACAAACAAAATATACCTTGTCAGTAATCCACCATAAAATAATCTTCACTTTCCTGGATTTCAGTACATAGAAACTTATTTACTCCAATTGACTCGTATAATCCGTAAAGTCCACTTCCCAGTAATCCTAAACGATTCTTTACTCTATTTCACATCCAAACACTTCTTTAAACCTATGCGTATCTTGATCCTTGATTCCTTTTAATCCTTTTGATTCTTGATTCTTTAATCCTTGATACTTTCTTTTCGTATCCTGATCCTTCAATCCTTTTTATCCTTTATGCTTTCTTTTCGTATCCCGCCGCTGCCACCAAAATGTAAACTTCAACTTTCTTTTCCTTCAGTTAAACTTACCAAACTACAAAGATCGAGACACGTCCTTTTGTTTTCTCAATTTTCTTTATTCACAACAGTGCCTAAACTGGTGTACAAAAATTAAAACATAAAACGACCGTCCGTATCCTTCGGAAGTCATAGCAGCAACTGTCTTAATACAAACAATCAAACGTCTTATCAATACCTTCTACCCGCCACCTCATTCGCCCCTAACAGCCCTTCCAAACACCACCACCCGCTTGCGCCCCAAGTGTCTAAATCAACATTGGCTGACAATAATAGATACAAAAATTATTTTTCTGATATTTCTGACCATCTACCAGCATATACCTCCTTTGATTTGGAAATTAATAAGGACCCACTGCCATCAATGGGAGAGTATCGATTAGTGAATGAATTGAGTAAAAACAACTTTACTGCACTATTGACACATAACAATTGGGATCATATAACTGCTGCTTGCCTCGATGATGATGCTAATGGTGCCTATGAATTGTTTAATGAGGAAATTTAACGTAACTATGATTTGGCTTTTCCAGTTAAATATTATAAGCAAATAAAAAAACTAAGCCGTCAACCTTGGATGTCGAGAGGTTTATTAAAGTCCTGCAATAAAAAAGCACAACTTCATCGTAAATTTGTAAAAATAATCCTACTGAAATTAACTTAAAAAAATGTAAAACCAATAGGAATTTATTCAAAAGACTAGACTAATTGCAGAAGAAAATGCATTATGCTACTAAATTTCAAAAGCACAAGACTAATCTTTAAAAGACCTGGAATTTAATTGGCTTTATTATTAATATCCCCCATATATTCATATTCCCCCATCTTAATAATAAAGCCAATTATAAAATAATAAAATAAATAAAAGCCAACTCTACCATAAAAAATCTCTCTATAAATGGAAGAAATACTGATGATCCCAAACAAATGGGTAGTGGTCTTAATGAACATTGTCCAGTCCCTGGCGAAACAAATACCAACTTCTCGATTTAACATTGATGAGCATTTGAAACCAGCTCCTCCCTTTTCCTTTGGACTAATCCCGACCTCTCCAGAAGAAATAATGAACATATCTTCTTCCATACATATTACTCACAGTAAAGGAATTGATGATCTTGATCCTTGTGTGGTCGCACCTCAAATTGGGCTTATGGCGCCTGTTCTCGCTGATTTAATTAACTGCTCATTAAGAACTGGTATAGTACCTTCTGGATTAAAAACTGTTAGAATAATTCCAGTTTATAAAAATGGGAGAAAAGGTGAATGTACCAATTATAGGCCGATCTCTATTCTACCCTATTTTGCCAAATATTATGAAAAAATTATGCACGAGAGGCTTTCTACATACATAGGAAAACACCATATAATATTTTATTCCCAATTTGGCTTCAAATCAGGTCGATCTCCATCAATGGCTCTTATGGATATGTTCGATAAAAATTTAATTTCTAATGCTTTCGATGATGGTAATTACTTCATCGGTATATATATATTTTTCGACCTAAGCAAAGCATTTGACACTGTAAACCATCCCATACTTCTTAAAAAACTTGAAGCTTATGGTATGAGGGGAATACAATTAGCATGGACTGAGAGTTACCTAGAAGGGAGAACCCAATGTGTCTCATGCAATGGAGTCTTATCGGATTGCAAAACAATCCGTCATGGAGTGCCACAGGGCTCAAATTTAGGCCCACTACTTTGCTCATTATATATTAATGATCTGCCTAATGTCGCACCAATAATGTCCTTCATATTACTTCCCGATGATACTAATGTTTTTTTATTCCCACTCTTCGTTTGAGATCTTATATGAAATTGTTAATGACCAATTAAAATTAATAATGGACTGGTTCTCGGCTAATAAATTATTGCTCAATTAAGAAAAGACGGCCTATATTCTCTTTAAATCTCAGAGAAAGGTCACTCCACTAGATTCCTCTTGTAAGTTGTCAATAAATGACGATTTAATTACCCAGGTCAGTTCGACCAAATTTCTAGGAGTAGTGGTTGACCAAAATTTATCATGGTGAACACATAGCAACTATATCAGCTAAAGTGGCCAAGAATGTTGGGATGCTGAAGAAAACATTTGTTACCGTTTTCCATTAGACTACAATTGTATTACTCATTAATTTATCCTTATTTTTCTTAATGCAATGCAATTTTGGTCGTCCACCTACAATTCCCGACTTAATAAACTGACACTCCTCCAGAAACGGGCTCTTCATTGCATTGCTGGTACAGCCTGGAGATCCCATACTGATCCAATCTTTAGGGAATACAAATTAATGAAGCTCCACAGATCTGTATTTATCAAATAGCTATATTTATGTACCGTTCCGTGCATGAGCTTTTGCCGGTAAGATTTTCAGAATACTTCGGAACTGGCAATATGTTCCATTCCTATGGTACGAGAACCGCTTCTAAACACCGACCAATTTTTGCCAGCACTAATACTCGTAAGTTTGCAATAAGATGCACTTGACCAAAGATTTGGAACGACATCCCGTATTATATTCAAAGTAGTGCAACTTTGCAATCATTTAAAAATAAGATGAGAAAGTATTTGCTGAATTATCCATTCATCTGATTTGAGTAAGCTTATTATCATCCACCCCTCGCAGATTGATTCTTTAAGTTAGGCTTAAAAGAATTAGTTAAGTTTAGTTAGATGTACGATTGCAACTTGAATATTTCCAGATGTTACTTTATACAAGTGTTTTGTTTTCTGCGCATTTGAGTTTATTATAACCATAACCATAACCAAGATTTTTTATTGAGTACTGACAATCATGAATAGAAAATGCAAGTTTTAAATACTAGTAGATTGACAGACAGCAATACGGAAGAACCCTAAAGGGACCGAGGTCCCGCTAGCAGGGGCACCCTTGCTTTCAAGTTAAATTGTTAAGAGGATGTCAATTATTTGATACATCTAGTAAAAAGAGTACGCAATGCTTAACTAGTTAACTACGATTGACAGGTATAAGTGAACAGAGAAACACGTTAGGTTGAATTTAGAAACAAGTATTCGCGAAGTTTGTGTTTGAATGCGTTGATTTGAGTCAAAGTACGTATGTCATGTGGAAGACGATTCCAGGCCATTGTCCCACCACATCTGATTGAAAATTTGCGCGTGTTTGTGCGTGCGTAGGTCGGTCTATAGTTATTAAAATGTCGAAGGTTATACGGGTTGGTTGATTGGACGGGCGTGAAGTAGTTGGCATAAGCCGTAGGTAATTGGTTGTTTAAAAATTTGTATATAAACTCATTAATTTGCATTAGAGTTATTTGATTAACATTCAAGATAAGAGGTTGAGAATAGTGTAAGTTAGGTGTACATGTACATTTGCAGATAACTCTAAACGCTCTGTTTTGAAGATAGATGAGCCTACTTAATCTCGATGGATAGTTAGACGCCCAAACTAAATTGCAGTATGCCAAATAGGGATGGAACAAAGAATAATAGAGGCTAGTGCATATTGTAGCAGGTAATAAATAGGCAATCCGAGACATAATTCCTATGTTTTTTGCTATTTTGGATGCAATCTTATTATGTGGGTTTTCCAGGTAAGAGATTGGTCAACATAAACGCCTAGAAATTTGGTGGAGATGACTTTAGGCAACGGAACATTGTTTATCATTAAGACCACTTCAGTCGGGGGAGTGTTTTTACGATGCGAACCAAGAGGAATATAGTTAATTTTAGTGGCATTAAGCGTGAGTCTGTTAGGCATGAACCAGTTATTCACCTGAACAAGTTTCCGATTAAGGAGTATAAGTAATTCAACATAAGAGGAGCCAGAAGCAAGAATGCTCATGTCATCGGCGAAGAGTAAAATATGTAGAAGCGACGAAACGTTAGGCAGGTCATTAATGAAAAGTAGGAATAGTAAAGGTCCTAGAATGGAGTCCTGAGGAACACCATATTTTATTAATTTGGTTGTGGAGATTGAGCCATTACAAGATACATATTGCAATCTATTACACAAGTAGCTCTGATACCAGTCCAGAGCCAAACCACGAATGCCTAAGTTATTTAATTTTGCTAATAAGATGTCATGATTAACAGAGTCAAAGACTTTGGCGATGTCAATGAAGATTCCCACAAAGAATTCATTTCGATCAATGGCAGCAGAAATGTGATCATGTAAGTCGAGTAAGGACATAGCTGTAGAATGACCCAGTTGAAAGCCAAGCTGATAAGAATATAAGAAGTTATTACTATCAATAAAATTAAAGAGACGACCTTCTCAAGTAATAAAATTAAAGAGACGACAATACATGACCTCAAGTAGCTTGGAAAAGAAGGGTAAGATTGAAATAGGCCGATAATTACTAGGCTGGTCTTTAGGGTACTGTTTATAAATAGGTATTATTTTGGCTAATTTCATTGCATCAGGAACAACACCAGTTGTCAAAGAAGAATTGATGATATTAGCAAGGGGCTTAGTAATAATAGGAACTATTGGATTGATTATTGATGGGTCAAAATCATCAGGACCAGTAGTGTGGGTAATTTTCAAGGAACGACTAAGAGTAACCAATTCCTCTGGACTAGTAGGGTGCACGGCGAAAGAATTTGGATTGGAGGTTCCCTTGGTAGGTCACAAAGGAATCATGGGTTGGGGCTATCTTTTCAACCAGATCATGTGCAATAGCCGTGAAATAATTGTTTAATTTATCAGCAATTAATTTGGGGTCTTTGATAACATTACCATTAGAGCTTAAAGAGGAAATTGTCGTGTCCAGTGCTTTTACTTTAAGAATTGACTTAATGACCCTTCATGTATATTTAAGATCATTCACATGCTTATAAAATTCAGAAATATTTAAATTCCTTTCAGTGTTTTTACGTAGAGATTTAAATTTGTTTCGATAACATATGAATTTTGTCTTATTTTCCAGTGTTGGTTTTTTGATGAAAATGGCATGAAGTTTGGCTTTGGTATTTCGTGATTTTAAAAGGGCAGAGGTCATCCATGGCTGTTTGGGTGAATTAGATGATTTACTTTTTTTTATCAAGAGTGGGAACGAATTGTCATAGGCAGATTTAAGTATAGTGGTGAATAACTCATAGGCCATGGATGGATTATTAACCCCACATTGATAATCGACATCTGACCAATCCAATTGAGAAAGTCTAGATTTAAAGAGGTCGTTAGAAGTTATATCATAACGGCGGGCAATGCGGGCCGAATTGGGAGTAAAAGAGGCAAGAATGGGTGAGGTATCTAAGTATGCTAGGATGGGCAGATAGTCCGAAATGTCATCAACAATTATTGCAGGCTCAGTGATTTTCGAGATACGATTAGTAAAGAGATTGTCAATTAACGTTGCAGAAGATTCCGTTATTCGAGTGGGCTGTGTAATAACTGGAAGAAAATGGTGGGAAAAGGCTAAGTCTAGAAAGTTGCTGGTAGATGGGCTTTTAGGAGATCGATGTTAAAATCACCCATAATATGGCAGTCTCTATCATTGATTGCAAGGGAGGCAAGGAGCGAATTCCATTCCAAGTTAAACTCATCCAAATTCTGCCCGGGAGGCCTATATAGAACGCCAAATGTAGAGCATGTGCCACTTTTACCAGTTAGTGATAAAAATAGGGATTCATAAGTGAGATGGTGAGAACAATTTGGGGGCGAGTATAATGTGTAACTAATATTATCCTTTATATAAAAACCCACCCCTCCCCCTCTGCCCGTGGCTCGAGGTCGAGACTCAAAAGTATAGCCAGGAATACGGACCATGTCAGACTGGTTTAGCCAAGTTTCAGTTATAGCAATTGCATCAGATGCAAAACACGACGCTTTCTAGACAAGAGATCTTGCTACGGGCAAGGTTACGGGAATTAACGTGCATAAGCGAAAGTTGATTAGGACGGAGTTGATTTTGTAACTCAGAAGTGGGTGGGATTATATAAGTACAGGTGGATGGCCTGACAGTATAATAGTTATCGTCCGGGTCTAAGTCGTTATTGTTAATAAGCGGACGGTCAAAGTTTAAATCAGAGAGTACATCGAGACGAGGACCCTCCCTTAGTTCGGCCAGCGAGTGCATGTAGGTATAGGGACTGTTAACACGTATGCACTGGCTAAACACATCGTTATCAAGAAGGTGATTAAACGGGAATAATGAAGCAAGGCAATCAGAGCAGAACCATGAATTAACATGAGCGGCAGAAACATTAGAATGATGCGAATGGCACTTGTTATTGCAATTTACACACGTGAGATATGAAACATTAGTGTCTAGTAAAAAGTAACATACTGAACACTTAACTAATGGCTTAATTAGAGAGTTAAGCTGTGAGCCTGCCAGAGAACATAATGAACTCAGACACAATCGCCAGCTCACAAAAACAGCGGCAACATCGAATAAACAAAGCAGCAAAAACGAACAGCAAAATAGGCGAACAAACAGCAGTGAAAATATTAGAGCAAACGGGTCAAAGCATTGGCGGACTCCACTTACAAAGTAAAACCTAAGCGCAGATGAGTAGGTTATCAAGGCCCAAAAGAGCTTTCAAAATTCCTAGCGACGAGGTCCGTTCAGCACAGAGGCTCTCAGTGGTTGTTCGGTTGAGTGGTATGAGCAGTTTAGTAGATGATCGTTTGAGTCGTTGAGTGGTTGAGCAGTTGAGTGGTTGACCAGTTGAGGGGTTGAGGGGTTGAGCAGTGATAGTGGTTGAGCATTTGAGTGGCTGAAGAGTGGAATGGCTGACCCGTTGCGTGGTTGAGCAGTTAAGTGGTTGAACAGTTGAGTGATTGACCGGTTGAGTGGCTGAGCAGTTGAGTGGTTGAACAATTGAGTGGTTGACCGGTTGAGTGATGGAGCAGTTGAATGGTTGATCCGCTGAGTAGTTGAGCAGTTGAGTGGTTGAACGGTTAAGTGGTTGACCGGTTGAGTGGTTGAGCAGTCGAGTGGTTGATCTGTTAAGTGGTCGAGCAGTTGATAGGTCGAAAGGCTAAGCAATTGGGCAGTCGATCGGTTGAGTGGTTGACCAGTTAAGTGGTTGAGCGGTTGAGTGGTTGATCTGTTAAGTGGTTGAGTAGTTGATAGGTTGAAAAGCTGAGCAATTCAATGGTTGGTCGGGTGAGTGGTTGAGTAGTTGAACAGTTGAGTGATTGCACCTTGAGCCTTGTGACATTAGCTAGGATCTTGGTGAGCAGGACAAAAGTAAGATGTTAGATGGATACCGAAACATCAGTCCCAGGGCAAGTTTGCTAAGTCCGTGACAGAGAAGATTTTCTTGGTCTTTCCGAGGGGCTATTCGAGCATCGAATGAACACGGTGACCTCACGCGTCCAGGCGGAAACCAGGGACTTCATCTTCACCATTCTCCTTGCTTCAGTAAAGATTTGAGAAGTCGAATGCGTTAAGTGTTCGTTTATATAGACTGATTTTGACGAAGAGTCAACTTTCAAGGATTTCCGAGCTGAGTATACCTTGTTGCGCACCTGTCTGTTGGTAAACCGAACCAGTATAGGCACTGTCGAGGTTTTCGAGTTAGCTGGCAGCCGATAAGCAATGGATATATCGGATGACTGGATGTGAATTCCTAGCCTTTTGTCGCGCAGATTTCTCACCGCACTAGTGATGCTGTCATGAGATGAAAGAGAGGAGGTTTGTGAGGTCAATGGATCAATTGGCGAGTATGGCTCCAGGCCATAGAAGATTAAATTATCTGACCTCAGGAGGTTCTGGGTTTCATCAACGGTTGTTTTCAAAGCTGCGTTTTGCTTTTCCAGTTCGAGGATTTTAGCGTCTTGCTTAGAGCTGTATTTCTTTATAGCGGTCTCTGTCAACTCTTCGACCATTGCATCTAGCTTAGCAGTGTAGGAAGCAGCCAGTGCATTGAAAATTCGTTCAATAATAGGGGCAAGTTTCGTTTCAAATCTGGCAAGCATTTGGTCGGTGACCCTATCGTCCTGGACGTTTTCCGGTGGTTCGTCTTGCTTTTGTCCTTTTCTAGTCAACATTTTTGGCCAGGTGGTAATACCCAAAGTAAACGCAGGCTCTCCGATTCAGGGGGCGTGTACCAAGCTTTAGTTCCTACCAATCGTTCGGAATGTCCGGTTCAAAAATCCTTTAAACGAAGTCGAAAGTTCGGTGCTGATTTCAGTAGATAGTCCGAATTAACGGCCGCTAGTATATCAAATGCATTATACCTTATTTCATTTCCAATAGCTATTTTAAAACCGCCAAAAATCGTGAAGTTAACAGCACTACTGTTTACGCGTGATGCTTAATCGAACGCCATCTATCGAAAAACTCAGTGCTCAGAACAATTTATATAGCAAAATACGTCAGTGGGTGGCCCTGTTAGCGGGAGGTAATCCTTTCGGGCCTGCCTTTGTAACCCAACTGAGCAACTAAATATTATGTGTACACTCTTGATGATTTTGTTTTGATTTGGTTACAATAAAATATTTTCGTTCGTTCGTTAGAGTTTGGTTTCCAGGATGTCAGCAGAGAGGCAGAGTAGCTGTGAAGGAGGGTGTCGCTTTGGTCGAGGATTGACAGGTGGGATGTCAAGTAGTGAGTCCGGGTAAGAGTTCTTGAAAAGGTGGGATTTAAGTTTAGAATGGAAAGCCCGGGGAGTGATGGACAGAGGCGCTAGGGACAGATGATGCTGCATGACGGGAAATTATGGTGAAGGAACCGAGAAGGCACGAAATTCAGGAGGTCGGTCGTTCCAAAGACGAGGTGCGGCGTTTGATATTGCGCGGTTGGAGAACTTGAGATGAGATGTAATTGGAGGTCAAGTGAGGGTGAGGCAAAAGGACGATCGGGTAGAGCGGGTTGGCTGGATGGTGAAGAGTTCGCGAAGATATTTGGGCTGTGAATATTGTGTGGAGTTGTAAGTTAATGGTAAGATTTTGAAGTGAATGCGCTCTGGGATTTTTGGCCAGTGAAGTGACTTGAGGATTGGGGTGATGTGATGATGCGTGGGTGTTCTGGTGATGGCTCTGGCTAATGAGTTTTGGATTAATTGTAAACGTTTGATTTGTGTGGCTCCCAGGTTGAGGAAGAGGGAGTTGCAGTAGTCGAGCTTTGAGTGGACGATTAAGGTAGCAATGGTGGAAGTAGTTTTGAAGTCCAGCATGGGTGGGATGCGGCGGAGGTCGCAAATGTGCATGAAACAGGAGCGAGAGAGGTTTGAGATGTGGTTGGAGAAAGAGAGATGAGGATCGAAGGTGACGCCAAGATTTCGGACTGGGGCATCCGAGGTGAAGGGAAGGAATGAAGAGTTAGTGGGTAAGTGAATTGCAGGTTCGGGTATTTTCTTGAATTGGTCAGGGAGGCCTATGAGGATAAATTCTGTCTTGGAAGGGTTGAGGCAGAGGAGGTTAGATGACATCCATTCGTAGACTAAGTTTACCACATTCAGTAGTTGTGCAATGGAGGTGGATAAAGAGGTTGGGGAGATTGATATGTAAAGTTGAGTGTCATCTGCATACAGGTGGTGGTCGGCAGGGGAGGATTGTATGAGATGACTTAAGGGTGTGGTATAGAGGATGAAGAGGAGTGGTCCTAGAACGGAGCCTTGAGGGACACCACATGTGAGTGAAAGTGTTGCGAACAGAGTTTGGAGGCTTTGACAGCGAAGGATCTGAAAGATAAGTAGGATTGGAACCAGAGTAGAGCAGTTCCAGAAACGCCAAACCAAAAGGATAGTCTAGTCAAGAGAAGGATGTGGTCAATTGTATAAAATGCAGCAGAGATGTTGAGGAGGGAGATGCAGGAAACTTGTTGATGGCTGACGGCAGAGATCAATTTGTTATATAGAGAGGCAAGCAGAGTTTCTGTGGAGTAGTGTTTAGTGAAGCCTGATTGGTGGGGGCTAAGGAGTGAGTTTGTTGAGAGGTAGTCATTAAGGCGGGCAAAACGATTCTTTCAGTTAGTTTAGAGAGAAAGGAGAGGTTGGAGATGGGATGGTAGTTACAAAGATTTTCTTTGTCTAGATTTGATATTTTCAGTAGGGGAGAGACGATAGATTGTTTAAAGACCATAGGAAAGATTCCGGTAGAGAGCGGAAGTTTGATGATTTTAGTGATCACAGGAATAAGGATTGAGGCACAGTCTTTTAGGAGAGAGGTGGGGATAGGATCGAGTTCACATTGCTTGTTGCGAAGGGAATTTAGGAGGAGTAGTACTTCGGTTTCAGTGGCAGGAGATAGAATTGAGAGCGATGAGTGATGGGAAGGCGGAGTAGGGTTGGGAGAAATCAGTGGAACAGTGCTGGAGGAGTTGGAGGCTAGAAGAGATTGTAGTGTGAAATGAAGAGATGAGATTTTTGTCTGAGAAGAAAGAGCAGAAGGTGTCAGCAATAGAGGACGTGGGGATGGAGCTGGGCAGTAGTGAGAGAGACTTACGATGAAGAAGAGAATTGATAACTTTCCAGAGGTGTCTAGGATTGGAAAAACTGGAGTGGATAAGCGAGGATTAGTATTTTTTCTTGGCTGCAGCAAGGTTATGTGTGTGGCTGATTTGAGGGTAGACAGGTTTACTGTTTTAGATGTTGAGTCTTTGGCGCGCGTGTAGGTGTGCTCAATGCGCCTGCAGAAGGTTGTGAAAGCTTGGAGATAGGAGGTTAGATGTGCGTGAACTGTGTGTGATAATGAGTGGTGCAGGAGTGTCAAGGAGGTTGGAGAGTGTTGAATTGTAACAAGATAGACGATCATCTAGAGAAGGAGGAGGATTGAGAACAAGTTCGGAGTTAAGAATGTCCTCGATGAAGGCCTGACGGTCGATGGACCAGATGGAACGAGATGAGTGAGTGGTTGGAGGAGGGCGAGGAAAAGGCTTAATTTCAAGGTCAACAATGATAAGGTAGTGGTCGGTAATGTTTAGAATTGAGTGTGATAGCTTGGGAGATAGGTGGGAGGCTGCGGAAGTGATAACAAGGTCGAGTGTGTGGTTCTTGATGTGGGTTGGAAAGTTGACGTGTTGGACAAGATTGAATGATGAGAGAAGGCTGAGGAAGCCAGATTCAAGAGGATCAGAGGAATTGTCAACATGGATGTTGAAGTCACCCGTGATTATGAATTGACAATCTCTTTACTAATCGTATCTCGAAAATCACTGGAGTAGTTGCAGCGATGGGGAGGAGAGATCCAAATTGCAGCGATGGGGAGGAGAGATCCAAATTGATCGAGAAAAACAGAGGGTTTGGAGGAGTAGGCAGAGAAGTTTAAGACGGCAGATGTTGAAGACTGTAAGGAGATCTGAGTTGAGTCTGAGCGTTGTGGAGGAGCATTCGAAGGATCGGAAGGTGTGACTGGAAGAATTTGTGGTTACAGCGGATTCATGGACCAGGAAAGCAGAGCCGCCACCAGAAATGTTTAGACTTTGCGGTTATGAAGGGAGTAGCCACGAGGTAAGGAATCTGCGATGTGGGGGTAGTAGACGAAGGATAGCCAGGTTTCTTGGAGAGCAATGAGATCTGGTGGGCTAGTGGAGAAGGTGATGTCACTGAGGTCGATGGAGTTTTTTAGGTTTAGCAATGATCGAATGTTGAGGGAAAAGAGACGAAACAGGGTGAATAAGATTTGTCGGAGAATTATTGCAGAATGACGACCTATGGGACGGTGATGAGTAGCAATGGTCCGAGTGGAATGGTGTTGAGGTAGGAGTATTGTGCTGTGGCAGTAGGTAGCGAGAAACACAGGTCGAGAGAGGTGAAGGTCCGATGTTCATTAGGGTTAAAGAAAATCGGATGAGAAGAGAGGGAATGAAAATTGAAATAAGACACGGCATTTTGACAACTGGGTCAAGATGGCGGAATACAGAGAGAATGGATGAGATCTGATGTTATACAGGCGGAGAGTTAGAAAATGAATCTTAGGCCATCTGGAGGAGGCTGAGGTTGTTTTTAGTAAAAATTGGAATGATCTGACCTGGTATCCTGAGTTAGATGTGATTGAGAAGAGTGTCTAGATAGACGCGAGTCCGGAAAAATAGAAATTAGATGTAAGATCGAACACAGCACTAAACAGTTATGCTGGTACCCGCGAGAGTTTGACTAAGTGGAAGCTATGCAGGCATTCTTTCTAAGGAATTATATTGTTACTCAGTGGCGAGACTACTAGACAGTTGTTTGCAAATGTACGGCAGGCCTTTGCATTTGCATTGTGAAGCCCGTGCCCTCACTCCGGGTTGTTAATCCGTCGCATGTATATGAGAGCAGCTGAGTTTCCCCTTCAACCGTTCACTTCACAAAGTCGACGGGTTCCGGCGATAAGGCCATGGTCCTTACAAAAGGCATGATCGATTCAGACAATCGATACGGGTTCTTGTTTCTGACAACGGAGTTGGACATTTCTTCCCGACGCTGCACAAACTCTCGGGGCATAACAATCTCATTTTCACAAGTTATTATTAAAGTTGATTTTACAGCAACCATCATGTTCCTCATTATCTCTCTCTTCTATTCTCCGTCTTTCTCTTCCTTGTCTTCCGTTTCTATCCTCCTTCTTTCATCTTTTCCTTCTCTCTTAGTTCTCTCTTCTATTCTCCGTCTTTTTTCGCGCACCTCTCTCTCTCCTCCATTAATTGTATTTGTCGATCAAACTTAGTTGACATCGATGACGACGCACGTGACCCCTCTCATACATTCTTAATGCAACACAACATCGTCAATCTCGAGAACAGACATTTTACGGTTTTATTAACATAAAGAGGAAACAAAATGGAAGTATAATAATGTGCAAAGTCACAGTCCAGAACTAGTCCTGAGCATCTAAATTTATAATCCTTGAACTCAAAGAATTATTTATGTATGACAAATAAAATCCTAACTCTTACTCATCGTCTAAATCAGTGGTTCCCAACCTTTTCCGAGTCGCCACCCCTTTTTATAATCGTCGAGTTACTCGCGACCCCCGCCAAGTTTGCATATGCCATAGGACCTAGGTCAAAGAATACCTCAATTATAGATACAGAAAACTCATTGGAAACTAATTTATCGGAATTTAAGTTCAACTGTAATGCAACCAAATATTTTAATAATTCCTTTCAATATAATTATTGCGATGGTTGTACTTTCAAAATTCGTGGCTGAGTTTTTGTTAAAGCCAACCTCACATATCATTTTCAACATTCAGTCTGTTTCTTGCCTTCGATTTGATTTGAAGAAGCGTTGAAAATCCACTTTCGCAGAGGTAGGTTATATGGAGGCAAAGGGGAAAAAAGTCGAAAAGTCAAAATCTGCCCAACATCCTCCGTCTCTTGCCATGAATGTCACCCACCCCAACAGCTATTCTGACCCTCCGATCCTAACTTCCACTTCACTCCGATTTTGACACATTGATGTAATCCATAACAAATGTACTGAGCCGTTTTGAAAACTGCCTATGACTATGTACTGCAGTCAATTTCTGACTGCAGTAAATAGTCATGTATAGTCATGTAGTCAAGAGATAGTTGACTGTAACGATGCATATATATATATATATGCATATACACAGTTCAACTTATTCTGCCTTTTTTTGGCCATCACGCCTCTTCATGTACATATTCATAAGTTCAATTGAATATTAATTAATCAATGACTACTGCAAACTTTCATCGTCAATTATATTGCAAAAACAGTCAAAATCAGAAAAATATTTAAATAGAATTCTAAGATATAGATTGATAATGAACTAATCTAACTTATGACTACCTAGCCAGCCTAGATTAGCTAATAGCGCTTCTTAAGTCAGATATCTACCTCCCACGGGAATGGAGCAGATCTGCAGTGTATTTCTGTAGTGTTCATTTGGATTCTTTCTTTGTATAAATTATGTCGATTGCTTCTTCTCGGATGATTGTTGCCTCTAGCCTTTTCACCTCAAATGTTTCTGTGCCGTCCTCCACAAGTGACTTGAGGCAACTGATTGAACTCGTTGACGACTTTGTAACTTCAGATTATTTCCCAACTAGTGTTTTTCCAAAAGCCAGCGTGTATCAACCTGATACAGAATCGCTGTCAGCAAATAACAAAGAAATCAAATTTATGAACAAATTATAAAAATATTAATTGCTTATGTTCAGACCTGCTTGAACGACTGCGACACCGCTACGGTACTGAAGAACATGTGGATACATTCCGAACGCAGTTATACTATCGACGGCAACGGTGAAAGTAAAGTTTGAGCACTCTCCTCCACGATATTCGACGGCTCGTCTTACTGGCGTACCCGGTGCCAAACCGTCCTCAACAACGACCGTGGCAGACCAGTATGGGAACAGAAATCGACCGGCTCTCGGGAATGTTTCATCAGCCGTCGCTAGTCCAACCGCCACCGCCAATCAATGACGATGTACGACGAGACTCAGCTGACGCTCGGGAATGGTGGCCAACGGACTGCCTTCTCGTGTTACAGATGTGGACGACCGGGACACACTGCGCGAAATTGCCGTGGATTCCTGACGTAATCAACCGAGTCCTATGGGAGAGCACATCGACGCTCGGTACAACGCGATTTCCAAGGGACCCGTCCTCAACCACGGGACGCGCCCAAGAATTGGCAACGGCGCCAACCAGAACGCGGAACCAATGTTGGGAATGGACTGGTTGCGCGAGCACCGGTGCCGCTTAGGGTTTGGAACCGGGGTCCCGTATATCGGCAGGAAAATTTTGAAGTTGGTGAAGGGCAATGGAGACACTTGGTGCCGGAGACGAAGACGTTGTAATTCCCGACCATGTGCCAACAAGATGTCAGTGCCAGGACACTATTGGGTGATTTGACGACATGATCCGTAGCTTGGATGACAGACCGCGCAAGTGCAAGTCGTTATTCTTTCCAACCGAAGATCCGCTGATGTTGAGAAATGGGTTTGCACCCAGAGGAAGTGGAGCCGCTATGAGGTGTGACCTCCAGTAACCTCGGGGATCCAAGTGAAACCCTAGTGGCAGACGGCCAAGAGGAAGTGCATGGTGAGGCGAAACAAGGCTTAGGGCATTAGTCGGCAGATATCAGGATGTGTTCTACGAAGGTGATCAGGATTTGGGAAGCACGTTGGTGTGCCAACATCGGATAGATACTGGCGATGCCGAAACAGCGAGGGAGCCCTTGCGGCGACAGCCATTTTCGCATCGCACGATCAGCGATGAGCAAGTCGAGGAGATGAAGAAGGGCGGACTCGTCGAGCACGCACTGAGCGAGTGGTTTACTACCCTGGATCACCAGAGCGGGTACAATCAAGTAACCATGTAGATGCACACAAGACAACGTTCGTTACGCGGAGAGGAATTTTTCAGTGAAGGGCGATGTCCTTTGGGTCATGCAAAGCGCCCGCCACCTTCAAAAAGTTGACGGACATAGTACTCTCAGGTCTTAATTTTGAGATCTACTTAGACGACGTCATTATTTTCGGCAGGGATCTCGACGAACACTTGGATAGAGTGGAGCAGGATTTCCAAAGGTTGAGGTAGACCAGCCTCAAGCTGAAAACAAGCAAATGCCATTTGCTCCGAAGTCAGGTGGAATTCTTAGGTGATCTCTGCTGAGGGTGTGTCCGTGGACCCGGCCAAGGCAGCGGAAGTAGCCAACTGGCCGGTGCCTGTAAGATTAAGGGATGTATGGGCCTTCCTGAATCTCTGTTCTTACTACCGGGAATTTGTAAGTGGATTATTCGCAATCGCAACGCCTTTGTTTGCCTTGACGAAAAAGAGTCGGGCGTTCGTCTGGAGTGAGGAATGTCAAGATGCATTCGAGCAGCTTAAGGGAAGACCTACAACTACACCGGGTTTGGAGCGTATATCCTGGATTGCGACGCCTCTGACGTCGGAACTTGTGCGGCATAGGGTGGTGTGCGGTGAGCAAAAGGTAGTAGCAAACGGGAGCCGCCTGCTGTCGGCCGCGGAACAGAGGTACTGTGTAGTCCGCCGAGAGTTACTCGCCATGGTCCATTTCGTTAAGCATTATCGTCACTACCTGTTTTGGCGACAGTTCACATTACGAACGGAACATGCCGCTCTACAATGGCTCAAGCGACGAGACGACCCATGAGCCGATCGGCTAGCAACTGAGATGTCTAGAACGACTGGTTGAGTATCGGTTTAAGATTGTGCATCACGCGGGTGCGAAGAATGGTAATTCGGATGCCCTTACTAGGAAGCCGTGTCGACAGCGCGGATGACAAAAAGAATCCATAGTAACTGCGATATCTGTCGATACAGGAAGTTGGGACTTGGAGACTGCAGAAGATGAATACGATAATACATGCATATATACATGTAGGGGCATATGTCCGGGGACAAATGTCCTATCCAGTTTCGGGACGGAAATTGTTCGGGAAGGGGGTACAATTGTCCAGGGAGCAAATGTTGCCACCCACAGCCGGAGTTGATAGAAGACGTTGCGCCCGGGTCATATTCCTTATCTCTGTTCGGGATGAAGGTACAATTGTCCGGGGGGGGGAGCAAATGTCCGAATGTGGCAAATGCCCGTTCCCCAATAAGATTCACTGTTGGCAAGGTCCCGCAGACACGAAAAACCTAGTCAACAGATTCTCAGCTCGAACTGATGGTTGGACTCAATTCGAAGTTCAAAGTTTCTGGTCAACGTAACGTCGAAGTTGCCACCCACAGCCGGAGTTGGTAGAAGACGTTGCGCCCGGGTCATATTCCTTATCTCTGGCGACATTATTGTCGCCAGAGATAAATTTGTCGAGGACAAATTCTCCACCGACAAAACCCCCTCTGACAAATCTCCCCGGACAAAATCCCCCAGTTATTAGGCAGGACATTAACCACCCCGGACAAAGCCCTAACTAGCTTCTGTCACATATATTTCATAGACGAGCTATTTACAGCTCTGCAATTAGAAGCCATACCATAATAACCGACACTACTAACGAAGCCTGCACAACATTACAAGTGACATCCAGTACAATCATTAGCATAACTCAGAGGCCTCTATGATTCAAAGGGGAATTGACTCGCATGGTCTAACTCATATAAGAAATCGTGTCACACGATAACACATACGCTCTGCATAGGTGACCTGACCTGACCTGACGCGTCTGAAGAAGCCGTATAACGCATGTGCGTCATGTACCAACAGAGCCTACAGACCTAACAAAGGGGAAATCATGTAAACTAGATGTTTTTGATCTAAATATGCATTTAGTTTGAGCATCAAAAATGTTACTTTTCGTTCATACTTTCACTTGTCAACGTGGAATTCTAAATATATGTATATTATTGAACAATTTACTTTTCATTTTTCCATCAACGAAAAGTTGCACATTTTTGACAAATTAATTTTGAAAGTTAAATGTCGCCTTACTGAACTGTACTTACAATTATCGCAACTTTCTGAGTCTGCTTCTAAACCGTTACCAGATGCTTTCCGACTTCTGTTTGTAACCATTGATTCCTCACATAAATGTTGTGTACATGTTATTAACTCAGAACGTAGTGAACTGATTGAATTTTCATATAGATGTTGAAAGCGTTGTTTAGAATGTGTTTGTAAATGGAGGAAATTGGACGGTATACGTAAGAAATATAGCTGTCGACTTTCCAACCTAGATCCAACAATATGACCTATGAATTGTTCTTCATGCTTGCCAAATAAACATTTCTTTAAATTCAATGTTACATTTTGTTTACGCAATTCCATCAACACTAACTCTAAATGCTTTAAATGATGCTTCCATTCGTTTGACAATACCGTAATATCATCCACATATGGTTCTGTAAATTCATTAATTGGTTTTAAAACTAAATTTATAACCTTGACAAAAGTTCTTCCCGAGTTAATCAAACCAAATGGAACTCTCGTGAATTCATATAAACCACTATGAGTTACAAATGCTGTCTTCCACTGATCTTCGGTTTTGACCGGACAGGTCCAGTATGCACTCCGACAATCTGATACTGAAATGACCTTAGCCTTACCAACTCGATTCAGTATATCTTTTACATCTGGCATTGGATATCTACATTCAACAGTACATGCATTCAAATAACGGTAATCACAGGCTAATCGTAAAGAACCATCTTTCTTTTTAACCACAACCAAGAGACTGGCCATGGAACTAGACGAATGCTTGATGATTCCATGTTGCAACATCTGTTGTATCTGTCGATCCACTTCCTCTCGATAAATAAAAGGTATCCGATACGCCTTAAATTCCTTTACACGAAAGTCTGGTTTCAAATTAATTTCGTGTTCCACCAACGTACACAATCCTGGTTGCTCTGAAAATGGATCTGCAAAGCGGTTTAATAATTCGAGTGTATCCGTCTTCTGCAAATTATCCAAATGAGATATTTGATCCTGATTTAAATGAATAATTCCCACATCTTCTGTTTTTTCCATAATTGTTGATAACTCCACAATCTCTCCAAATTCCTGATCTTCGTCCACAATTAAACCACAACTCAGTGATCTAGCAATAAACTTTCGTATCTTATTTGCATGTATTATTTTCCGATTTCCATCTCCCATATCAACTAAATAAGAATACTTTGATCTATTTTGTAATATCGAACCAGGACCATGCCATCTTGATAACAACTTTTTGGTAGATGTGGGATAAAGTACAATTACACTATCTCCTACTGAAAATTTCTTATCTTTTGCCTTTTTATTGTATTGATTAGTATATTGTAATTGTTTTACACGAGTATGTTTTTCTGCATATGTCATGGCAATTTTGAGATTTTCTTTTAACTCCTGTAAGTATCTTTCTGTTTTCACTTTCAAATTTGGCGGTGACTCAATTTCTTTTGTCCAAACTTCTTTTAAAATCGTCAATGGTCCTCTCGGAACTTTTCCATATACGAGCATATAAAGAGATACCCCTGTGGTTGCATTAGGCACCACTACATCCATTGTCATTCTTTGGAATGCCACCTCTTCTTTAACAATAGCTCTAATTGGAACTCTATCCATAATCACGCCCCTTGCTCTCAGTTGACAATTTACACAAGATTTGCAAAACTCTTCTATTTCTCTGCGCATCTTTGGCCATGTAAAGGATAACCTGATCCTTTCTCTAGTTTTTTCCTCTCCTAAATGACCACCCATTACAGATTCGTGAGCCAATTTCATAATCTGTAATCTTCGACACTTAGGTAATACAAGTTGTTCAATTTCATGATCTAAGATTTTCTCTTTTCGATGTAACAAACCATTGAGTACATATAAATTCTTTTCGTTTTCTTCAGCTAATTTTCACCATCTTCCTAAAGATTCGTCCTCTTTCTGTTGCTTTTGAAATAATTCGACATCAGCATATCGGTTTTGCCTTACATGTTCATCTTCTTGCTCTGGAAATAAATTACTTAATATTCCTTCTCCCAATTCGATTTCTACATAATCAGATTCTTCATTGTCTGTGTCTTCACCCTTGTTTCTCCTTTCATCCCTTATCTGGTCTTCTTCCTCATTTCTGCCTTCATTACACCAATACTGTGATCTTGTCATCACATTGATCTGTGGTATATTTCTTAGTTCTTCAATAATTTCTGGATGTATCATAAACTGTTCACTGCTGCTTACATTCTCTATTGCCGCACATAACAATTGCATGTAAGGAGTCAGATATTCCGTCGTTTCCGCTCTTTCATATTTTCCCTCATTTTCCGCTTCAGCAACTCTAACTTCTATTTTCACTAAACGAGCAGATATTGGTTCGCCCACCATACATTGTAAATTTACATGTCCTACTTCTTCAATTTTTATTCCCTGTAATAACTTTGCATTTCTTACTGGAATTTCTGCACCTGAGTCATACAACGCTTTAATTATCATTGGTTCTTGACCTTCATGAGCTCTAATTTCAACTTGAATATGCTTCATAGTGACTTTCTTAAATAATCCTTCTCCTGATTTCGTTTCTTGTTCTGTAGTATTTACTGAAATTAAACGTTCTCTCTCTATCTTACATTTCATGACTGTTTTTACCTTTATATTTGTACTTTCATTCTCTTGACTTTCCATATTCTGTTCACTAACTTGTATTCTATTCACATTAGCTTTATCATGATACTTAGTCATCTCAGAAGTCTTGGCTGAATAATGGCAAAATTTAGTGATGCGCCCTGTTGTTCCACAATTATAACACTGTTTCATATAACTTGCCGAACCTTTTTGATCTCTCCCTTGATATTTGGGATCATAACTCTTATCGAATTTCTTGTTTACAAAAGTTGTGGTTGTATTTTTATGACTGGTTAACTGATTACCTTTTGTAAACTCGCCCTCTTCCATTTAGGTGACTTTGGCACACCAACATATCCTGGAAACTTATTAAAAAGTTCCGTATTTTGATTCCTATTTCTGGTTTCCTGATACCATTTCCCTTTTCCGCTTTGGTACCCTACATTTCTTGCTCCCATATAATTTGTATTCATTTTATTCTGTACCAATCCACCAATTCGATTCTTCACATGTATATCAGCAAGATCCGCAATCATGCTTGACTCAAAGCACTCGTTTCCCTCTTTCGACAAAACAAAATTCAATGGTCCTGTAGGTAATGCTTCGTTTAGTCTGTCCGCAAATAACAAATCAAATAGTTTATCATAGTTTTTTCGATGTACAGACTTCTGACGTAATAGTTAAGTAAATTTCTCAATCTTGCAGAAAACATGATATAAGTTTCCTCATTGGTTTTCTAAGTTTCCATGAATTTTGATCTGTATTCCTGAGGAGTAAGTTTAAATTCTTTGAGAAAATGTCGCTTTACTATCTCATAGACTTCTAATTCAATCAAGGATAATCTGCTTAGCACAGTGCGAGCCCTAGATGTCATCAAAGGTAATAACAATTCTACCCAGAAATTTCTTCCAACCTCAAAACTACAAAAAGCATTCTCCACTGTCTCAAAATACAATGGTATTTCCATAATATCATCTGGCATCTTCGGTAGAACATGCTTCATGGCGTCCCCAATCTACTTAATCTTAGCTATTAAAGATTCTCCTTCTAACCGTCTTCTCTCATCTCTCTCATTTTCTTTTTTGCGTCTCGCTTGCTCGAATTCTAATTGTTGTTTTGCAATTTGTACTTCCTCTTCTTTTATTTTTATTTTGGCTTTCTCCATTTCAAAAGTACGATCAATATCTTCTTGTTGCTTTTGGGCTTCTTCCGCCCTAACTTAATTGGCTAACTCAACTTCTCTGGCTCGTGTTATCTCCTTTTCCTCTTGTCTCTTAGATTGTTCTAGTAATGACTCTCGACGCATCAGTTCCTCACTTTTCCTAGCTTCCTCTACTGCTACTGCATGTTCCAACCTTCTTTTCTCCGCTTCGTCTCGATCTCGCTTGAGTGATTCTATTTGTAATTCAAATTGTTTTCTATGTAATTCTAATTCTTCTTTCTTAATTCTGTTACTTTCTTCCTCTTGTTTCCGTTTTAATTCTAACTCTTCCCTTCTCACCTGTTCTACTCTTTCGTCTTTTTCTTGCTGAAGTTTTCTTTCTTCCTTCCTAACTTGTTCTGCTTGTTGATTCATCATCATTACCATTTGCATCATCATTTCCATAGTCGATTTTTTTTATAGGTATATCAGAACCTTTTTAATACAACCTGTCCCTGTACACCTCCTACAGCTCCTTCTCTTTCAGCTGTAAATCCTACTTTTTCTATTTCCATCTCTGCTAAAGTTTGCATTAACTCAGTACGATACATAGCTTTAACCGTACTTTCTATTAAACTTTCCTTTATTAACTGCTTTTTTATTCTTTCTGACGATATTTTCTTAATCTCTTCCCGTCTTTCACTACTTAATTTCTCCATTTTGTATGTTTACTATCAATTACTTCGCAAATTACCAAATTTTGTTTTTGTTTGTTTAATATTACCGAGTTTTCATTAAATCGATTGAACGCGACTTGCTTTGTCTTGGCCAATATTAACGAGCTCATATTCTTTTAAACTGACCATGGTGTTGTTTGCCTAATATTAACAAATTCACAATTATCCAATTGGAAGTGATTGTGTTTAGTGCCAAAACAAACAAAATATACCTTGTCAGTAATCCACCATAAAATAATCTTCACTTTCCTGGATTTCAGTACATAGAAACTTATTTACTCCAATTGACTCGTATAATCCGTAAAGTCCACTTCCCAGTAATCCTAAACGATTCTTTACTCTATTTCACATCCAAACACTTCTTTAAACCTATGCGTATCTTGATCCTTGATTCCTTTTAATCCTTTTGATTCTTGATTCTTTAATCCTTGATACTTTCTTTTCGTATCCTGATCCTTCAATCCTTTTTATCCTTTATGCTTTCTTTTCGTATCCCGCCGCTGCCACCAAAATGTAAACTTCAACTTTCTTTTCCTTCAGTTAAACTTACCAAACTACAAAGATCGAGACACGTCCTTTTGTTTTCTCAATTTTCTTTATTCACAACAGTGCCTAAACTGGTGTACAAAAATTAAAACATAAAACGACCGTCCGTATCCTTCGGAAGTCATAGCAGCAACTGTCTTAATACAAACAATCAAACGTCTTATCAATACCTTCTACCCGCCACCTCATTCGCCCCTAACAGCCCTTCCAAACACCACCACCCGCTTGCGCCCCAAGTGTCTAAATCAACATTGGCTGACAATAATAGATACAAAAATTATTTTTCTGATATTTCTGACCATCTACCAGCATATACCTCCTTTGATTTGGAAATTAATAAGGACCCACTGCCATCAATGGGAGAGTATCGATTAGTGAATGAATTGAGTAAAAACAACTTTACTGCACTATTGACACATAACAATTGGGATCATATAACTGCTGCTTGCCTCGATGATGATGCTAATGGTGCCTATGAATTGTTTAATGAGGAAATTTAACGTAACTATGATTTGGCTTTTCCAGTTAAATATTATAAGCAAATAAAAAAACTAAGCCGTCAACCTTGGATGTCGAGAGGTTTATTAAAGTCCTGCAATAAAAAAGCACAACTTCATCGTAAATTTGTAAAAATAATCCTACTGAAATTAACTTAAAAAAATGTAAAACCAATAGGAATTTATTCAAAAGACTAGACTAATTGCAGAAGAAAATGCATTATGCTACTAAATTTCAAAAGCACAAGACTAATCTTTAAAAGACCTGGAATTTAATTGGCTTTATTATTAATATCCCCCATATATTCATATTCCCCCATCTTAATAATAAAGCCAATTATAAAATAATAAAATAAATAAAAGCCAACTCTACCATAAAAAATCTCTCTATAAATGGAAGAAATACTGATGATCCCAAACAAATGGGTAGTGGTCTTAATGAACATTGTCCAGTCCCTGGCGAAACAAATACCAACTTCTCGATTTAACATTGATGAGCATTTGAAACCAGCTCCTCCCTTTTCCTTTGGACTAATCCCGACCTCTCCAGAAGAAATAATGAACATATCTTCTTCCATACATATTACTCACAGTAAAGGAATTGATGATCTTGATCCTTGTGTGGTCGCACCTCAAATTGGGCTTATGGCGCCTGTTCTCGCTGATTTAATTAACTGCTCATTAAGAACTGGTATAGTACCTTCTGGATTAAAAACTGTTAGAATAATTCCAGTTTATAAAAATGGGAGAAAAGGTGAATGTACCAATTATAGGCCGATCTCTATTCTACCCTATTTTGCCAAATATTATGAAAAAATTATGCACGAGAGGCTTTCTACATACATAGGAAAACACCATATAATATTTTATTCCCAATTTGGCTTCAAATCAGGTCGATCTCCATCAATGGCTCTTATGGATATGTTCGATAAAAATTTAATTTCTAATGCTTTCGATGATGGTAATTACTTCATCGGTATATATATATTTTTCGACCTAAGCAAAGCATTTGACACTGTAAACCATCCCATACTTCTTAAAAAACTTGAAGCTTATGGTATGAGGGGAATACAATTAGCATGGACTGAGAGTTACCTAGAAGGGAGAACCCAATGTGTCTCATGCAATGGAGTCTTATCGGATTGCAAAACAATCCGTCATGGAGTGCCACAGGGCTCAAATTTAGGCCCACTACTTTGCTCATTATATATTAATGATCTGCCTAATGTCGCACCAATAATGTCCTTCATATTACTTCCCGATGATACTAATGTTTTTTTATTCCCACTCTTCGTTTGAGATCTTATATGAAATTGTTAATGACCAATTAAAATTAATAATGGACTGGTTCTCGGCTAATAAATTATTGCTCAATTAAGAAAAGACGGCCTATATTCTCTTTAAATCTCAGAGAAAGGTCACTCCACTAGATTCCTCTTGTAAGTTGTCAATAAATGACGATTTAATTACCCAGGTCAGTTCGACCAAATTTCTAGGAGTAGTGGTTGACCAAAATTTATCATGGTGAACACATAGCAACTATATCAGCTAAAGTGGCCAAGAATGTTGGGATGCTGAAGAAAACATTTGTTACCGTTTTCCATTAGACTACAATTGTATTACTCATTAATTTATCCTTATTTTTCTTAATGCAATGCAATTTTGGTCGTCCACCTACAATTCCCGACTTAATAAACTGACACTCCTCCAGAAACGGGCTCTTCATTGCATTGCTGGTACAGCCTGGAGATCCCATACTGATCCAATCTTTAGGGAATACAAATTAATGAAGCTCCACAGATCTGTATTTATCAAATAGCTATATTTATGTACCGTTCCGTGCATGAGCTTTTGCCGGTAAGATTTTCAGAATACTTCGGAACTGGCAATATGTTCCATTCCTATGGTACGAGAACCGCTTCTAAACACCGACCAATTTTTGCCAGCACTAATACTCGTAAGTTTGCAATAAGATGCACTTGACCAAAGATTTGGAACGACATCCCGTATTATATTCAAAGTAGTGCAACTTTGCAATCATTTAAAAATAAGATGAGAAAGTATTTGCTGAATTATCCATTCATCTGATTTGAGTAAGCTTATTATCATCCACCCCTCGCAGATTGATTCTTTAAGTTAGGCTTAAAAGAATTAGTTAAGTTTAGTTAGATGTACGATTGCAACTTGAATATTTCCAGATGTTACTTTATACAAGTGTTTTGTTTTCTGCGCATTTGAGTTTATTATAACCATAACCATAACCAAGATTTTTTATTGAGTACTGACAATCATGAATAGAAAATGCAAGTTTTAAATACTAGTAGATTGACAGACAGCAATACGGAAGAACCCTAAAGGGACCGAGGTCCCGCTAGCAGGGGCACCCTTGCTTTCAAGTTAAATTGTTAAGAGGATGTCAATTATTTGATACATCTAGTAAAAAGAGTACGCAATGCTTAACTAGTTAACTACGATTGACAGGTATAAGTGAACAGAGAAACACGTTAGGTTGAATTTAGAAACAAGTATTCGCGAAGTTTGTGTTTGAATGCGTTGATTTGAGTCAAAGTACGTATGTCATGTGGAAGACGATTCCAGGCCATTGTCCCACCACATCTGATTGAAAATTTGCGCGTGTTTGTGCGTGCGTAGGTCGGTCTATAGTTATTAAAATGTCGAAGGTTATACGGGTTGGTTGATTGGACGGGCGTGAAGTAGTTGGCATAAGCCGTAGGTAATTGGTTGTTTAAAAATTTGTATATAAACTCATTAATTTGCATTAGAGTTATTTGATTAACATTCAAGATAAGAGGTTGAGAATAGTGTAAGTTAGGTGTACATGTACATTTGCAGATAACTCTAAACGCTCTGTTTTGAAGATAGATGAGCCTACTTAATCTCGATGGATAGTTAGACGCCCAAACTAAATTGCAGTATGCCAAATAGGGATGGAACAAAGAATAATAGAGGCTAGTGCATATTGTAGCAGGTAATAAATAGGCAATCCGAGACATAATTCCTATGTTTTTTGCTATTTTGGATGCAATCTTATTATGTGGGTTTTCCAGGTAAGAGATTGGTCAACATAAACGCCTAGAAATTTGGTGGAGATGACTTTAGGCAACGGAACATTGTTTATCATTAAGACCACTTCAGTCGGGGGAGTGTTTTTACGATGCGAACCAAGAGGAATATAGTTAATTTTAGTGGCATTAAGCGTGAGTCTGTTAGGCATGAACCAGTTATTCACCTGAACAAGTTTCCGATTAAGGAGTATAAGTAATTCAACATAAGAGGAGCCAGAAGCAAGAATGCTCATGTCATCGGCGAAGAGTAAAATATGTAGAAGCGACGAAACGTTAGGCAGGTCATTAATGAAAAGTAGGAATAGTAAAGGTCCTAGAATGGAGTCCTGAGGAACACCATATTTTATTAATTTGGTTGTGGAGATTGAGCCATTACAAGATACATATTGCAATCTATTACACAAGTAGCTCTGATACCAGTCCAGAGCCAAACCACGAATGCCTAAGTTATTTAATTTTGCTAATAAGATGTCATGATTAACAGAGTCAAAGACTTTGGCGATGTCAATGAAGATTCCCACAAAGAATTCATTTCGATCAATGGCAGCAGAAATGTGATCATGTAAGTCGAGTAAGGACATAGCTGTAGAATGACCCAGTTGAAAGCCAAGCTGATAAGAATATAAGAAGTTATTACTATCAATAAAATTAAAGAGACGACCTTCTCAAGTAATAAAATTAAAGAGACGACAATACATGACCTCAAGTAGCTTGGAAAAGAAGGGTAAGATTGAAATAGGCCGATAATTACTAGGCTGGTCTTTAGGGTACTGTTTATAAATAGGTATTATTTTGGCTAATTTCATTGCATCAGGAACAACACCAGTTGTCAAAGAAGAATTGATGATATTAGCAAGGGGCTTAGTAATAATAGGAACTATTGGATTGATTATTGATGGGTCAAAATCATCAGGACCAGTAGTGTGGGTAATTTTCAAGGAACGACTAAGAGTAACCAATTCCTCTGGACTAGTAGGGTGCACGGCGAAAGAATTTGGATTGGAGGTTCCCTTGGTAGGTCACAAAGGAATCATGGGTTGGGGCTATCTTTTCAACCAGATCATGTGCAATAGCCGTGAAATAATTGTTTAATTTATCAGCAATTAATTTGGGGTCTTTGATAACATTACCATTAGAGCTTAAAGAGGAAATTGTCGTGTCCAGTGCTTTTACTTTAAGAATTGACTTAATGACCCTTCATGTATATTTAAGATCATTCACATGCTTATAAAATTCAGAAATATTTAAATTCCTTTCAGTGTTTTTACGTAGAGATTTAAATTTGTTTCGATAACATATGAATTTTGTCTTATTTTCCAGTGTTGGTTTTTTGATGAAAATGGCATGAAGTTTGGCTTTGGTATTTCGTGATTTTAAAAGGGCAGAGGTCATCCATGGCTGTTTGGGTGAATTAGATGATTTACTTTTTTTTATCAAGAGTGGGAACGAATTGTCATAGGCAGATTTAAGTATAGTGGTGAATAACTCATAGGCCATGGATGGATTATTAACCCCACATTGATAATCGACATCTGACCAATCCAATTGAGAAAGTCTAGATTTAAAGAGGTCGTTAGAAGTTATATCATAACGGCGGGCAATGCGGGCCGAATTGGGAGTAAAAGAGGCAAGAATGGGTGAGGTATCTAAGTATGCTAGGATGGGCAGATAGTCCGAAATGTCATCAACAATTATTGCAGGCTCAGTGATTTTCGAGATACGATTAGTAAAGAGATTGTCAATTAACGTTGCAGAAGATTCCGTTATTCGAGTGGGCTGTGTAATAACTGGAAGAAAATGGTGGGAAAAGGCTAAGTCTAGAAAGTTGCTGGTAGATGGGCTTTTAGGAGATCGATGTTAAAATCACCCATAATATGGCAGTCTCTATCATTGATTGCAAGGGAGGCAAGGAGCGAATTCCATTCCAAGTTAAACTCATCCAAATTCTGCCCGGGAGGCCTATATAGAACGCCAAATGTAGAGCATGTGCCACTTTTACCAGTTAGTGATAAAAATAGGGATTCATAAGTGAGATGGTGAGAACAATTTGGGGGCGAGTATAATGTGTAACTAATATTATCCTTTATATAAAAACCCACCCCTCCCCCTCTGCCCGTGGCTCGAGGTCGAGACTCAAAAGTATAGCCAGGAATACGGACCATGTCAGACTGGTTTAGCCAAGTTTCAGTTATAGCAATTGCATCAGATGCAAAACACGACGCTTTCTAGACAAGAGATCTTGCTACGGGCAAGGTTACGGGAATTAACGTGCATAAGCGAAAGTTGATTAGGACGGAGTTGATTTTGTAACTCAGAAGTGGGTGGGATTATATAAGTACAGGTGGATGGCCTGACAGTATAATAGTTATCGTCCGGGTCTAAGTCGTTATTGTTAATAAGCGGACGGTCAAAGTTTAAATCAGAGAGTACATCGAGACGAGGACCCTCCCTTAGTTCGGCCAGCGAGTGCATGTAGGTATAGGGACTGTTAACACGTATGCACTGGCTAAACACATCGTTATCAAGAAGGTGATTAAACGGGAATAATGAAGCAAGGCAATCAGAGCAGAACCATGAATTAACATGAGCGGCAGAAACATTAGAATGATGCGAATGGCACTTGTTATTGCAATTTACACACGTGAGATATGAAACATTAGTGTCTAGTAAAAAGTAACATACTGAACACTTAACTAATGGCTTAATTAGAGAGTTAAGCTGTGAGCCTGCCAGAGAACATAATGAACTCAGACACAATCGCCAGCTCACAAAAACAGCGGCAACATCGAATAAACAAAGCAGCAAAAACGAACAGCAAAATAGGCGAACAAACAGCAGTGAAAATATTAGAGCAAACGGGTCAAAGCATTGGCGGACTCCACTTACAAAGTAAAACCTAAGCGCAGATGAGTAGGTTATCAAGGCCCAAAAGAGCTTTCAAAATTCCTAGCGACGAGGTCCGTTCAGCACAGAGGCTCTCAGTGGTTGTTCGGTTGAGTGGTATGAGCAGTTTAGTAGATGATCGTTTGAGTCGTTGAGTGGTTGAGCAGTTGAGTGGTTGACCAGTTGAGGGGTTGAGGGGTTGAGCAGTGATAGTGGTTGAGCATTTGAGTGGCTGAAGAGTGGAATGGCTGACCCGTTGCGTGGTTGAGCAGTTAAGTGGTTGAACAGTTGAGTGATTGACCGGTTGAGTGGCTGAGCAGTTGAGTGGTTGAACAATTGAGTGGTTGACCGGTTGAGTGATGGAGCAGTTGAATGGTTGATCCGCTGAGTAGTTGAGCAGTTGAGTGGTTGAACGGTTAAGTGGTTGACCGGTTGAGTGGTTGAGCAGTCGAGTGGTTGATCTGTTAAGTGGTCGAGCAGTTGATAGGTCGAAAGGCTAAGCAATTGGGCAGTCGATCGGTTGAGTGGTTGACCAGTTAAGTGGTTGAGCGGTTGAGTGGTTGATCTGTTAAGTGGTTGAGTAGTTGATAGGTTGAAAAGCTGAGCAATTCAATGGTTGGTCGGGTGAGTGGTTGAGTAGTTGAACAGTTGAGTGATTGCACCTTGAGCCTTGTGACATTAGCTAGGATCTTGGTGAGCAGGACAAAAGTAAGATGTTAGATGGATACCGAAACATCAGTCCCAGGGCAAGTTTGCTAAGTCCGTGACAGAGAAGATTTTCTTGGTCTTTCCGAGGGGCTATTCGAGCATCGAATGAACACGGTGACCTCACGCGTCCAGGCGGAAACCAGGGACTTCATCTTCACCATTCTCCTTGCTTCAGTAAAGATTTGAGAAGTCGAATGCGTTAAGTGTTCGTTTATATAGACTGATTTTGACGAAGAGTCAACTTTCAAGGATTTCCGAGCTGAGTATACCTTGTTGCGCACCTGTCTGTTGGTAAACCGAACCAGTATAGGCACTGTCGAGGTTTTCGAGTTAGCTGGCAGCCGATAAGCAATGGATATATCGGATGACTGGATGTGAATTCCTAGCCTTTTGTCGCGCAGATTTCTCACCGCACTAGTGATGCTGTCATGAGATGAAAGAGAGGAGGTTTGTGAGGTCAATGGATCAATTGGCGAGTATGGCTCCAGGCCATAGAAGATTAAATTATCTGACCTCAGGAGGTTCTGGGTTTCATCAACGGTTGTTTTCAAAGCTGCGTTTTGCTTTTCCAGTTCGAGGATTTTAGCGTCTTGCTTAGAGCTGTATTTCTTTATAGCGGTCTCTGTCAACTCTTCGACCATTGCATCTAGCTTAGCAGTGTAGGAAGCAGCCAGTGCATTGAAAATTCGTTCAATAATAGGGGCAAGTTTCGTTTCAAATCTGGCAAGCATTTGGTCGGTGACCCTATCGTCCTGGACGTTTTCCGGTGGTTCGTCTTGCTTTTGTCCTTTTCTAGTCAACATTTTTGGCCAGGTGGTAATACCCAAAGTAAACGCAGGCTCTCCGATTCAGGGGGCGTGTACCAAGCTTTAGTTCCTACCAATCGTTCGGAATGTCCGGTTCAAAAATCCTTTAAACGAAGTCGAAAGTTCGGTGCTGATTTCAGTAGATAGTCCGAATTAACGGCCGCTAGTATATCAAATGCATTATACCTTATTTCATTTCCAATAGCTATTTTAAAACCGCCAAAAATCGTGAAGTTAACAGCACTACTGTTTACGCGTGATGCTTAATCGAACGCCATCTATCGAAAAACTCAGTGCTCAGAACAATTTATATAGCAAAATACGTCAGTGGGTGGCCCTGTTAGCGGGAGGTAATCCTTTCGGGCCTGCCTTTGTAACCCAACTGAGCAACTAAATATTATGTGTACACTCTTGATGATTTTGTTTTGATTTGGTTACAATAAAATATTTTCGTTCGTTCGTTAGAGTTTGGTTTCCAGGATGTCAGCAGAGAGGCAGAGTAGCTGTGAAGGAGGGTGTCGCTTTGGTCGAGGATTGACAGGTGGGATGTCAAGTAGTGAGTCCGGGTAAGAGTTCTTGAAAAGGTGGGATTTAAGTTTAGAATGGAAAGCCCGGGGAGTGATGGACAGAGGCGCTAGGGACAGATGATGCTGCATGACGGGAAATTATGGTGAAGGAACCGAGAAGGCACGAAATTCAGGAGGTCGGTCGTTCCAAAGACGAGGTGCGGCGTTTGATATTGCGCGGTTGGAGAACTTGAGATGAGATGTAATTGGAGGTCAAGTGAGGGTGAGGCAAAAGGACGATCGGGTAGAGCGGGTTGGCTGGATGGTGAAGAGTTCGCGAAGATATTTGGGCTGTGAATATTGTGTGGAGTTGTAAGTTAATGGTAAGATTTTGAAGTGAATGCGCTCTGGGATTTTTGGCCAGTGAAGTGACTTGAGGATTGGGGTGATGTGATGATGCGTGGGTGTTCTGGTGATGGCTCTGGCTAATGAGTTTTGGATTAATTGTAAACGTTTGATTTGTGTGGCTCCCAGGTTGAGGAAGAGGGAGTTGCAGTAGTCGAGCTTTGAGTGGACGATTAAGGTAGCAATGGTGGAAGTAGTTTTGAAGTCCAGCATGGGTGGGATGCGGCGGAGGTCGCAAATGTGCATGAAACAGGAGCGAGAGAGGTTTGAGATGTGGTTGGAGAAAGAGAGATGAGGATCGAAGGTGACGCCAAGATTTCGGACTGGGGCATCCGAGGTGAAGGGAAGGAATGAAGAGTTAGTGGGTAAGTGAATTGCAGGTTCGGGTATTTTCTTGAATTGGTCAGGGAGGCCTATGAGGATAAATTCTGTCTTGGAAGGGTTGAGGCAGAGGAGGTTAGATGACATCCATTCGTAGACTAAGTTTACCACATTCAGTAGTTGTGCAATGGAGGTGGATAAAGAGGTTGGGGAGATTGATATGTAAAGTTGAGTGTCATCTGCATACAGGTGGTGGTCGGCAGGGGAGGATTGTATGAGATGACTTAAGGGTGTGGTATAGAGGATGAAGAGGAGTGGTCCTAGAACGGAGCCTTGAGGGACACCACATGTGAGTGAAAGTGTTGCGAACAGAGTTTGGAGGCTTTGACAGCGAAGGATCTGAAAGATAAGTAGGATTGGAACCAGAGTAGAGCAGTTCCAGAAACGCCAAACCAAAAGGATAGTCTAGTCAAGAGAAGGATGTGGTCAATTGTATAAAATGCAGCAGAGATGTTGAGGAGGGAGATGCAGGAAACTTGTTGATGGCTGACGGCAGAGATCAATTTGTTATATAGAGAGGCAAGCAGAGTTTCTGTGGAGTAGTGTTTAGTGAAGCCTGATTGGTGGGGGCTAAGGAGTGAGTTTGTTGAGAGGTAGTCATTAAGGCGGGCAAAACGATTCTTTCAGTTAGTTTAGAGAGAAAGGAGAGGTTGGAGATGGGATGGTAGTTACAAAGATTTTCTTTGTCTAGATTTGATATTTTCAGTAGGGGAGAGACGATAGATTGTTTAAAGACCATAGGAAAGATTCCGGTAGAGAGCGGAAGTTTGATGATTTTAGTGATCACAGGAATAAGGATTGAGGCACAGTCTTTTAGGAGAGAGGTGGGGATAGGATCGAGTTCACATTGCTTGTTGCGAAGGGAATTTAGGAGGAGTAGTACTTCGGTTTCAGTGGCAGGAGATAGAATTGAGAGCGATGAGTGATGGGAAGGCGGAGTAGGGTTGGGAGAAATCAGTGGAACAGTGCTGGAGGAGTTGGAGGCTAGAAGAGATTGTAGTGTGAAATGAAGAGATGAGATTTTTGTCTGAGAAGAAAGAGCAGAAGGTGTCAGCAATAGAGGACGTGGGGATGGAGCTGGGCAGTAGTGAGAGAGACTTACGATGAAGAAGAGAATTGATAACTTTCCAGAGGTGTCTAGGATTGGAAAAACTGGAGTGGATAAGCGAGGATTAGTATTTTTTCTTGGCTGCAGCAAGGTTATGTGTGTGGCTGATTTGAGGGTAGACAGGTTTACTGTTTTAGATGTTGAGTCTTTGGCGCGCGTGTAGGTGTGCTCAATGCGCCTGCAGAAGGTTGTGAAAGCTTGGAGATAGGAGGTTAGATGTGCGTGAACTGTGTGTGATAATGAGTGGTGCAGGAGTGTCAAGGAGGTTGGAGAGTGTTGAATTGTAACAAGATAGACGATCATCTAGAGAAGGAGGAGGATTGAGAACAAGTTCGGAGTTAAGAATGTCCTCGATGAAGGCCTGACGGTCGATGGACCAGATGGAACGAGATGAGTGAGTGGTTGGAGGAGGGCGAGGAAAAGGCTTAATTTCAAGGTCAACAATGATAAGGTAGTGGTCGGTAATGTTTAGAATTGAGTGTGATAGCTTGGGAGATAGGTGGGAGGCTGCGGAAGTGATAACAAGGTCGAGTGTGTGGTTCTTGATGTGGGTTGGAAAGTTGACGTGTTGGACAAGATTGAATGATGAGAGAAGGCTGAGGAAGCCAGATTCAAGAGGATCAGAGGAATTGTCAACATGGATGTTGAAGTCACCCGTGATTATGAATTGACAATCTCTTTACTAATCGTATCTCGAAAATCACTGGAGTAGTTGCAGCGATGGGGAGGAGAGATCCAAATTGCAGCGATGGGGAGGAGAGATCCAAATTGATCGAGAAAAACAGAGGGTTTGGAGGAGTAGGCAGAGAAGTTTAAGACGGCAGATGTTGAAGACTGTAAGGAGATCTGAGTTGAGTCTGAGCGTTGTGGAGGAGCATTCGAAGGATCGGAAGGTGTGACTGGAAGAATTTGTGGTTACAGCGGATTCATGGACCAGGAAAGCAGAGCCGCCACCAGAAATGTTTAGACTTTGCGGTTATGAAGGGAGTAGCCACGAGGTAAGGAATCTGCGATGTGGGGGTAGTAGACGAAGGATAGCCAGGTTTCTTGGAGAGCAATGAGATCTGGTGGGCTAGTGGAGAAGGTGATGTCACTGAGGTCGATGGAGTTTTTTAGGTTTAGCAATGATCGAATGTTGAGGGAAAAGAGACGAAACAGGGTGAATAAGATTTGTCGGAGAATTATTGCAGAATGACGACCTATGGGACGGTGATGAGTAGCAATGGTCCGAGTGGAATGGTGTTGAGGTAGGAGTATTGTGCTGTGGCAGTAGGTAGCGAGAAACACAGGTCGAGAGAGGTGAAGGTCCGATGTTCATTAGGGTTAAAGAAAATCGGATGAGAAGAGAGGGAATGAAAATTGAAATAAGACACGGCATTTTGACAACTGGGTCAAGATGGCGGAATACAGAGAGAATGGATGAGATCTGATGTTATACAGGCGGAGAGTTAGAAAATGAATCTTAGGCCATCTGGAGGAGGCTGAGGTTGTTTTTAGTAAAAATTGGAATGATCTGACCTGGTATCCTGAGTTAGATGTGATTGAGAAGAGTGTCTAGATAGACGCGAGTCCGGAAAAATAGAAATTAGATGTAAGATCGAACACAGCACTAAACAGTTATGCTGGTACCCGCGAGAGTTTGACTAAGTGGAAGCTATGCAGGCATTCTTTCTAAGGAATTATATTGTTACTCAGTGGCGAGACTACTAGACAGTTGTTTGCAAATGTACGGCAGGCCTTTGCATTTGCATTGTGAAGCCCGTGCCCTCACTCCGGGTTGTTAATCCGTCGCATGTATATGAGAGCAGCTGAGTTTCCCCTTCAACCGTTCACTTCACAAAGTCGACGGGTTCCGGCGATAAGGCCATGGTCCTTACAAAAGGCATGATCGATTCAGACAATCGATACGGGTTCTTGTTTCTGACAACGGAGTTGGACATTTCTTCCCGACGCTGCACAAACTCTCGGGGCATAACAATCTCATTTTCACAAGTTATTATTAAAGTTGATTTTACAGCAACCATCATGTTCCTCATTATCTCTCTCTTCTATTCTCCGTCTTTCTCTTCCTTGTCTTCCGTTTCTATCCTCCTTCTTTCATCTTTTCCTTCTCTCTTAGTTCTCTCTTCTATTCTCCGTCTTTTTTCGCGCACCTCTCTCTCTCCTCCATTAATTGTATTTGTCGATCAAACTTAGTTGACATCGATGACGACGCACGTGACCCCTCTCATACATTCTTAATGCAACACAACATCGTCAATCTCGAGAACAGACATTTTACGGTTTTATTAACATAAAGAGGAAACAAAATGGAAGTATAATAATGTGCAAAGTCACAGTCCAGAACTAGTCCTGAGCATCTAAATTTATAATCCTTGAACTCAAAGAATTATTTATGTATGACAAATAAAATCCTAACTCTTACTCATCGTCTAAATCAGTGGTTCCCAACCTTTTCCGAGTCGCCACCCCTTTTTATAATCGTCGAGTTACTCGCGACCCCCGCCAAGTTTGCATATGCCATAGGACCTAGGTCAAAGAATACCTCAATTATAGATACAGAAAACTCATTGGAAACTAATTTATCGGAATTTAAGTTCAACTGTAATGCAACCAAATATTTTAATAATTCCTTTCAATATAATTATTGCGATGGTTGTACTTTCAAAATTCGTGGCTGAGTTTTTGTTAAAGCCAACCTCACATATCATTTTCAACATTCAGTCTGTTTCTTGCCTTCGATTTGATTTGAAGAAGCGTTGAAAATCCACTTTCGCAGAGGTAGGTTATATGGAGGCAAAGGGGAAAAAAGTCGAAAAGTCAAAATCTGCCCAACATCCTCCGTCTCTTGCCATGAATGTCACCCACCCCAACAGCTATTCTGACCCTCCGATCCTAACTTCCACTTCACTCCGATTTTGACACATTGATGTAATCCATAACAAATGTACTGAGCCGTTTTGAAAACTGCCTATGACTATGTACTGCAGTCAATTTCTGACTGCAGTAAATAGTCATGTATAGTCATGTAGTCAAGAGATAGTTGACTGTAACGATGCATATATATATATATATGCATATACACAGTTCAACTTATTCTGCCTTTTTTTGGCCATCACGCCTCTTCATGTACATATTCATAAGTTCAATTGAATATTAATTAATCAATGACTACTGCAAACTTTCATCGTCAATTATATTGCAAAAACAGTCAAAATCAGAAAAATATTTAAATAGAATTCTAAGATATAGATTGATAATGAACTAATCTAACTTATGACTACCTAGCCAGCCTAGATTAGCTAATAGCGCTTCTTAAGTCAGATATCTACCTCCCACGGGAATGGAGCAGATCTGCAGTGTATTTCTGTAGTGTTCATTTGGATTCTTTCTTTGTATAAATTATGTCGATTGCTTCTTCTCGGATGATTGTTGCCTCTAGCCTTTTCACCTCAAATGTTTCTGTGCCGTCCTCCACAAGTGACTTGAGGCAACTGATTGAACTCGTTGACGACTTTGTAACTTCAGATTATTTCCCAACTAGTGTTTTTCCAAAAGCCAGCGTGTATCAACCTGATACAGAATCGCTGTCAGCAAATAACAAAGAAATCAAATTTATGAACAAATTATAAAAATATTAATTGCTTATGTTCAGACCTGCTTGAACGACTGCGACACCGCTACGGTACTGAAGAACATGTGGATACATTCCGAACGCAGTTATACTATCGACGGCAACGGTGAAAGTAAAGTTTGAGCACTCTCCTCCACGATATTCGACGGCTCGTCTTACTGGCGTACCCGGTGCCAAACCGTCCTCAACAACGACCGTGGCAGACCAGTATGGGAACAGAAATCGACCGGCTCTCGGGAATGTTTCATCAGCCGTCGCTAGTCCAACCGCCACCGCCAATCAATGACGATGTACGACGAGACTCAGCTGACGCTCGGGAATGGTGGCCAACGGACTGCCTTCTCGTGTTACAGATGTGGACGACCGGGACACACTGCGCGAAATTGCCGTGGATTCCTGACGTAATCAACCGAGTCCTATGGGAGAGCACATCGACGCTCGGTACAACGCGATTTCCAAGGGACCCGTCCTCAACCACGGGACGCGCCCAAGAATTGGCAACGGCGCCAACCAGAACGCGGAACCAATGTTGGGAATGGACTGGTTGCGCGAGCACCGGTGCCGCTTAGGGTTTGGAACCGGGGTCCCGTATATCGGCAGGAAAATTTTGAAGTTGGTGAAGGGCAATGGAGACACTTGGTGCCGGAGACGAAGACGTTGTAATTCCCGACCATGTGCCAACAAGATGTCAGTGCCAGGACACTATTGGGTGATTTGACGACATGATCCGTAGCTTGGATGACAGACCGCGCAAGTGCAAGTCGTTATTCTTTCCAACCGAAGATCCGCTGATGTTGAGAAATGGGTTTGCACCCAGAGGAAGTGGAGCCGCTATGAGGTGTGACCTCCAGTAACCTCGGGGATCCAAGTGAAACCCTAGTGGCAGACGGCCAAGAGGAAGTGCATGGTGAGGCGAAACAAGGCTTAGGGCATTAGTCGGCAGATATCAGGATGTGTTCTACGAAGGTGATCAGGATTTGGGAAGCACGTTGGTGTGCCAACATCGGATAGATACTGGCGATGCCGAAACAGCGAGGGAGCCCTTGCGGCGACAGCCATTTTCGCATCGCACGATCAGCGATGAGCAAGTCGAGGAGATGAAGAAGGGCGGACTCGTCGAGCACGCACTGAGCGAGTGGTTTACTACCCTGGATCACCAGAGCGGGTACAATCAAGTAACCATGTAGATGCACACAAGACAACGTTCGTTACGCGGAGAGGAATTTTTCAGTGAAGGGCGATGTCCTTTGGGTCATGCAAAGCGCCCGCCACCTTCAAAAAGTTGACGGACATAGTACTCTCAGGTCTTAATTTTGAGATCTACTTAGACGACGTCATTATTTTCGGCAGGGATCTCGACGAACACTTGGATAGAGTGGAGCAGGATTTCCAAAGGTTGAGGTAGACCAGCCTCAAGCTGAAAACAAGCAAATGCCATTTGCTCCGAAGTCAGGTGGAATTCTTAGGTGATCTCTGCTGAGGGTGTGTCCGTGGACCCGGCCAAGGCAGCGGAAGTAGCCAACTGGCCGGTGCCTGTAAGATTAAGGGATGTATGGGCCTTCCTGAATCTCTGTTCTTACTACCGGGAATTTGTAAGTGGATTATTCGCAATCGCAACGCCTTTGTTTGCCTTGACGAAAAAGAGTCGGGCGTTCGTCTGGAGTGAGGAATGTCAAGATGCATTCGAGCAGCTTAAGGGAAGACCTACAACTACACCGGGTTTGGAGCGTATATCCTGGATTGCGACGCCTCTGACGTCGGAACTTGTGCGGCATAGGGTGGTGTGCGGTGAGCAAAAGGTAGTAGCAAACGGGAGCCGCCTGCTGTCGGCCGCGGAACAGAGGTACTGTGTAGTCCGCCGAGAGTTACTCGCCATGGTCCATTTCGTTAAGCATTATCGTCACTACCTGTTTTGGCGACAGTTCACATTACGAACGGAACATGCCGCTCTACAATGGCTCAAGCGACGAGACGACCCATGAGCCGATCGGCTAGCAACTGAGATGTCTAGAACGACTGGTTGAGTATCGGTTTAAGATTGTGCATCACGCGGGTGCGAAGAATGGTAATTCGGATGCCCTTACTAGGAAGCCGTGTCGACAGCGCGGATGACAAAAAGAATCCATAGTAACTGCGATATCTGTCGATACAGGAAGTTGGGACTTGGAGACTGCAGAAGATGAATACGATAATACATGCATATATACATGTAGGGGCATATGTCCGGGGACAAATGTCCTATCCAGTTTCGGGACGGAAATTGTTCGGGAAGGGGGTACAATTGTCCAGGGAGCAAATGTTGCCACCCACAGCCGGAGTTGATAGAAGACGTTGCGCCCGGGTCATATTCCTTATCTCTGTTCGGGATGAAGGTACAATTGTCCGGGGGGGGGAGCAAATGTCCGAATGTGGCAAATGCCCGTTCCCCAATAAGATTCACTGTTGGCAAGGTCCCGCAGACACGAAAAACCTAGTCAACAGATTCTCAGCTCGAACTGATGGTTGGACTCAATTCGAAGTTCAAAGTTTCTGGTCAACGTAACGTCGAAGTTGCCACCCACAGCCGGAGTTGGTAGAAGACGTTGCGCCCGGGTCATATTCCTTATCTCTGGCGACATTATTGTCGCCAGAGATAAATTTGTCGAGGACAAATTCTCCACCGACAAAACCCCCTCTGACAAATCTCCCCGGACAAAATCCCCCAGTTATTAGGCAGGACATTAACCACCCCGGACAAAGCCCTAACTAGCTTCTGTCACATATATTTCATAGACGAGCTATTTACAGCTCTGCAATTAGAAGCCATACCATAATAACCGACACTACTAACGAAGCCTGCACAACATTACAAGTGACATCCAGTACAATCATTAGCATAACTCAGAGGCCTCTATGATTCAAAGGGGAATTGACTCGCATGGTCTAACTCATATAAGAAATCGTGTCACACGATAACACATACGCTCTGCATAGGTGACCTGACCTGACCTGACGCGTCTGAAGAAGCCGTATAACGCATGTGCGTCATGTACCAACAGAGCCTACAGACCTAACAAAGGGGAAATCATGTAAACTAGATGTTTTTGATCTAAATATGCATTTAGTTTGAGCATCAAAAATGTTACTTTTCGTTCATACTTTCACTTGTCAACGTGGAATTCTAAATATATGTATATTATTGAACAATTTACTTTTCATTTTTCCATCAACGAAAAGTTGCACATTTTTGACAAATTAATTTTGAAAGTTAAATGTCGCCTTACTGAACTGTACTTACAATTATCGCAACTTTCTGAGTCTGCTTCTAAACCGTTACCAGATGCTTTCCGACTTCTGTTTGTAACCATTGATTCCTCACATAAATGTTGTGTACATGTTATTAACTCAGAACGTAGTGAACTGATTGAATTTTCATATAGATGTTGAAAGCGTTGTTTAGAATGTGTTTGTAAATGGAGGAAATTGGACGGTATACGTAAGAAATATAGCTGTCGACTTTCCAACCTAGATCCAACAATATGACCTATGAATTGTTCTTCATGCTTGCCAAATAAACATTTCTTTAAATTCAATGTTACATTTTGTTTACGCAATTCCATCAACACTAACTCTAAATGCTTTAAATGATGCTTCCATTCGTTTGACAATACCGTAATATCATCCACATATGGTTCTGTAAATTCATTAATTGGTTTTAAAACTAAATTTATAACCTTGACAAAAGTTCTTCCCGAGTTAATCAAACCAAATGGAACTCTCGTGAATTCATATAAACCACTATGAGTTACAAATGCTGTCTTCCACTGATCTTCGGTTTTGACCGGACAGGTCCAGTATGCACTCCGACAATCTGATACTGAAATGACCTTAGCCTTACCAACTCGATTCAGTATATCTTTTACATCTGGCATTGGATATCTACATTCAACAGTACATGCATTCAAATAACGGTAATCACAGGCTAATCGTAAAGAACCATCTTTCTTTTTAACCACAACCAAGAGACTGGCCATGGAACTAGACGAATGCTTGATGATTCCATGTTGCAACATCTGTTGTATCTGTCGATCCACTTCCTCTCGATAAATAAAAGGTATCCGATACGCCTTAAATTCCTTTACACGAAAGTCTGGTTTCAAATTAATTTCGTGTTCCACCAACGTACACAATCCTGGTTGCTCTGAAAATGGATCTGCAAAGCGGTTTAATAATTCGAGTGTATCCGTCTTCTGCAAATTATCCAAATGAGATATTTGATCCTGATTTAAATGAATAATTCCCACATCTTCTGTTTTTTCCATAATTGTTGATAACTCCACAATCTCTCCAAATTCCTGATCTTCGTCCACAATTAAACCACAACTCAGTGATCTAGCAATAAACTTTCGTATCTTATTTGCATGTATTATTTTCCGATTTCCATCTCCCATATCAACTAAATAAGAATACTTTGATCTATTTTGTAATATCGAACCAGGACCATGCCATCTTGATAACAACTTTTTGGTAGATGTGGGATAAAGTACAATTACACTATCTCCTACTGAAAATTTCTTATCTTTTGCCTTTTTATTGTATTGATTAGTATATTGTAATTGTTTTACACGAGTATGTTTTTCTGCATATGTCATGGCAATTTTGAGATTTTCTTTTAACTCCTGTAAGTATCTTTCTGTTTTCACTTTCAAATTTGGCGGTGACTCAATTTCTTTTGTCCAAACTTCTTTTAAAATCGTCAATGGTCCTCTCGGAACTTTTCCATATACGAGCATATAAAGAGATACCCCTGTGGTTGCATTAGGCACCACTACATCCATTGTCATTCTTTGGAATGCCACCTCTTCTTTAACAATAGCTCTAATTGGAACTCTATCCATAATCACGCCCCTTGCTCTCAGTTGACAATTTACACAAGATTTGCAAAACTCTTCTATTTCTCTGCGCATCTTTGGCCATGTAAAGGATAACCTGATCCTTTCTCTAGTTTTTTCCTCTCCTAAATGACCACCCATTACAGATTCGTGAGCCAATTTCATAATCTGTAATCTTCGACACTTAGGTAATACAAGTTGTTCAATTTCATGATCTAAGATTTTCTCTTTTCGATGTAACAAACCATTGAGTACATATAAATTCTTTTCGTTTTCTTCAGCTAATTTTCACCATCTTCCTAAAGATTCGTCCTCTTTCTGTTGCTTTTGAAATAATTCGACATCAGCATATCGGTTTTGCCTTACATGTTCATCTTCTTGCTCTGGAAATAAATTACTTAATATTCCTTCTCCCAATTCGATTTCTACATAATCAGATTCTTCATTGTCTGTGTCTTCACCCTTGTTTCTCCTTTCATCCCTTATCTGGTCTTCTTCCTCATTTCTGCCTTCATTACACCAATACTGTGATCTTGTCATCACATTGATCTGTGGTATATTTCTTAGTTCTTCAATAATTTCTGGATGTATCATAAACTGTTCACTGCTGCTTACATTCTCTATTGCCGCACATAACAATTGCATGTAAGGAGTCAGATATTCCGTCGTTTCCGCTCTTTCATATTTTCCCTCATTTTCCGCTTCAGCAACTCTAACTTCTATTTTCACTAAACGAGCAGATATTGGTTCGCCCACCATACATTGTAAATTTACATGTCCTACTTCTTCAATTTTTATTCCCTGTAATAACTTTGCATTTCTTACTGGAATTTCTGCACCTGAGTCATACAACGCTTTAATTATCATTGGTTCTTGACCTTCATGAGCTCTAATTTCAACTTGAATATGCTTCATAGTGACTTTCTTAAATAATCCTTCTCCTGATTTCGTTTCTTGTTCTGTAGTATTTACTGAAATTAAACGTTCTCTCTCTATCTTACATTTCATGACTGTTTTTACCTTTATATTTGTACTTTCATTCTCTTGACTTTCCATATTCTGTTCACTAACTTGTATTCTATTCACATTAGCTTTATCATGATACTTAGTCATCTCAGAAGTCTTGGCTGAATAATGGCAAAATTTAGTGATGCGCCCTGTTGTTCCACAATTATAACACTGTTTCATATAACTTGCCGAACCTTTTTGATCTCTCCCTTGATATTTGGGATCATAACTCTTATCGAATTTCTTGTTTACAAAAGTTGTGGTTGTATTTTTATGACTGGTTAACTGATTACCTTTTGTAAACTCGCCCTCTTCCATTTAGGTGACTTTGGCACACCAACATATCCTGGAAACTTATTAAAAAGTTCCGTATTTTGATTCCTATTTCTGGTTTCCTGATACCATTTCCCTTTTCCGCTTTGGTACCCTACATTTCTTGCTCCCATATAATTTGTATTCATTTTATTCTGTACCAATCCACCAATTCGATTCTTCACATGTATATCAGCAAGATCCGCAATCATGCTTGACTCAAAGCACTCGTTTCCCTCTTTCGACAAAACAAAATTCAATGGTCCTGTAGGTAATGCTTCGTTTAGTCTGTCCGCAAATAACAAATCAAATAGTTTATCATAGTTTTTTCGATGTACAGACTTCTGACGTAATAGTTAAGTAAATTTCTCAATCTTGCAGAAAACATGATATAAGTTTCCTCATTGGTTTTCTAAGTTTCCATGAATTTTGATCTGTATTCCTGAGGAGTAAGTTTAAATTCTTTGAGAAAATGTCGCTTTACTATCTCATAGACTTCTAATTCAATCAAGGATAATCTGCTTAGCACAGTGCGAGCCCTAGATGTCATCAAAGGTAATAACAATTCTACCCAGAAATTTCTTCCAACCTCAAAACTACAAAAAGCATTCTCCACTGTCTCAAAATACAATGGTATTTCCATAATATCATCTGGCATCTTCGGTAGAACATGCTTCATGGCGTCCCCAATCTACTTAATCTTAGCTATTAAAGATTCTCCTTCTAACCGTCTTCTCTCATCTCTCTCATTTTCTTTTTTGCGTCTCGCTTGCTCGAATTCTAATTGTTGTTTTGCAATTTGTACTTCCTCTTCTTTTATTTTTATTTTGGCTTTCTCCATTTCAAAAGTACGATCAATATCTTCTTGTTGCTTTTGGGCTTCTTCCGCCCTAACTTAATTGGCTAACTCAACTTCTCTGGCTCGTGTTATCTCCTTTTCCTCTTGTCTCTTAGATTGTTCTAGTAATGACTCTCGACGCATCAGTTCCTCACTTTTCCTAGCTTCCTCTACTGCTACTGCATGTTCCAACCTTCTTTTCTCCGCTTCGTCTCGATCTCGCTTGAGTGATTCTATTTGTAATTCAAATTGTTTTCTATGTAATTCTAATTCTTCTTTCTTAATTCTGTTACTTTCTTCCTCTTGTTTCCGTTTTAATTCTAACTCTTCCCTTCTCACCTGTTCTACTCTTTCGTCTTTTTCTTGCTGAAGTTTTCTTTCTTCCTTCCTAACTTGTTCTGCTTGTTGATTCATCATCATTACCATTTGCATCATCATTTCCATAGTCGATTTTTTTTATAGGTATATCAGAACCTTTTTAATACAACCTGTCCCTGTACACCTCCTACAGCTCCTTCTCTTTCAGCTGTAAATCCTACTTTTTCTATTTCCATCTCTGCTAAAGTTTGCATTAACTCAGTACGATACATAGCTTTAACCGTACTTTCTATTAAACTTTCCTTTATTAACTGCTTTTTTATTCTTTCTGACGATATTTTCTTAATCTCTTCCCGTCTTTCACTACTTAATTTCTCCATTTTGTATGTTTACTATCAATTACTTCGCAAATTACCAAATTTTGTTTTTGTTTGTTTAATATTACCGAGTTTTCATTAAATCGATTGAACGCGACTTGCTTTGTCTTGGCCAATATTAACGAGCTCATATTCTTTTAAACTGACCATGGTGTTGTTTGCCTAATATTAACAAATTCACAATTATCCAATTGGAAGTGATTGTGTTTAGTGCCAAAACAAACAAAATATACCTTGTCAGTAATCCACCATAAAATAATCTTCACTTTCCTGGATTTCAGTACATAGAAACTTATTTACTCCAATTGACTCGTATAATCCGTAAAGTCCACTTCCCAGTAATCCTAAACGATTCTTTACTCTATTTCACATCCAAACACTTCTTTAAACCTATGCGTATCTTGATCCTTGATTCCTTTTAATCCTTTTGATTCTTGATTCTTTAATCCTTGATACTTTCTTTTCGTATCCTGATCCTTCAATCCTTTTTATCCTTTATGCTTTCTTTTCGTATCCCGCCGCTGCCACCAAAATGTAAACTTCAACTTTCTTTTCCTTCAGTTAAACTTACCAAACTACAAAGATCGAGACACGTCCTTTTGTTTTCTCAATTTTCTTTATTCACAACAGTGCCTAAACTGGTGTACAAAAATTAAAACATAAAACGACCGTCCGTATCCTTCGGAAGTCATAGCAGCAACTGTCTTAATACAAACAATCAAACGTCTTATCAATACCTTCTACCCGCCACCTCATTCGCCCCTAACAGCCCTTCCAAACACCACCACCCGCTTGCGCCCCAAGTGTCTAAATCAACATTGGCTGACAATAATAGATACAAAAATTATTTTTCTGATATTTCTGACCATCTACCAGCATATACCTCCTTTGATTTGGAAATTAATAAGGACCCACTGCCATCAATGGGAGAGTATCGATTAGTGAATGAATTGAGTAAAAACAACTTTACTGCACTATTGACACATAACAATTGGGATCATATAACTGCTGCTTGCCTCGATGATGATGCTAATGGTGCCTATGAATTGTTTAATGAGGAAATTTAACGTAACTATGATTTGGCTTTTCCAGTTAAATATTATAAGCAAATAAAAAAACTAAGCCGTCAACCTTGGATGTCGAGAGGTTTATTAAAGTCCTGCAATAAAAAAGCACAACTTCATCGTAAATTTGTAAAAATAATCCTACTGAAATTAACTTAAAAAAATGTAAAACCAATAGGAATTTATTCAAAAGACTAGACTAATTGCAGAAGAAAATGCATTATGCTACTAAATTTCAAAAGCACAAGACTAATCTTTAAAAGACCTGGAATTTAATTGGCTTTATTATTAATATCCCCCATATATTCATATTCCCCCATCTTAATAATAAAGCCAATTATAAAATAATAAAATAAATAAAAGCCAACTCTACCATAAAAAATCTCTCTATAAATGGAAGAAATACTGATGATCCCAAACAAATGGGTAGTGGTCTTAATGAACATTGTCCAGTCCCTGGCGAAACAAATACCAACTTCTCGATTTAACATTGATGAGCATTTGAAACCAGCTCCTCCCTTTTCCTTTGGACTAATCCCGACCTCTCCAGAAGAAATAATGAACATATCTTCTTCCATACATATTACTCACAGTAAAGGAATTGATGATCTTGATCCTTGTGTGGTCGCACCTCAAATTGGGCTTATGGCGCCTGTTCTCGCTGATTTAATTAACTGCTCATTAAGAACTGGTATAGTACCTTCTGGATTAAAAACTGTTAGAATAATTCCAGTTTATAAAAATGGGAGAAAAGGTGAATGTACCAATTATAGGCCGATCTCTATTCTACCCTATTTTGCCAAATATTATGAAAAAATTATGCACGAGAGGCTTTCTACATACATAGGAAAACACCATATAATATTTTATTCCCAATTTGGCTTCAAATCAGGTCGATCTCCATCAATGGCTCTTATGGATATGTTCGATAAAAATTTAATTTCTAATGCTTTCGATGATGGTAATTACTTCATCGGTATATATATATTTTTCGACCTAAGCAAAGCATTTGACACTGTAAACCATCCCATACTTCTTAAAAAACTTGAAGCTTATGGTATGAGGGGAATACAATTAGCATGGACTGAGAGTTACCTAGAAGGGAGAACCCAATGTGTCTCATGCAATGGAGTCTTATCGGATTGCAAAACAATCCGTCATGGAGTGCCACAGGGCTCAAATTTAGGCCCACTACTTTGCTCATTATATATTAATGATCTGCCTAATGTCGCACCAATAATGTCCTTCATATTACTTCCCGATGATACTAATGTTTTTTTATTCCCACTCTTCGTTTGAGATCTTATATGAAATTGTTAATGACCAATTAAAATTAATAATGGACTGGTTCTCGGCTAATAAATTATTGCTCAATTAAGAAAAGACGGCCTATATTCTCTTTAAATCTCAGAGAAAGGTCACTCCACTAGATTCCTCTTGTAAGTTGTCAATAAATGACGATTTAATTACCCAGGTCAGTTCGACCAAATTTCTAGGAGTAGTGGTTGACCAAAATTTATCATGGTGAACACATAGCAACTATATCAGCTAAAGTGGCCAAGAATGTTGGGATGCTGAAGAAAACATTTGTTACCGTTTTCCATTAGACTACAATTGTATTACTCATTAATTTATCCTTATTTTTCTTAATGCAATGCAATTTTGGTCGTCCACCTACAATTCCCGACTTAATAAACTGACACTCCTCCAGAAACGGGCTCTTCATTGCATTGCTGGTACAGCCTGGAGATCCCATACTGATCCAATCTTTAGGGAATACAAATTAATGAAGCTCCACAGATCTGTATTTATCAAATAGCTATATTTATGTACCGTTCCGTGCATGAGCTTTTGCCGGTAAGATTTTCAGAATACTTCGGAACTGGCAATATGTTCCATTCCTATGGTACGAGAACCGCTTCTAAACACCGACCAATTTTTGCCAGCACTAATACTCGTAAGTTTGCAATAAGATGCACTTGACCAAAGATTTGGAACGACATCCCGTATTATATTCAAAGTAGTGCAACTTTGCAATCATTTAAAAATAAGATGAGAAAGTATTTGCTGAATTATCCATTCATCTGATTTGAGTAAGCTTATTATCATCCACCCCTCGCAGATTGATTCTTTAAGTTAGGCTTAAAAGAATTAGTTAAGTTTAGTTAGATGTACGATTGCAACTTGAATATTTCCAGATGTTACTTTATACAAGTGTTTTGTTTTCTGCGCATTTGAGTTTATTATAACCATAACCATAACCAAGATTTTTTATTGAGTACTGACAATCATGAATAGAAAATGCAAGTTTTAAATACTAGTAGATTGACAGACAGCAATACGGAAGAACCCTAAAGGGACCGAGGTCCCGCTAGCAGGGGCACCCTTGCTTTCAAGTTAAATTGTTAAGAGGATGTCAATTATTTGATACATCTAGTAAAAAGAGTACGCAATGCTTAACTAGTTAACTACGATTGACAGGTATAAGTGAACAGAGAAACACGTTAGGTTGAATTTAGAAACAAGTATTCGCGAAGTTTGTGTTTGAATGCGTTGATTTGAGTCAAAGTACGTATGTCATGTGGAAGACGATTCCAGGCCATTGTCCCACCACATCTGATTGAAAATTTGCGCGTGTTTGTGCGTGCGTAGGTCGGTCTATAGTTATTAAAATGTCGAAGGTTATACGGGTTGGTTGATTGGACGGGCGTGAAGTAGTTGGCATAAGCCGTAGGTAATTGGTTGTTTAAAAATTTGTATATAAACTCATTAATTTGCATTAGAGTTATTTGATTAACATTCAAGATAAGAGGTTGAGAATAGTGTAAGTTAGGTGTACATGTACATTTGCAGATAACTCTAAACGCTCTGTTTTGAAGATAGATGAGCCTACTTAATCTCGATGGATAGTTAGACGCCCAAACTAAATTGCAGTATGCCAAATAGGGATGGAACAAAGAATAATAGAGGCTAGTGCATATTGTAGCAGGTAATAAATAGGCAATCCGAGACATAATTCCTATGTTTTTTGCTATTTTGGATGCAATCTTATTATGTGGGTTTTCCAGGTAAGAGATTGGTCAACATAAACGCCTAGAAATTTGGTGGAGATGACTTTAGGCAACGGAACATTGTTTATCATTAAGACCACTTCAGTCGGGGGAGTGTTTTTACGATGCGAACCAAGAGGAATATAGTTAATTTTAGTGGCATTAAGCGTGAGTCTGTTAGGCATGAACCAGTTATTCACCTGAACAAGTTTCCGATTAAGGAGTATAAGTAATTCAACATAAGAGGAGCCAGAAGCAAGAATGCTCATGTCATCGGCGAAGAGTAAAATATGTAGAAGCGACGAAACGTTAGGCAGGTCATTAATGAAAAGTAGGAATAGTAAAGGTCCTAGAATGGAGTCCTGAGGAACACCATATTTTATTAATTTGGTTGTGGAGATTGAGCCATTACAAGATACATATTGCAATCTATTACACAAGTAGCTCTGATACCAGTCCAGAGCCAAACCACGAATGCCTAAGTTATTTAATTTTGCTAATAAGATGTCATGATTAACAGAGTCAAAGACTTTGGCGATGTCAATGAAGATTCCCACAAAGAATTCATTTCGATCAATGGCAGCAGAAATGTGATCATGTAAGTCGAGTAAGGACATAGCTGTAGAATGACCCAGTTGAAAGCCAAGCTGATAAGAATATAAGAAGTTATTACTATCAATAAAATTAAAGAGACGACCTTCTCAAGTAATAAAATTAAAGAGACGACAATACATGACCTCAAGTAGCTTGGAAAAGAAGGGTAAGATTGAAATAGGCCGATAATTACTAGGCTGGTCTTTAGGGTACTGTTTATAAATAGGTATTATTTTGGCTAATTTCATTGCATCAGGAACAACACCAGTTGTCAAAGAAGAATTGATGATATTAGCAAGGGGCTTAGTAATAATAGGAACTATTGGATTGATTATTGATGGGTCAAAATCATCAGGACCAGTAGTGTGGGTAATTTTCAAGGAACGACTAAGAGTAACCAATTCCTCTGGACTAGTAGGGTGCACGGCGAAAGAATTTGGATTGGAGGTTCCCTTGGTAGGTCACAAAGGAATCATGGGTTGGGGCTATCTTTTCAACCAGATCATGTGCAATAGCCGTGAAATAATTGTTTAATTTATCAGCAATTAATTTGGGGTCTTTGATAACATTACCATTAGAGCTTAAAGAGGAAATTGTCGTGTCCAGTGCTTTTACTTTAAGAATTGACTTAATGACCCTTCATGTATATTTAAGATCATTCACATGCTTATAAAATTCAGAAATATTTAAATTCCTTTCAGTGTTTTTACGTAGAGATTTAAATTTGTTTCGATAACATATGAATTTTGTCTTATTTTCCAGTGTTGGTTTTTTGATGAAAATGGCATGAAGTTTGGCTTTGGTATTTCGTGATTTTAAAAGGGCAGAGGTCATCCATGGCTGTTTGGGTGAATTAGATGATTTACTTTTTTTTATCAAGAGTGGGAACGAATTGTCATAGGCAGATTTAAGTATAGTGGTGAATAACTCATAGGCCATGGATGGATTATTAACCCCACATTGATAATCGACATCTGACCAATCCAATTGAGAAAGTCTAGATTTAAAGAGGTCGTTAGAAGTTATATCATAACGGCGGGCAATGCGGGCCGAATTGGGAGTAAAAGAGGCAAGAATGGGTGAGGTATCTAAGTATGCTAGGATGGGCAGATAGTCCGAAATGTCATCAACAATTATTGCAGGCTCAGTGATTTTCGAGATACGATTAGTAAAGAGATTGTCAATTAACGTTGCAGAAGATTCCGTTATTCGAGTGGGCTGTGTAATAACTGGAAGAAAATGGTGGGAAAAGGCTAAGTCTAGAAAGTTGCTGGTAGATGGGCTTTTAGGAGATCGATGTTAAAATCACCCATAATATGGCAGTCTCTATCATTGATTGCAAGGGAGGCAAGGAGCGAATTCCATTCCAAGTTAAACTCATCCAAATTCTGCCCGGGAGGCCTATATAGAACGCCAAATGTAGAGCATGTGCCACTTTTACCAGTTAGTGATAAAAATAGGGATTCATAAGTGAGATGGTGAGAACAATTTGGGGGCGAGTATAATGTGTAACTAATATTATCCTTTATATAAAAACCCACCCCTCCCCCTCTGCCCGTGGCTCGAGGTCGAGACTCAAAAGTATAGCCAGGAATACGGACCATGTCAGACTGGTTTAGCCAAGTTTCAGTTATAGCAATTGCATCAGATGCAAAACACGACGCTTTCTAGACAAGAGATCTTGCTACGGGCAAGGTTACGGGAATTAACGTGCATAAGCGAAAGTTGATTAGGACGGAGTTGATTTTGTAACTCAGAAGTGGGTGGGATTATATAAGTACAGGTGGATGGCCTGACAGTATAATAGTTATCGTCCGGGTCTAAGTCGTTATTGTTAATAAGCGGACGGTCAAAGTTTAAATCAGAGAGTACATCGAGACGAGGACCCTCCCTTAGTTCGGCCAGCGAGTGCATGTAGGTATAGGGACTGTTAACACGTATGCACTGGCTAAACACATCGTTATCAAGAAGGTGATTAAACGGGAATAATGAAGCAAGGCAATCAGAGCAGAACCATGAATTAACATGAGCGGCAGAAACATTAGAATGATGCGAATGGCACTTGTTATTGCAATTTACACACGTGAGATATGAAACATTAGTGTCTAGTAAAAAGTAACATACTGAACACTTAACTAATGGCTTAATTAGAGAGTTAAGCTGTGAGCCTGCCAGAGAACATAATGAACTCAGACACAATCGCCAGCTCACAAAAACAGCGGCAACATCGAATAAACAAAGCAGCAAAAACGAACAGCAAAATAGGCGAACAAACAGCAGTGAAAATATTAGAGCAAACGGGTCAAAGCATTGGCGGACTCCACTTACAAAGTAAAACCTAAGCGCAGATGAGTAGGTTATCAAGGCCCAAAAGAGCTTTCAAAATTCCTAGCGACGAGGTCCGTTCAGCACAGAGGCTCTCAGTGGTTGTTCGGTTGAGTGGTATGAGCAGTTTAGTAGATGATCGTTTGAGTCGTTGAGTGGTTGAGCAGTTGAGTGGTTGACCAGTTGAGAGGTTGAGGGGTTGAGCAGTGATAGTGGTTGAGCATTTGAGTGGCTGAAGAGTGGAATGGCTGACCCGTTGCGTGGTTGAGCAGTTAAGTGGTTGAACAGTTGAGTGATTGACCGGTTGAGTGGCTGAGCAGTTGAGTGGTTGAACAATTGAGTGGTTGACCGGTTGAGTGATGGAGCAGTTGAATGGTTGATCCGCTGAGTAGTTGAGCAGTTGAGTGGTTGAACGGTTAAGTGGTTGACCGGTTGAGTGGTTGAGCAGTCGAGTGGTTGATCTGTTAAGTGGTCGAGCAGTTGATAGGTCGAAAGGCTAAGCAATTGGGCAGTCGATCGGTTGAGTGGTTGACCAGTTAAGTGGTTGAGCGGTTGAGTGGTTGATCTGTTAAGTGGTTGAGTAGTTGATAGGTTGAAAAGCTGAGCAATTCAATGGTTGGTCGGGTGAGTGGTTGAGTAGTTGAACAGTTGAGTGATTGCACCTTGAGCCTTGTGACATTAGCTAGGATCTTGGTGAGCAGGACAAAAGTAAGATGTTAGATGGATACCGAAACATCAGTCCCAGGGCAAGTTTGCTAAGTCCGTGACAGAGAAGATTTTCTTGGTCTTTCCGAGGGGCTATTCGAGCATCGAATGAACACGGTGACCTCACGCGTCCAGGCGGAAACCAGGGACTTCATCTTCACCATTCTCCTTGCTTCAGTAAAGATTTGAGAAGTCGAATGCGTTAAGTGTTCGTTTATATAGACTGATTTTGACGAAGAGTCAACTTTCAAGGATTTCCGAGCTGAGTATACCTTGTTGCGCACCTGTCTGTTGGTAAACCGAACCAGTATAGGCACTGTCGAGGTTTTCGAGTTAGCTGGCAGCCGATAAGCAATGGATATATCGGATGACTGGATGTGAATTCCTAGCCTTTTGTCGCGCAGATTTCTCACCGCACTAGTGATGCTGTCATGAGATGAAAGAGAGGAGGTTTGTGAGGTCAATGGATCAATTGGCGAGTATGGCTCCAGGCCATAGAAGATTAAATTATCTGACCTCAGGAGGTTCTGGGTTTCATCAACGGTTGTTTTCAAAGCTGCGTTTTGCTTTTCCAGTTCGAGGATTTTAGCGTCTTGCTTAGAGCTGTATTTCTTTATAGCGGTCTCTGTCAACTCTTCGACCATTGCATCTAGCTTAGCAGTGTAGGAAGCAGCCAGTGCATTGAAAATTCGTTCAATAATAGGGGCAAGTTTCGTTTCAAATCTGGCAAGCATTTGGTCGGTGACCCTATCGTCCTGGACGTTTTCCGGTGGTTCGTCTTGCTTTTGTCCTTTTCTAGTCAACATTTTTGGCCAGGTGGTAATACCCAAAGTAAACGCAGGCTCTCCGATTCAGGGGGCGTGTACCAAGCTTTAGTTCCTACCAATCGTTCGGAATGTCCGGTTCAAAAATCCTTTAAACGAAGTCGAAAGTTCGGTGCTGATTTCAGTAGATAGTCCGAATTAACGGCCGCTAGTATATCAAATGCATTATACCTTATTTCATTTCCAATAGCTATTTTAAAACCGCCAAAAATCGTGAAGTTAACAGCACTACTGTTTACGCGTGATGCTTAATCGAACGCCATCTATCGAAAAACTCAGTGCTCAGAACAATTTATATAGCAAAATACGTCAGTGGGTGGCCCTGTTAGCGGGAGGTAATCCTTTCGGGCCTGCCTTTGTAACCCAACTGAGCAACTAAATATTATGTGTACACTCTTGATGATTTTGTTTTGATTTGGTTACAATAAAATATTTTCGTTCGTTCGTTAGAGTTTGGTTTCCAGGATGTCAGCAGAGAGGCAGAGTAGCTGTGAAGGAGGGTGTCGCTTTGGTCGAGGATTGACAGGTGGGATGTCAAGTAGTGAGTCCGGGTAAGAGTTCTTGAAAAGGTGGGATTTAAGTTTAGAATGGAAAGCCCGGGGAGTGATGGACAGAGGCGCTAGGGACAGATGATGCTGCATGACGGGAAATTATGGTGAAGGAACCGAGAAGGCACGAAATTCAGGAGGTCGGTCGTTCCAAAGACGAGGTGCGGCGTTTGATATTGCGCGGTTGGAGAACTTGAGATGAGATGTAATTGGAGGTCAAGTGAGGGTGAGGCAAAAGGACGATCGGGTAGAGCGGGTTGGCTGGATGGTGAAGAGTTCGCGAAGATATTTGGGCTGTGAATATTGTGTGGAGTTGTAAGTTAATGGTAAGATTTTGAAGTGAATGCGCTCTGGGATTTTTGGCCAGTGAAGTGACTTGAGGATTGGGGTGATGTGATGATGCGTGGGTGTTCTGGTGATGGCTCTGGCTAATGAGTTTTGGATTAATTGTAAACGTTTGATTTGTGTGGCTCCCAGGTTGAGGAAGAGGGAGTTGCAGTAGTCGAGCTTTGAGTGGACGATTAAGGTAGCAATGGTGGAAGTAGTTTTGAAGTCCAGCATGGGTGGGATGCGGCGGAGGTCGCAAATGTGCATGAAACAGGAGCGAGAGAGGTTTGAGATGTGGTTGGAGAAAGAGAGATGAGGATCGAAGGTGACGCCAAGATTTCGGACTGGGGCATCCGAGGTGAAGGGAAGGAATGAAGAGTTAGTGGGTAAGTGAATTGCAGGTTCGGGTATTTTCTTGAATTGGTCAGGGAGGCCTATGAGGATAAATTCTGTCTTGGAAGGGTTGAGGCAGAGGAGGTTAGATGACATCCATTCGTAGACTAAGTTTACCACATTCAGTAGTTGTGCAATGGAGGTGGATAAAGAGGTTGGGGAGATTGATATGTAAAGTTGAGTGTCATCTGCATACAGGTGGTGGTCGGCAGGGGAGGATTGTATGAGATGACTTAAGGGTGTGGTATAGAGGATGAAGAGGAGTGGTCCTAGAACGGAGCCTTGAGGGACACCACATGTGAGTGAAAGTGTTGCGAACAGAGTTTGGAGGCTTTGACAGCGAAGGATCTGAAAGATAAGTAGGATTGGAACCAGAGTAGAGCAGTTCCAGAAACGCCAAACCAAAAGGATAGTCTAGTCAAGAGAAGGATGTGGTCAATTGTATAAAATGCAGCAGAGATGTTGAGGAGGGAGATGCAGGAAACTTGTTGATGGCTGACGGCAGAGATCAATTTGTTATATAGAGAGGCAAGCAGAGTTTCTGTGGAGTAGTGTTTAGTGAAGCCTGATTGGTGGGGGCTAAGGAGTGAGTTTGTTGAGAGGTAGTCATTAAGGCGGGCAAAACGATTCTTTCAGTTAGTTTAGAGAGAAAGGAGAGGTTGGAGATGGGATGGTAGTTACAAAGATTTTCTTTGTCTAGATTGGATATTTTCAGTAGGGGAGAGACGATAGATTGTTTAAAGACCATAGGAAAGATTCCGGTAGAGAGCGGAAGTTTGATGATTTTAGTGATCACAGGAATAAGGATTGAGGCACAGTCTTTTAGGAGAGAGGTGGGGATAGGATCGAGTTCACATTGCTTGTTGCGAAGGGAATTTAGGAGGAGTAGTACTTCGGTTTCAGTGGCAGGAGATAGAATTGAGAGCGATGAGTGATGGGAAGGCGGAGTAGGGTTGGGAGAAATCAGTGGAACAGTGCTGGAGGAGTTGGAGGCTAGAAGAGATTGTAGTGTGAAATGAATAGATGAGATTTTTGTCTGAGAAGAAAGAGCAGAAGGTGTCAGCAATAGAGGACGTGGGGATGGAGCTGGGCAGTAGTGAGAGAGACTTACGATGAAGAAGAGAATTGATAACTTTCCAGAGGTGTCTAGGATTGGAAAAACTGGAGTGGATAAGCGAGGATTAGTATTTTTTCTTGGCTGCAGCAAGGTTATGTGTGTGGCTGATTTGAGGGTAGACAGGTTTACTGTTTTAGATGTTGAGTCTTTGGCGCGCGTGTAGGTGTGCTCAATGCGCCTGCAGAAGGTTGTGAAAGCTTGGAGATAGGAGGTTAGATGTGCGTGAACTGTGTGTGATAATGAGTGGTGCAGGAGTGTCAAGGAGGTTGGAGAGTGTTGAATTGTAACAAGATAGACGATCATCTAGAGAAGGAGGAGGATTGAGAACAAGTTCGGAGTTAAGAATGTCCTCGATGAAGGCCTGACGGTCGATGGACCAGATGGAACGAGATGAGTGAGTGGTTGGAGGAGGGCGAGGAAAAGGCTTAATTTCAAGGTCAACAATGATAAGGTAGTGGTCGGTAATGTTTAGAATTGAGTGTGATAGCTTGGGAGATAGGTGGGAGGCTGCGGAAGTGATAACAAGGTCGAGTGTGTGGTTCTTGATGTGGGTTGGAAAGTTGACGTGTTGGACAAGATTGAATGATGAGAGAAGGCTGAGGAAGCCAGATTCAAGAGGATCAGAGGAATTGTCAACATGGATGTTGAAGTCACCCGTGATTATGAATTGACAATCTCTTTACTAATCGTATCTCGAAAATCACTGGAGTAGTTGCAGCGATGGGGAGGAGAGATCCAAATTGCAGCGATGGGGAGGAGAGATCCAAATTGATCGAGAAAAACAGAGGGTTTGGAGGAGTAGGCAGAGAAGTTTAAGACGGCAGATGTTGAAGACTGTAAGGAGATCTGAGTTGAGTCTGAGCGTTGTGGAGGAGCATTCGAAGGATCGGAAGGTGTGACTGGAAGAATTTGTGGTTACAGCGGATTCATGGACCAGGAAAGCAGAGCCGCCACCAGAAATGTTTAGACTTTGCGGTTATGAAGGGAGTAGCCACGAGGTAAGGAATCTGCGATGTGGGGGTAGTAGACGAAGGATAGCCAGGTTTCTTGGAGAGCAATGAGATCTGGTGGGCTAGTGGAGAAGGTGATGTCACTGAGGTCGATGGAGTTTTTTAGGTTTAGCAATGATCGAATGTTGAGGGAAAAGAGACGAAACAGGGTGAATAAGATTTGTCGGAGAATTATTGCAGAATGACGACCTATGGGACGGTGATGAGTAGCAATGGTCCGAGTGGAATGGTGTTGAGGTAGGAGTATTGTGCTGTGGCAGTAGGTAGCGAGAAACACAGGTCGAGAGAGGTGAAGGTCCGATGTTCATTAGGGTTAAAGAAAATCGGATGAGAAGAGAGGGAATGAAAATTGAAATAAGACACGGCATTTTGACAACTGGGTCAAGATGGCGGAATACAGAGAGAATGGATGAGATCTGATGTTATACAGGCGGAGAGTTAGAAAATGAATCTTAGGCCATCTGGAGGAGGCTGAGGTTGTTTTTAGTAAAAATTGGAATGATCTGACCTGGTATCCTGAGTTAGATGTGATTGAGAAGAGTGTCTAGATAGACGCGAGTCCGGAAAAATAGAAATTAGATGTAAGATCGAACACAGCACTAAACAGTTATGCTGGTACCCGCGAGAGTTTGACTAAGTGGAAGCTATGCAGGCATTCTTTCTAAGGAATTATATTGTTACTCAGTGGCGAGACTACTAGACAGTTGTTTGCAAATGTACGGCAGGCCTTTGCATTTGCATTGTGAAGCCCGTGCCCTCACTCCGGGTTGTTAATCCGTCGCATGTATATGAGAGCAGCTGAGTTTCCCCTTCAACCGTTCACTTCACAAAGTCGACGGGTTCCGGCGATAAGGCCATGGTCCTTACAAAAGGCATGATCGATTCAGACAATCGATACGGGTTCTTGTTTCTGACAACGGAGTTGGACATTTCTTCCCGACGCTGCACAAACTCTCGGGGCATAACAATCTCATTTTCACAAGTTATTATTAAAGTTGATTTTACAGCAACCATCATGTTCCTCATTATCTCTCTCTTCTATTCTCCGTCTTTCTCTTCCTTGTCTTCCGTTTCTATCCTCCTTCTTTCATCTTTTCCTTCTCTCTTAGTTCTCTCTTCTATTCTCCGTCTTTTTTCGCGCACCTCTCTCTCTCCTCCATTAATTGTATTTGTCGATCAAACTTAGTTGACATCGATGACGACGCACGTGACCCCTCTCATACATTCTTAATGCAACACAACATCGTCAATCTCGAGAACAGACATTTTACGGTTTTATTAACATAAAGAGGAAACAAAATGGAAGTATAATAATGTGCAAAGTCACAGTCCAGAACTAGTCCTGAGCATCTAAATTTATAATCCTTGAACTCAAAGAATTATTTATGTATGACAAATAAAATCCTAACTCTTACTCATCGTCTAAATCAGTGGTTCCCAACCTTTTCCGAGTCGCCACCCCTTTTTATAATCGTCGAGTTACTCGCGACCCCCGCCAAGTTTGCATATGCCATAGGACCTAGGTCAAAGAATACCTCAATTATAGATACAGAAAACTCATTGGAAACTAATTTATCGGAATTTAAGTTCAACTGTAATGCAACCAAATATTTTAATAATTCCTTTCAATATAATTATTGCGATGGTTGTACTTTCAAAATTCGTGGCTGAGTTTTTGTTAAAGCCAACCTCACATATCATTTTCAACATTCAGTCTGTTTCTTGCCTTCGATTTGATTTGAAGAAGCGTTGAAAATCCACTTTCGCAGAGGTAGGTTATATGGAGGCAAAGGGGAAAAAAGTCGAAAAGTCAAAATCTGCCCAACATCCTCCGTCTCTTGCCATGAATGTCACCCACCCCAACAGCTATTCTGACCCTCCGATCCTAACTTCCACTTCACTCCGATTTTGACACATTGATGTAATCCATAACAAATGTACTGAGCCGTTTTGAAAACTGCCTATGACTATGTACTGCAGTCAATTTCTGACTGCAGTAAATAGTCATGTATAGTCATGTAGTCAAGAGATAGTTGACTGTAACGATGCATATATATATATATATGCATATACACAGTTCAACTTATTCTGCCTTTTTTTGGCCATCACGCCTCTTCATGTACATATTCATAAGTTCAATTGAATATTAATTAATCAATGACTACTGCAAACTTTCATCGTCAATTATATTGCAAAAACAGTCAAAATCAGAAAAATATTTAAATAGAATTCTAAGATATAGATTGATAATGAACTAATCTAACTTATGACTACCTAGCCAGCCTAGATTAGCTAATAGCGCTTCTTAAGTCAGATATCTACCTCCCACGGGAATGGAGCAGATCTGCAGTGTATTTCTGTAGTGTTCATTTGGATTCTTTCTTTGTATAAATTATGTCGATTGCTTCTTCTCGGATGATTGTTGCCTCTAGCCTTTTCACCTCAAATGTTTCTGTGCCGTCCTCCACAAGTGACTTGAGGCAACTGATTGAACTCGTTGACGACTTTGTAACTTCAGATTATTTCCCAACTAGTGTTTTTCCAAAAGCCAGCGTGTATCAACCTGATACAGAATCGCTGTCAGCAAATAACAAAGAAATCAAATTTATGAACAAATTATAAAAATATTAATTGCTTATGTTCAGACCTGCTTGAACGACTGCGACACCGCTACGGTACTGAAGAACATGTGGATACATTCCGAACGCAGTTATACTATCGACGGCAACGGTGAAAGTAAAGTTTGAGCACTCTCCTCCACGATATTCGACGGCTCGTCTTACTGGCGTACCCGGTGCCAAACCGTCCTCAACAACGACCGTGGCAGACCAGTATGGGAACAGAAATCGACCGGCTCTCGGGAATGTTTCATCAGCCGTCGCTAGTCCAACCGCCACCGCCAATCAATGACGATGTACGACGAGACTCAGCTGACGCTCGGGAATGGTGGCCAACGGACTGCCTTCTCGTGTTACAGATGTGGACGACCGGGACACACTGCGCGAAATTGCCGTGGATTCCTGACGTAATCAACCGAGTCCTATGGGAGAGCACATCGACGCTCGGTACAACGCGATTTCCAAGGGACCCGTCCTCAACCACGGGACGCGCCCAAGAATTGGCAACGGCGCCAACCAGAACGCGGAACCAATGTTGGGAATGGACTGGTTGCGCGAGCACCGGTGCCGCTTAGGGTTTGGAACCGGGGTCCCGTATATCGGCAGGAAAATTTTGAAGTTGGTGAAGGGCAATGGAGACACTTGGTGCCGGAGACGAAGACGTTGTAATTCCCGACCATGTGCCAACAAGATGTCAGTGCCAGGACACTATTGGGTGATTTGACGACATGATCCGTAGCTTGGATGACAGACCGCGCAAGTGCAAGTCGTTATTCTTTCCAACCGAAGATCCGCTGATGTTGAGAAATGGGTTTGCACCCAGAGGAAGTGGAGCCGCTATGAGGTGTGACCTCCAGTAACCTCGGGGATCCAAGTGAAACCCTAGTGGCAGACGGCCAAGAGGAAGTGCATGGTGAGGCGAAACAAGGCTTAGGGCATTAGTCGGCAGATATCAGGATGTGTTCTACGAAGGTGATCAGGATTTGGGAAGCACGTTGGTGTGCCAACATCGGATAGATACTGGCGATGCCGAAACAGCGAGGGAGCCCTTGCGGCGACAGCCATTTTCGCATCGCACGATCAGCGATGAGCAAGTCGAGGAGATGAAGAAGGGCGGACTCGTCGAGCACGCACTGAGCGAGTGGTTTACTACCCTGGATCACCAGAGCGGGTACAATCAAGTAACCATGTAGATGCACACAAGACAACGTTCGTTACGCGGAGAGGAATTTTTCAGTGAAGGGCGATGTCCTTTGGGTCATGCAAAGCGCCCGCCACCTTCAAAAAGTTGACGGACATAGTACTCTCAGGTCTTAATTTTGAGATCTACTTAGACGACGTCATTATTTTCGGCAGGGATCTCGACGAACACTTGGATAGAGTGGAGCAGGATTTCCAAAGGTTGAGGTAGACCAGCCTCAAGCTGAAAACAAGCAAATGCCATTTGCTCCGAAGTCAGGTGGAATTCTTAGGTGATCTCTGCTGAGGGTGTGTCCGTGGACCCGGCCAAGGCAGCGGAAGTAGCCAACTGGCCGGTGCCTGTAAGATTAAGGGATGTATGGGCCTTCCTGAATCTCTGTTCTTACTACCGGGAATTTGTAAGTGGATTATTCGCAATCGCAACGCCTTTGTTTGCCTTGACGAAAAAGAGTCGGGCGTTCGTCTGGAGTGAGGAATGTCAAGATGCATTCGAGCAGCTTAAGGGAAGACCTACAACTACACCGGGTTTGGAGCGTATATCCTGGATTGCGACGCCTCTGACGTCGGAACTTGTGCGGCATAGGGTGGTGTGCGGTGAGCAAAAGGTAGTAGCAAACGGGAGCCGCCTGCTGTCGGCCGCGGAACAGAGGTACTGTGTAGTCCGCCGAGAGTTACTCGCCATGGTCCATTTCGTTAAGCATTATCGTCACTACCTGTTTTGGCGACAGTTCACATTACGAACGGAACATGCCGCTCTACAATGGCTCAAGCGACGAGACGACCCATGAGCCGATCGGCTAGCAACTGAGATGTCTAGAACGACTGGTTGAGTATCGGTTTAAGATTGTGCATCACGCGGGTGCGAAGAATGGTAATTCGGATGCCCTTACTAGGAAGCCATGTCGACAGCGCGGATGACAAAAAGAATCCATAGTAACTGCGATATCTGTCGATACAGGAAGTTGGGACTTGGAGACTGCAGAAGATAAATACGATAATACATGCATATATACATGTAGGGGCATATGTCCGGGGACAAATGTCCTATCCAGTTTCGGGACGGAAATTGTTCGGGAAGGGGGTACAATTGTCCAGGGAGCAAATGTTGCCACCCACAGCCGGAGTTGATAGAAGACGTTGCGCCCGGGTCATATTCCTTATCTCTGTTCGGGATGAAGGTACAATTGTCCGGGGGGGGGAGCAAATGTCCGAATGTGGCAAATGCCCGTTCCCCAATAAGATTCACTGTTGGCAAGGTCCCGCAGACACGAAAAACCTAGTCAACAGATTCTCAGCTCGAACTGATGGTTGGACTCAATTCGAAGTTCAAAGTTTCTGGTCAACGTAACGTCGAAGTTGCCACCCACAGCCGGAGTTGGTAGAAGACGTTGCGCCCGGGTCATATTCCTTATCTCTGGCGACATTATTGTCGCCAGAGATAAATTTGTCGAGGACAAATTCTCCACCGACAAAACCCCCTCTGACAAATCTCCCCGGACAAAATCCCCCAGTTATTAGGCAGGACATTAACCACCCCGGACAAAGCCCTAACTAGCTTCTGTCACATATATTTCATAGACGAGCTATTTACAGCTCTGCAATTAGAAGCCATACCATAATAACCGACACTACTAACGAAGCCTGCACAACATTACAAGTGACATCCAGTACAATCATTAGCATAACTCAGAGGCCTCTATGATTCAAAGGGGAATTGACTCGCATGGTCTAACTCATATAAGAAATCGTGTCACACGATAACACATACGCTCTGCATAGGTGACCTGACCTGACCTGACGCGTCTGAAGAAGCCGTATAACGCATGTGCGTCATGTACCAACAGAGCCTACAGACCTAACAAAGGGGAAATCATGTAAACTAGATGTTTTTGATCTAAATATGCATTTAGTTTGAGCATCAAAAATGTTACTTTTCGTTCATACTTTCACTTGTCAACGTGGAATTCTAAATATATGTATATTATTGAACAATTTACTTTTCATTTTTCCATCAACGAAAAGTTGCACATTTTTGACAAATTAATTTTGAAAGTTAAATGTCGCCTTACTGAACTGTACTTACAATTATCGCAACTTTCTGAGTCTGCTTCTAAACCGTTACCAGATGCTTTCCGACTTCTGTTTGTAACCATTGATTCCTCACATAAATGTTGTGTACATGTTATTAACTCAGAACGTAGTGAACTGATTGAATTTTCATATAGATGTTGAAAGCGTTGTTTAGAATGTGTTTGTAAATGGAGGAAATTGGACGGTATACGTAAGAAATATAGCTGTCGACTTTCCAACCTTGACAGATAGCTCGAATCAGAAACAAGGCTTTCTGCATCACTTTAACTGCTACAAAATATTTATGGATCAGTTACTGTTTGAGAAGGCTGAAAAATGCATGCAAAAGTTGCAAATACATTCGCAAAGTTTTGTTGAAACAGATGCACGTGCCAGTTATATTCCAGCCAGTCTGTTGACGCTTGCTTGTGTTAGACGCAATGAAATTGTTTTTACCATTACATTATGTGCAAGCAGGAAAAATATATTAAAGAAAGAATTTCACAAATGCCTGTGAAAGAAAAGTTATCCAATTGTGAACTACCAGCAGGTAGGCTTAGGTCTACTCCGTAAATTGTATATATTTATATACTTATGTTTTTAAGTGACTGCATTTCCTTACTTGTTATTACAGAGTTCCGAGAGTAATCATTGGGTTTGATTCGAGTAAAGTGCATATTGATCCCAAATGGTAATTCTTTTAAGTGGAAAAGAAAAAGCATCTGTTAGCATTCAGTGCTTCAACTTCTTTTTACGGAAAATGGTGAACGCCTAGTTTTGAAGTCTCTTTTCTGAGGTATGGACAAATAACACCCACATTCTACATACTTTTCCATCTGCTGGCTTGGTGCAGATACAGCCTTTTACTCTGCCAGCAAAATAAAATCATAAATTTATCCCACCAACATTGTATCAACGATCTTTTTGCCAAGTATGATTCTGTAAACATAATCTCATTTCAGTTGCAGTTCCACTGTTGTTGAAGTAAATTTTGTTACTGACCTACAACTCATTCTTTTTAGCTTGGTGGTTTTTGAAGCTGTACAAACATCTTAATTTACATTTCTTTGAATTCTGTCAACTTCTCTGCAGAATGCTTTCCAAAATCAAAGACACATTGAAAATCATTTCTGACATCAACAGGAGCTAGAACGCTTTGTTTTGGTTTCTGGATCTTGCCCAACTAATATTTTGTCCAACCCTGCATTCTTTTGCGATAGAGCTCGATTATGATGTGATAAAATCAACCGATTGACGGTCCCTTTATTCAAGATAATTCCAGTGAGTCAATCCACCTTTCGTTTTGGAATATTTGTTTAGTGTTTGTTCAATTAACTGGTCACATGCAATGGAACTAATTCCATGATGGTCCTCAAGTTGAACAACAAAATCTCTATTTTTAAATGCTTCATAAATGGACTGATGAGTTTCGGGACAGACAGATGTGTATTGTGATGAATCAATAAGGAATGACCGATGTTCATTTGAAGGCATTGATATCGGATTATCGAGGATGTAGTGAAGTCTGGCCTCCAACAGTCAGCCGGTGATCTGAATTTGCAACCAACCAAGCAAGAAATACCAGCAACTCTTTATAATTTTTTAGCATGGATTACTCAGATGAAGTTTCACATGATGGTTTTGTTGAGACTTCATATGAAAATGACAGACAACTGGTGTCAATTGCATAGGATATATATTCTGTATTCTGTATTCTAAGGGTCACATTGCAGCTCCGAAGTATTTAGCCCTAGTATTGATGATTGGACAGGGTCATCCAATCTAATTTCCTTTTTTCATGGATTTGGACATTTCGTTTATAATTCAACCGTTCTTCAACATGATTCAGCTCTGGCTAGTATGGAGCTGAGCAAGATGAGCATTGTGCCAGTTATTATTTACATAAGCGTACATACCATAATTGCTTGGGACAACAATGATTTCGAGGAAGAAATAATATCTGGAGCTGGAACAGCTCACAATGCAAATGGCATCATTGTTCAGCAAATATCTAAAGATATTCCATGTTTGGTTGAACAGTCAATGAACATGAAGAAAATTGGGAAACATTCAATTTATCTACCCCCTAAAAAACTGTTAGCATGTTATTTCAAGCGGAAAACTGGGCCTGCTCGAAGTAATTTACAAGTAAATGAGGAGAATATATATTCTGTATTCTGTATTCTGTATTCTAAGGGTCACATTGCAGCTCCGAAGTATTTAGCCCTAGTATTGATGATTGGACAGGGTCATCCAATCTAATTTCCTTTTTTCATGGATTTGGACATTTCGTTTATAATTCAACCGTTCTTCAACATGATTCAGCTCTGGCTAGTATGGAGCTGAGCAAGATGAGCATTGTGCCAGTTATTATTTACATAAGCGTACATACCATAATTGCTTGGGACAACAATGATTTCGAGGAAGAAATAATATCTGGAGCTGGAACAGCTCACAATGCAAATGGCATCATTGTTCAGCAAATATCCAAAGATATTCCATGTTTGGTTGAACAGTCAATGAACATGAAGAAAATTGGGAAACATTCAATTTATCTACCCCCTAAAAAACTGTTAGCATGTTATTTCAAGCGGAAAACTGGGCCTGCTCGAAGTAATTTACAAGTAAATGAGGAGAATATATATTCTGTATTCTGTATTCTGTATTCTAAGGGTCACATTGCAGCTCCGAAGTATTTAGCCCTAGTATTGATGATTGGACAGGGTCATCCAATCTAATTTCCTTTTTTCATGGATTTGGACATTTCGTTTATAATTCAACCGTTCTTCAACATGATTCAGCTCTGGCTAGTATGGAGCTGAATAAAGGGGCCGTCAATCGGTTGATTTTATCACACCATAATCTAGCTGATATTGTTAAAGAATGTTGGACAAAATCTTGGTTTGGCAAGATTCAGAAACCAAAATAAAGCGTTCTAGCTTCTGTTGATGTCAGAAATGGTCTTCAATGTGTCTTTGATCTTGTGCAGAAAAGTTTGTGGATGACATAATTAAAATAAATGGAAATTTAGATGTCTGTACACCTTTAAAAACCAACAAGCTAAAAGGCATTTGAAACCACGGGGTGTATGTCAATAACAACATTTACTTCAACAACAGTGGATCTGAATTGCAATGTTGGTTATTGGTCAGACAAGGAACATTGATCTGCATCATTTACTGACATATGCTCTGACAACTGTTACGGCATCATTGGGGACAGCTGAGTTGGGGACAGTTGAGTCAAAAAATAATGCATGAGGTGGAGCGTGTGTCCAAGAAGTTGAATTGAAAGATTGTTCCTCGAAATCCTGCTTTCATCGATGGCATAGCGCTCACTAAGATGTGCCAAGTTAGTACATTTTGTGCTCTTGCTCAGGAGTTGCTGGGAACTATTGTTTATAATGGAAAATATTACAAATGTGGCAGAACAGACTTTGTTGTTGACAAGAATCCACAGATTAGCATTCAAAGTTGTGAGAGATTGCGACGAACGGCAACAGGGTTACAAATTGATCAAAAGTCCAGAGCAAAAGACGCCATGACAATTAAAAAAAATTTCTGGCACGCGGTCAGAACAAGGAAGAACTCCTTGTAAGTGGAAAAAATATGATGCAGAAATTGTTGATGACATAGAATTATTTGTCTGTCACAAGCATTTTGTCATTTTTTGTTTCTTTGTGTGAATAATGTTTCGGTTGTTGAAGACATCAAAAACTAGAAAGCGATCATGAGGAAGCTGATACAAGACTGATTCTTCATGCACGTACGCTATCATTCGGATTACAATTCCAGACACAGATTCAGTCTCGTGAAATGAGCAGTTCAATTATTTTTCACTGGCACTTGGAACAATGCTAATAATTGTTAACATACCAGACTATCTCAAAGTTATGGGTTCATAAAGAGCCAAGCATTACTATTATGTGTTCATTGGTTGCGATAGTTTTTCTGCATTCAGAGGCCAAGAAAAGTAAAAGCCTTCAATATTATGTTTGAGTCTCAAGAATTTTGTGACACTTTTAACGAACCTGGGACATTACAGAAGAAATGCTAAGTATCCTAGAAAAGTTCGTTTGCAGTTTGTATGGACAAAAGAGCTGTAAACAAAGCCAGGTACATTAATGCCAACGAACCAAAAATATCCGAAACGACACGTCCTTCGTGCTACGACCACGGATATATTGCACACTGAAAGTGTGCGATATATCCGTGGATCGCCTCAGCAAATTATGTGAACGCCAAGTTCAGAGGAACATGGTTGGAAAACTAAAGCTAAAAGTGAACTCCTTATCAACTGGATTGAAGATGTAAAAGCGCTTGAGACTGTTCTAAAAACAGTTAATTGTTCTTGTAAAAAGACATAATGTAGCGGAAAAACTTCTATGTGCAAGAATGCGGAGCAGCATTGCACTGTTCTTTGTGGCTGCATGATTTTGACACCTCCGGCCCCACTAATCTCTGATAAGTTCTATAACTTCTCTGATAAGTACTACTCATGGACGCGTATTTCCATATCAATGCCTTTTACTGCAAGTTCTTCTAACAATTGCTGTTTCGATTGCAAGCTGTGAGCGGTCCTTCAGCAAATTTAAACAAATTTTTGTCGTATTAGAAGAAGCACGTACGCTATAGTTCTGATTACAATTCCAGACACAGATTCAGTTTCTTTTGCTCGTGAAATAAGCAGTTCAATTATTTTTCACTGATACTTGGAACAATGTTAACAATTGTTAACATGTCGTATTGGAAGAATATCGTCTCGCGATCTTGCTCTTCTTGGTATGGAACGAGAAACATCGGATTAAACAAATTCTGAGAACGCTATTGACCAACTTGCGACAGTTAAATCAAGAAAAAATAATTTTTTAGACTTATCCATTGCATTAATGTGTTAATGGCTTTTAGACACATTTGAAAACTGTGAAATAAAAATGGAAAGGGGCTGTCCATAAATCACGTATTGCAATTACGGAAGATTTCTGACACAACTCTCCTACATTATACGTGGTGTCGTAACAAAGTCATAACCCCCCCTCAAATATGACGTCATAAAGTTCTGCAACCCCATCCCCGAAAAGCCAGGTATCCACAATGCTGGATCCACATTTTATCGTAATTATCAATAAATGTAATTAAACCAAGAAAACTTATAAGAATCGTTTAAATTAGATAGAACGATGAAAAGTGATGTACGTAGAATTATTACACTCATTATGTATTAGTGTGTAGTGATGGTAATGGTGATTTTTATTTTATTTTCGTTGAAACATTAAATAGTGCGGGAAACTTTTCACTACATATCAGGAGTTTTGTGGTAAATTTTCAGCCATATTCAAATTCATCTTGAGGTCCTTAACGCGATTTAAGTCAGGGAGTCAAAATGTAGATTACGTACGAAGGTACAATTCCCCAAAATGTATAATTTTGATGTTATCATAACCTTGCAAATTCTACTAGTTGAATAACAACTACACCAATATTATCCAGTAATCATAATCTATAATCAATTGAAAGTCATTTCTATACATCTCACAGTTCTACCAAAATGTAGAACAGTGAGCATGAATGTATAATATTATTTTATACATTCATGCTTTTCAATCAGCCGTAGGTACAAACCCTGCGACTCCGTAATAGGCGGTCCGTTAGCGCAGACAATTCTGAAGTCACTCGTCTGATGTATTCGTCTGATACAAATCGAGTTTTAAGCTTTATAATATAGCTTTAAAAATTAGTTTTGATGGATCCTACAAACTTCGTAAATTGGTAAGTAATTCAATTTACAATGAAATGCTGAGACTTATAAATATTTGAATCACGAAACGCGTCGTAACCAAGCAGAGAAACAGCGTTGGCTTGCGGCGCGATTTGCTTTTCAAGTGTTGAATTTGTTCATAAAAATGTCGATTGTAACTGATCAAATGTCGATTTCGGCCAGTGAGTCTTGTTTAGTTTCCACTCGGCGTTGGCTTTTCTGCTGCTGAGATGAGTTATAATTGATTTCTTGTAGATAAATAAATGTCCGCATCGTTCACATTGTTACCGCCGCATCCCGTGTTTAGGACGTCTGTCTATAGGGGGGGACAAATTCGACGATTTAGGGGAAAAAGACATTTTTTTATATATCATTTCATTTTGCTCATTTTATTATTTAGAGCTGAGCTATTCTGTTAAATTCTACAGTGTCACTGTGAACTCTGGAAAATTTCAACCTTGGAAATCGCCCCGGTTCCAAAAACAGGGTTAATTTAAGTCATTCCGATCGTGAAATAGTTGCATTGTGGAGAAAATTTCAATTGTTCATCATGGCGTCTCTTTTTATATAGAATAATTTTGCCTTACAACATGTGCAGGTATGGGGGGCAAGTTGTAACCCATTGGTGAACACTGGATTATTGTACACATTCTTTTGGTCGTGGCCTGGGTTGAAGATGAGGAAAATTGGCTGGCCAGTGACTGAATCAATGATGATTGTCTGTAGCTGGGCACTGCAGAGGAAAAACATAGGAGTTCTGGTTTGTTGCAGCATCATCCTCAGAGATGACAAAAACATTCAGACCTACGCATTGTAACTTTCGAACTTGTGCATTCTCGTTGTCTGAGCTAGACGACAACATTCACACGGATGCGCAGGTTTCACTTTCAGCTTAAAACAGTTCTGCGGCTAAGATAGTGAAAGAACTGACATTCCAATATTCGAATATTCGCTATCTTGCATTGATGTCAACATCATTTTCTATGTTATAGCTATATTGCTTGGCCAGTCTTCAGATCAAACCGCTGTGAACACTGCAAGAAAAGTATGATCAACTCTGACTCACTGGAACTACTCACATTGAGTGAAACACTGGAAAGGCTGTGTTTTCTAGTGGTCATGATATAATTGTGTTTATTGCAAGGCAGATCTATAGCTGTGTGACTAAGAATTTTGCAAAAGAGTTCACGAATAAAGCCAGTCAACAGCCTGGACAATCTGTAAATTCATTGACAAAGAAGCACAAACCGGTCAAACTCTCTTCTTCACACAATTAGTAAGCTGTACTGTTCTATTTCTATGTTGATACATTATGGCTAAATATTTCCTTTGACACTTGCTTTAGATAAAACTAGGTCAGTGCGTGTTTATACGTGCTTTTCGGTAATTTTACTTGCATGTCCTGGCCTTTATTTTCCCGGGTCCTCGGTACAAACGAACACTAGAATATTTCAGAAAATTACCAAATCATGTTACTTTCGCATTAAATTTATGCCAATCGATATTGTGATTTCGTATCAAATTCAAATACCCGCATTGCACGACAAGATTCTAAGCGCTATCTAATAAACCCACCACAAGACTCAAATCTACATACTGACATTGATGTGTCGGTAACAACCTTCACGCATCGCTCGACTGCTTGGGTATGATATGGCAATCTTGGAAATTCAAGCAACATATTTTCGTATGTCAGCATCTGAAATGGTTGCTGTCAGTGGTGATTCATTGACTTGAACTTTGTCCAATCCAACGTATCATAGTATAGGCGTACTTGAGCATTGAAGCTGGGTTTAGGGACAACAAATTCACGAATAGCTTGCACGCTTTGTCATATTAGCTTTGAGGATTTGACGCAATCCAAGTTCACGAATGTGTTTGTGTTCGTCATTGAGAGTAGTAAATTCTCAGGATGAGCATTGCAAAAGTCTTAGTCACGCAGCTATAGATCTGCCTTGCAATAAACACAATCCTGAGACGAGTATTGCAAGATGGTTTCATTTTAATTCTAAACCATGACGGAGCATAAACTCTCATCCCGTCTGTTATTAAAGTTACAAGATTTTGAGAGGGTAGGTTAGTAAAAAAAATAGCACACAAGCGAAGTAGTCTATTGGCTGTTGTCAACCAGCGAGAACTGTTCCTGGATTTCTAGTCGATAGCGCCAGAGCACTGCTTAAATTGCATAAATGTTAATAGCAACTACTTCGGAGATATCTCCATTCTCCATTGTTAGGCTCTTGAGTAGGCCTATTAATTTAGTTAATATGCCTAGTTAAGTTTTAGCTTTAATTTTAGTTTTAGTTTTAGTTTAGCTTTAGTTCATGCTTCTCAAGTAAATAGTATCTTATGATATCTCCGTGGGTGGTAGAACAATGTCTGACAGTGCCATAGGCCTACAACTGTCGGAGACCGAAAAAGAGTCATTTTTTATCGTTTTCAAAATCGTAGACATGTTATGATATTTAATGTGTTACGAATTTCACAACAGTCATAATGAAGCTAAACATTTTATACTAGGAAGACATTAATTTCCATCACCCAATATAATGCAAATTTACAAAATTGTAACAGCGAATGCCGAAATATAATAAATTAGAGCAAACTGAGTGCTGGTATGATGGAATCTGGGAATAATGGCAAAAAAAGAATAAGTAAGAAATTCTCAAAATTATTCTGTCAAAACGTGAACAAATTTAACTGAATATTTAAATCCAGTTCCACTAATATCGTTTAGTTTGAATGTGCATTACTGTATAATATATATATATATATATATCACCTCATAACTCTTTTTTTTTTTAAATAAGCAGAAATTGTATGACGAAATTTTACGAAAATTGACGAAAATATATATATATATATATATATATTAGATTGTCATCATTTCTATGATGTTCAGTTTCAGTAAAATTGGTAAAATTTCGTCATACAAAGAGTTTTTTACAAGCCGACGAGGACCCTCAAGACAAAATATTTCTTTAATTAGTTTTTTAAGATGTGCGTTTTGGATAGAAAACACAACTTTATTTCACTTTATTAATTGCTGCTGTTCAGAAAAAAGTTTCACTACACCCTGTTAGGCATTCCACAAGCTCTGGTAGAATAATTACGTATAACAGAAAAGACAATAACAACTCAAAAAGTCCAAACTTGCTTGTTTATTCTCCCACGGAGAAGCAAAATGCTCCTTCACGGAATAAATAAGGAGAGTGTGAGTCTCATTATCCTGTTCAATGGACATGCATTCACTCTTCTTCGTCTATCCAATCTACACTCTCTTCTTTCCTCGCTTGCGATTATCACCATTAGTTTCGCGTTGCCGACGTGCACTGACTCTCTGTAGCCTGCAGGATAATTGTGACCGGTTGGCAGAAAATGTACCAATTGTGATTGTGGGATTGCTATTATGGAGTTATTTCAATTTTTGTGTGGAGAAATTACCTTTTATGACAAAATGTATTATTGTTGGTGTTGACCTTACTGATGTTGAACTTCAAAGTTATGATTTAAATTTATTACTATTTTGTTACAAAAAATCAAAAAATTGAATGTTAGGTAAAAGTGGGCGTGCCAAAACTAGGTAATATTTCTTTATTGTCAAGAATGCTTTAGATAAAATGAACAACTGGAGAAGTGTAGCATAATGTTACAGTGAGAATCAACAGCATTCATAAATTGGAAATTTCGAAATTCGAAAATTAATCATGATAATTGTTCTTAAATTGTTGTAAACAATTACTATTTATAAGTAGAACTTGTGTAGCAGAGTAAATTGTTTTAATAAGATGACGCATTTTGATGTTTGATGTGATGGTGTGATGTCACATCTATTTGACCCCTTCTTCATCAAACATCGTCACAAATGTGTGTCCCCTACCCTCAGTGATGGGCACTTTTAACTACTGCAGTTACTGGTACAGGTACTATATGAGTAGTTGCCTAGTAGTTATAACTAGTTTATAAGAAGTAGTTTAAAAAATAGGTATAACTACTCTTAAGTTAACTGTCAACTACAATATTTCCCATTAACTACTTATTTCCCTATTTACTAGTTCCATCGTACAGGAATTTCTGTTATTTCACAGCAAACATAATAATGTCATTAGTAAATTTGCATAGTAATTGTTTAATTAACATTTGCGCTTACTATTTCGAGGAAGTTGTGTTCCTCTAAGAACTATCGAGTGTGTGTGTTTATTTAACGACGCAACCATGACAAAGATGATATGCGTCAGAACTATAGACAAATCCCTTATGCATTATGCCTGTTTAATGGCATACCTGGAGTTTGTTACGCGATAAGAACTAGAGTAAAGTGAAAACGGCCAGCATATATATATATTATTACATATATATATTATTACATATATATATATATTATTGCATATATATATATATTATTACATATATATATATATTATTACATATATTATATGTCTATACATATATATATACATATATACATATGTATGTATATGTATAGTAATATATATATATACATATAATATATGTTATAGATTTATAGCCTCTTTCGGACATGGACCTTGTTGCGAACAGATGGAATATTATATATATATATATATATATATATATATATATATATATATATTCATATATACATATATATATATATATATATTCTGATCATTCTGATCATTTTTCCAGTCTTGTGCATATTAGTCCTTGGGCCAATCACAATGTCTGAAGCAATATATATATATATATATATATATATATATATATATAAATATAGAAGCAAAAATAGAAGCAAAATTTAGATAGGGGTGAGACGTCTGTGTTCAAGAATAGAGCGTGTACACGGAAATATTCATCTTATCTCGATTTCTAATTATTAGTCAAATTTAGGAAATGCTCAATAGTTTCCGGTGTATGAATTATAATTCATGCTAAGATCGAATCCAGCAAGCATTTTTTAAAGTATTGCTCAAATTATTGGTATTGGTATTGCAATATTTTTCAGAAAAAGTATTAGTATCGCGATACTTTTAATTAAGAAGTATTGGTATTGATATTGCAATACCTTTTTCCAGTATTGTTAACAACCCTATTAGTTTACAATTAGATATGTCATTGTGTTTCTGATCATTCTTATTATTTACGTTGAATATCAGGAATTAATACTGGCAATAAATTTCCATACTGCTTCAACGCACCATGACGCATCAGCAAAGTAGTTGTGAAAGTACTTAACTACCTATGTGGTAGTCACAAAAGTAGTTATAACTACTTGTCATCTAAGGTAGTTAAATAATAGTTATAACTACATTTATTATAGCCTCTTTCGGCCATGGACCTTATTGGGAACAGATGGAATAATTTCTATATATAGAAATGACCGAAGTAGTCTTGCCTTTCACTGTCTTGTCTAAATAATTTGACTATTTTGAAAGTAGTTAGGAAGTTGTTTTAACTCCTGGTCAAGTAGTTGGTGCCCATCACTGCCAACCCTTGTGGGCACGAAGAATGTTGGTGTTTTGGCTTTAATACTGTAGATGGTATTGTCTGAAGCTGTTTGTCAGTAAACAAAACTGCCGAAGGTTGATGATGAGGATCATCAGAAGAATCAATTTAAAACAATTAAACAAACAATTAAACATTTAACAACAATTAAATAACATTTAAGGCAGGATACAAGTCATACAATAGTATTTAAACCGGGTGCAGAACAAATCCCTCCCTAACCTAATTCCCTCTGACATAATCACCTCTGAAATAACCCATCTGTTTTAGGCATGACATTAACCTCCCGGACAAACCCCTACCTAGCTTCTGCAATTAGAAGTCATACCATAATAACTGACACCGCTAACAAAGTCTGCACAACATTACATGTGACATACAGTACAACTATTGGTTGTACTGTGTGTCAGAGGCATACAGATAGGGGGTATTTTTTGAGTCCTAGCTGACACTTGGAACCAGTTAGAGGGGATTGACGGCCCTAGTCTAAATATATAAGAAATTGTGTCACAGATAACACCCATACGCTATGAAGAAGCCGTGTCACAGATAGCCTATGAATTGGACATAACATATGGGGCCGTTCACATATTATATAACGCGTAAAATCTACTCTAATAACGTTGTGTAACAGCAGCTGTGCCATATGGTAGATATGCTACCTACTCCCTACCCCACCTGAGTCTATCAGCACATCAAAAGACATACAATCGACATAATCGTATTGCACATTTTGAAACTTTATAACAATATAATGTTAGTTAGCACTTTAATAGTAGGGATTCAGCTGACAATTGGCTTTATCCATTTCAAGACTGTTGTAAAAAATCATCATAATTATGCCCAATTAACTATGTAACAAAATCCATCTTAAAATTGTGTACTCTCTCGTGCCAATTACGATTAGATCCGATGTATATAGCTCCTCTGCATCTTAATAATAATCGGATTTTTAATGGCACTAGATTCTTTTGTATCGATGTACGGTAACTAATTGCGTAGCCGACGATTGTCACTATGTATCTACATGTAAGCCTACTAATGCAGCATGATAATACATGGTACTGATGTAAATCCTATCTAAGAACACCATTTTAGTATCCCTCCCGTTTTGCACTAGAAATGAGGATTACAATATCACACAGAATAATATCATACACTAACAGCAAAAAGGCCAAGGAACTAATTAACTCTTTGCTATTTAATTATTGGACTTTGAAATGACACATATGACACATGCTATATTTAAGACTTTAAAGTATACACACATTTCTAAATAATAAACGTAAAAAATCTTTAAAACAATTATTCTCAGAGGTTTTGTCCTACTAAGGCTTTGTTTTCCTTTCGCTCTGGCACAGTTTGCATGATAATCTAGAAGAAAGTCTTGTGGCCGAAAAGGATGTATGTAGTTGTGATGCACAGTGAACAGGAATCAATGCGAAGTGTCACAGATGTGAATGATGGGGAGAGAGGTAGGTCTTTGTAGCGACTTTCAGATGTCTACTTCATCAGACGTCTTTCTGACCTGCCATCAGATGTTTGAACTCTGTTGTGGTCACCCTGGACTTATCTGGTTAAAACTATCAGTTCTGGTGAATGGTTTCATGTTGGTGTTGCCCTGGTCTATAATCGGTGCTTACCAATATGAACTTGAGTTTAATCAAAGTTACAGATTAACACTGCTGGTTTGTTATTATTCAGATCCTAAAATTGTCAGTTTTGGCCGTTTTTATGTGTAAAGCAATCACCATTAGAAGACCCATTTGTTGTTGTATTGTTTTGTAGCAATTTGAAATCCAATGTTTGTTTCTTGATTGACTCTGTGATGAGGTCAGAGGCTCAGTGGGCAATACTGTTGATCAGTGCGCGGGACCAAGATGGATGTTTTTGTGCTTAATTTCTTTTGGATATAAGAATTTGCCTTGTGCCTAGTTTTGTGCTAAGTTGAAAGTTTCCTTTACAAGTTTGCTTCCTATGTCTTTTTCTTTAGAGATTTTTTGCTTTTGCAAATTATTTGGGTGCACACCTGCTATAGGAACGGTGGATAATGATAGACACAATGGTTTCCAACTGGATAGTCTCGAGCACCAAACTTGTATGAGCCCCATTCGAGAGGGAATTATGAAATTCAAATGATGAGCCCTCTTTAAGGTCCTTGGCTACTTCAAATTGACCTGAGCAGACGCAATGCCTAGGAATGGACCGAGTTTGAAGTTCTTGCCGAGTACTGAGTCTTAATCGCTCCGATTTTGCTGACTCCGAGTTAATAATATTTTTTAAAGTTCCTTTATTTTTATTTTTAATTTGGCAGTTCAACAACATTGATTTTTATAAATTTTTAATTTTGCCTTAGTTTGCCCTATGAAATTGTAACTTAGTATAGCTACTACTAATAGTAGCAGAATTTGTGTCTTTAGGTAGGTCGATCGTCATTCTGTAAATTATAAAATCAATTTTATCAAAACAAAAATTGGACCGATCAAAGATATGATAGTAGCATAAGAAAACTGCATTTCGTCAAACAAATCTGCAATTTGGCAAGTTGTTAGAGAATATGTAGGAGTGCATTTTAAGATTAAGAGGCAGTGCAAAAACTTCCGTCTTATTCATCGAATTTCTGAGGAAATGCTTTCAATTCTTTGGGAGTTGACCATTTGGCCGCACTTGCTTCCTTAATCCTGAACCTCTGGAGTCTCTGGTGTGTGATATCGTGCTTAGCGTGGTATACGTATCCCATACAATGTCAATGCGATACGCTCCATGCTTTGTTAACGGCCATTCTTACGATATGATATTGAATACTCTGAGAATGTGTTCTTTGACTTTGAATCCAGAATGTGCACATGAGCAGATAATTGCTGTGTACTTTCTATCATCTTCTTTCTGTAAAGAAGATGCTGCCATGATCGACAACGTCATCATGCGTCATGATCGACAACGTCATCTAACCCTTCAGTCAGCTGTCTCATATACAGGTCATCCAAATTATCCCCTTCTTATTCCAGTACACCAACTTCATCGGGTTGCGTGGTTAACAGCTTGGTTAAGCACGTGATGATGGCTGCCTTGTCTCCGGTTCTCAGTTCACCATTAAGTGAAATGGAGGGATGGCTGGGCTGGTTCTCGCATGTGAAGAACTGATCAAGATCGTAATCTCTGTTCGTCGATAAGATGAAAAGCTTTGAAAACAAATCGATGTCGTTTTTGAGGGATTTCAATGCTAAATTTGATTTTGGCATCTTCTTCGGACCTACAAACATTTTCATGTTGTTTTTAGAAATGGGGGAGTAAATCGATATATTCTTTTTGACAAGCCGTTGATGAACGTATGACTCAAACATCTCATTCCCACTCTTTTCAAGTGTCGTGATGACAAATGTTCTTCACATTTTCTTCGTCCATAGCATGGCCGTTATAAAACGAGAGAAGTTCCTTGCGTGAATTGCTAAATGTGTTTCCCAGTTCCGTCAATGCTTCTTTGAGTGCATTAACTTTCGTTGCAAACTTCTCTTGAAAGGCTTCCCCTTGCTCATAGTGGAGAGGTGAAACCTGAACATATCCTCTTACGAGGAATGTTCGAAATTTTACAATAACGTCTCTGGACAATCTCTGGACCCGCCAGCATCCATCTGCGAAGAGCTGGTGCATTGAGCAGAATACCATCTGCACCTCGTTCTCCCTTGACCACAGCGTTATTTTGCTCGTAGGCTTGGTCAATTTCAATTGATGAAACAGGTATCTTGTTATTGTTCGCCACAAACATACCCTGTTCGAAAGCTACGTGGGTGTCTGGTTGGATTTGCGGAAGTTGAATGAGATCTCAAAGATATACTGGAAACCATCTGGCGTAATTGTGTATATCCTGGCCGAAAAACCATGGAATCAACAGCCTCGGTGATTCAACACACAGCTCATAGTTTGCTGTTCTGGGTGACTTCACAAAGCAGGAGCATAAGCAGTTCAAGGTCAAGACATGTACTCATGTTCTCATGTACTCCATACTTGAACAATCGGCACCTCTGCTGCTTTACTAGCAAAGTCGACTGCTCCATCCACCGCAGTATCAGCTTCGTTATAAACGTCACGCATAAGCTGATACAAGGCCAACGCTGTACCAAATCTCGTCTTCGCCATGTCATACGGTATAATGTAAGATTCTGAAACTCCTGATGTAGCAACATTTGCTTTGACGAAAGCTTCTGTCCGTCCATTCAAACCTCTATAAACCGGATCTCGAATTTCTCTGGACTACCATTAGGTAATTTGCTGAAACAACTAAATCACGAGGCTCCATCGAATCAAATGGGTTGCCAGATGGGTTGCTCCTGTCCAGATGAATTCGAGATCCGGTTTGTAGAGGATTGGGATCCGGTTTCCAACTGTTGAACTGTAGTTATAGGTGGGTGTCATTTATGGCGAAAGTTGGGAGGTGGAGGATCGAACGAGTCATGACATGTGTTCTTGAAGACCATATATATATATGGTGCTTCAGTTTTGAGCGGAGAGCACATGGGGTGATAGATAGAGGAGCCTGATGCAGGTTAATGAGGAATAGGAAATTATCGGAATTCAAAGGGATGATCGTTACAGAGGTGTAGTGCAGATAATTTTTGACTCGGTTAAAGAACTTAGGAAATATATATTTATATACCACGAGTTGTCAAAATGAGGAACCAGGTTCTTCATTAGTTCGTAGCCATGCCATAAAGGCGAATAAAAGGATAAGTCTACAAATTTTTCATTACCGTACATTTTTATTATAGCTCAATTGTCTATTGGCATTGAATGTATAGGTTGATTTAAACTATAATGATGCAAGTTAATATGGTAATGAATAGCAGAGCAGAATAAGACGCAGTTGAACAAATGCAAAAGCGGCAAAAAAAGCAGTTGGCAAAATTGGCATTGCGGATCCTCGCCGAAAAAAGGTTGATGGTGGTCCGTAAAGTGATTTGTACGCTCGACATGATGAAAATGATCTTCCACCCTCACAGTGCTCCGTCATTCTGTGTCGTCATCACCTGAATTTTCAAATCACTCGATAGACAAACTACATCCGACAAATATCTGCTCCATCATACAAACGTTATCTCTTGTTATCCCTTCACAAGAATTTCACGGAAAATTTGAAACACTGCTTTTTCGCAGATCATTCCCAACATCCCTCGCTGTTTCAACCATATACACCATCAACTTTTGACTGTGTGGCTCTCTTGAATTTGACCTCTGCCTATCGCTTTTGTTTCTTGCCAGTGAAAAAGCTGGTTGTCTGCGACTTCGCTCATGTGGGAGCTGTACAATATTTTTCACACTATTAACTTAGAAAATTGCTTTTGAGATAATAATTTGTACATATAATATACATATACCTCTGTTCCACAGAACCAACACTGTTGTTATTACGATAAGTCAAGATGCTACTATTGATGTTAATATTGATGTCAAATGATAAAGTACATTACGGCTAAAAGAAAATATTCTGCAGAAGACGTTAGAAACATTCTTCTGCAAGAGCGACGATGATCTAGGAAAGCTGAGGAATCCACCGAAAAAGACTGCATTCCAACGCCAGGTCAAAGAACATTCTCGTATTGAAAGTACTCTTGAGAAATATACAGAAATTGGAAATAGACAAAATGTGTCAGCAATAATATTCTAACAAACCAGTCTTTTAGTATCGTCGACAAAGAAATCTGGATAACGCAGTTCAATGTGTGTCCAAAAATGTAAGTGTCATGTGTGCAGTGTAATTTAAGTAAGTAAGTAAGAATATTCTATATTAGACTACCAGCAAATACAATAGCTTACAATTTCAAACAAAATCAAATAACATTCGCATGATGAAAGATCTTTTTTCAAAAGTATAAACTCTAGGTAGGATGAGGTCATGTGGCCTGGGTCGCATGTTGTAAGGGGTGACTTGAAGCTGGTCATGAAGGACATGACATGGATTCAACAGGGCTGAGTGGAAGAGAGCAAAGTCAGCCTTAGAATAGTGCTCTTCAAAAGAAGAAACATTACCGGAAAGGAAGCCACAACGGGTCAGTTTTCTTAGAACACCATTTAGGGGATTTCGCTCCTGTACATTGGTAAATTCCCACCAAACGGGAATAGAGGCGTAGAGTAGTCGAGCTAGGGTGGTAGCACGAACAACATAAAACAATCATTAGAAATCATTAGTTTTAGTTGCCCATGGAGCCCATGGACAACTAAAACACGTAGAGCGAACATGGTTTGTCGGGCCTTACAGCCAATTTGGTCAATGTGTCAATACCAAGTCGAGATATTGTCTACTTGGGTTAGTGTACTGTCGATGCAGGAAGCTGGAATCAACAAGTAAAAGTTACTTGTTGATTCCAGCGACATATTTTGGAAGACGATTCCCATCATGTTTAGGTTCAATGTTGGAAATGGCAACTACGCAGTTAATGGGTCCTAATCCCGAGCCTCGGGCTATGCTAACATTAATGGTACATAGGAGAGAGATTTCACCCCCCCCCCCCCCAATATTTTGTGCAGTGCCGACGCTTATGCAAGAGGGCGAGGACCCAATTATACAAGAAATCTGGAACGGGTTTGGCTGCTGATTGGCAGAGAATGTGATTCACAACGAACTTGGTCCAACCCTGTACGTCAACGCAATGTGAGTGCATTCGAGCTATTTACGAGAAATTAGGTTCTGCAAGAAAAAGTGAAATGGACAAAATAAAGAAGGAAGTCTCGTATATGGTGGAAGGATGTAGCTAAAACGAAACTACAATGTCCCTGGGGAACTCTTATTCTTCTAAAGGTTTGACTGTGTAAAAAACTAACTATAATAGCTATTGAATAAAGTTTTATGAATATCAATAGGAAATACATGCTTCCATTACTTTTCTAATGATTTTACAATAAATAAAATCGCAAAAAAGGCAATTATTGTAACATTTTTGTAGAGGTCGTTTTTGACCATAACAACTGTGTATCAAAACATTCCGGTCATCTGGAAGAGGCGTCAATAACAAATTTTCCTTGTCAGGTCAGCGTCGTATACTGTACAGAGTGGCTATGCAACCCAGACCAATCATGTATTTAATCATGTATTTAAAAATTGGTAGCTTTTAAAAATGTGATGACCACATATTTAATTATAACTCTATAGAGCGCTACGTCGTTGACGTCTTTCCAGTGCTGCTGATGCAGCAGCACTGGAAAGACGTCAACGATGTAGCTCGCAGTGCCGTAGCATCTCTGCTGCATCGCCTTAAACGCTCTTGCTCTGCAATGCTGCTGGATCGCTCGCAGCGTTGCTGCATCTCTGCTGCACGCCTGCAACGCTGCTGCATTGCCCGCATCGCCGCTGCATCTGTGGAGCGCTGCAGGCGCCCCTGCATCGCCCGCAGCGTTGCAGCATCTCTGCTGCATATCTGCTACATCGCCTGCAACGCTGATGCATCGCCCGCTGTTGCTTTGACTAGCACGTCGCTAGACATAGCTGCTGCATAGCTGCTGAACCGCTGCATCGCTGCCTCGCATACGACGCGCTTTGACTGCTCTGGCGGCGTTGCCTTGGCCTATGCATCGCTCTAGCTCTGCCTTCTGCACCGCTGCCTGGCCTGTGTCGCGCTCTATATCCGCCTTTTCCTGCGGTCTCTGGTCATGCATCGCTCCTCATCCGTTGCCACACGCGTCCTATAAGCTCTTCAACAGCTTGGAGTTTGACAATGCCAGTCCCAAGCCTGGAGAAAGCAAGAGGGCGACTCCAAATCAGCTTCGATGTAGGACGATGTCGTTAAAAAATCAACAACAACAGAACGGTGACGCATATCATCGTTGAATAAACTGATCACACACACACATGCACACACACAGCAAAACGGTACGGTACAGATGTACACGGGTCCTGTGTCGCTTGTCGTCTATCGTCATACCGACTGCCTTGGATTTCCTTCAGAGAAAAAGTGTCTTCGATGCGTAGTGACCTCTTCGACGTTGCGGTTCTTCGACGGTCGAATCGGAATACGGTATATACACGGTGGTTCAATGAAAAGTAAGCAAAAGTTTTTATTTCATATATCTCTAATGGCTGATAATTTTATTTTCGATTTTGTAACAAAGTTTTTGTAGCATGAAAACAATCCTCAATATTTTTGTGAAGAATCTCTCAATAGTATGATCCGATTATTTCATAAAAGAAGATGTTCCAGATGTCCTCATTTTGCAGGAGAAATAAAGTCATCAAAAAACGTCGATGGTTTTCCTGGCTCTGTTAGCTGGGCCAATGGCCTGTTGGAAAACAAACCAACTTTCTGGGGATAGATTTTGTGACAGCAGAACGTCGCAATAATAGGTTCTGTTAATTTAATCTTGTTGTTGACCTTCTTTAATGGTGCCCATAGGCTGACATCTCCATTGATTCGCTCTGACGCTAGTCTTCATACAGCTTTTGACCAGACACATCTGCATCCAGGAACACTGTTGTAAGCATGAGTTATCATTGTGCAGCTTGTCACCTTCAGCAGCAAATGGGCTTCCATGTTTCAGTAGGGCTGCCTTGATTTTGTCGACAACTTCATACTCTTTCTTTACAGCGTTCGGCATAAGGTCATGATGCTCTGTGGTTTTGTTGCATGTTGGTTCTTAAAGAACATTAACTTCGTTCGTGTCTGGTCAATTGTAGAACAATCAATAAAATGGACAATTTCAGTCAAACTAGTTTGCGGCTGAGTAAAGATTTTTATTTTGATATCATTTGGCCCTGGAAATGGTAGTTTAGCCGTCAAAATCAAATTTGTAAGTGATGTAGAAGCTGAGATATTGACGAAAACCATTTTATGGCGGCCATTTTGTCAAAATGGCGGCCAAGATGGCGGCCATACAGATATAAACTCATCTGCAACTAGTACCATTGGATTCATTGGCCTCGGAAATGGTAATTTAGCCTTCAAAATCGTATCTCTAAATGATGTAGAAGCTGAGACATTGACAAATATCTTTTATTGGCGGCCATTTTGTCAAATCCAAGATGACGGCCATGTAGGTATCAGGGCAAATGGAAACATTGTTTTTCTGAGTGCCTATACAATAACGTTCCCAAAAATGTATAGTTTTTAAACTCTCCAACAAAAATCCGGCCAAATTACATAGTGCGCCTGGCTACAAGCTTTGAAACAGCAACGGACACCGTATCAGACATGCTGAAATTGGTACGCGTACGCAACAGTCTGTTTGTGTACGCCTTTTTTAATGTCACGCGTGACGTACAGGCGATAATTCTGGATGTAGCTTGGTCGTGCAACGGTGAAACACTTCTCATCAGCAAGGAAGATAATGTCAACCATATGACGACGATATTTTCTCAGCAGTTGTCTTGATCTGTTCAAACGTGTCAGACAATTAGCTTCCGTCAGTTCCTGTGTGTGTGTGTTTCATCTTAAGGCACTTGAGTTGAAGATCATTATGAATTACTCGAACTACACTGGACCGATGAATTCCGTTTCTCTGGATATTTGACGTGTTGTTCTATGAGTATTTTGTAGACAAAGATTGGCTTACATTTTTCTGAACCACGGTGTATATGGAAGTTCGTCGGTGGTGCACACCGAGTCATAGAATATACGGTACGAACGCTCTGGAGTATGGTACTGACTCGGATATCACACGGTGGATACGATTATGTTGTGCTTAGTTTGAGTTGTTCGTAATGGAATTATATACGTTCGAAACCAAAAATCGGTTTATTTTTTTCTTTCTTATTTCTAATAAAGGATCTTTGATGAACACGTCTTTGGTTATACATATAACCACCACAACTGACATAATTTATATACCGAGTATCGCGACAAACTGGTACCAAAAGTGGAGTTTGTGTTTGCTTCCATAGAATATCGTTCTGTATCGATTCGGACTTAGAAGTTAATTATTCGTCGTTGGTGAACTTCATGAATTTGCGAATTTTTCGACATGGATGCCGAAGAGAAGGCACGTTATAATCTGCCTCGCAGTCTGGCTACCCGCCGATTTCAGCGCCTGCTGTGAGAGAAGCAGCGGAAGCCCAGGAGCAGCTCAAAGTGGAATCTCGGAAACTCTTGGAAAGCCTTGACTTCGACAGTCCGGGAATTTTGTTTGACAATCGTGCGATGAAGAGAGTGGTGTCGGTGCTGAGAACGACAGATAAGTTGATCGCAAGGCGGCCACCCGAGAAGACCGTGCCCTATGGTAAGGGTTAAGAGGCTGACTGGGGAAAGACCGATCGTGAGAATGCTCACAGGTCTTGGGAGCCGTTCGTAAAAGAGTACGTGAAACCAAATTTCACGTACTCTTTTGCGTGAAACAATTACCTGGACATTGATCACCGGTTTTCCCGCGGTATTTCTTCTTACTGCATTTTGGTAAAGTTCTCGTTGGCTGCCTACGTCAGTCATAGTTACTCTCGCCGTTTTCCAGCAGTGTCTGATCGCAGTGTCTTTACTCGCGGTTTTCCCGCTGTATCTTGACTTGAGTCACAAAACGCAGTATCTGTACTTGCGGTATTCCCTTCTGGAATATCTAGTTGCAATATCTTGACTTCGCGGTTTCATCGCTAGGCTTCGACGTGCGGGACTAGCCGCAGAGTCTCTTCTTGTGAATCCAACTGCATAATCCCTATTCGATGGAATGATCTGACCGTGGTTCGTTCAGGTGTAAAAGATGCAGAGTACAATTCATTCAGAGGAAGTGATTATTAATATGCAGGTTTGTGTGAAATATAGAGGTAACGTGGTGACACCACCTGAGGTACAGGCACCTGAGCCTATGAGATAATCGTGTAGGAGGACTCCGAAGCGAAGTTTACGAGAGTTGATGCGTTACCGCTGGTCAGAGGCCTATGAAGGAGTTCGAATAGCCCACGGTGGAGAGATAATCGCAGACCAGGAAAGTTACAGTCAGCTGAAAGTCTGGGTTGTCTGATACCCGAATATACAGCAGATGAACTCATATCGAGAAAGAGCCTGGTACGTGAAAGTCTGGGTAGTCGGAAACCGAAGTTCAAAAGATAAGAATGCAGACCAAGACAGTGATCTATACATGTACGTTCGGGTAGTCGAGTCACCAGGTAAATATATTTGCTTGCCGTCACACACTGATTTGAGAGCTGACTGAGTCCGGGGCCCCTCATGCGTATGTTGGATCGCATATCTGTGTGGTAGATAGCGAAAGAATTATAGAATTATAGAGTTATAGAAAGAATACCTTCACTGTCAGAGTCCGTGGTTACCATGTCAGGGTCACGCTTTCTATCGAAGGTGAATATATCATATAGCGCTGTGTTAGTGGGAAACTGCCAACACAGAGGACGAGTAGGGAAATTACTCCGTCAATTGTGGTGCATTGCCAAATATACGCGTGTGGCCGGTATGCAATACACAAAAATGAACCGAGAGATGGGTGGAAAACGTGATAGGTAAGTGTCTAGGATGACTTGACGAAGAGCTGTGAACTTTGTAGTGTCTAGAACAACAGAGCATAGTAGAGATTAGCGACAAGTATTGTCTGGGCGTAAACGACCTATAATCGTATAGGTCGAAATGACTTCGAGACTTGTTTCAAGTATATCTGCCCTCGTAACTTAAGAGAACGTTTGGCTGTCCTTTGTTGGCGATAATTTGACAGTCACGAGATGTTGAATGTTTCGAAATCAGATAGAGAGAATGAAGAGGCCAGAAGATGGGAAGGTAGGCAAGGCGAGAAAGACTCCTACCGGTAATATTAGGAATCTTGTTTTGAGTACGGTCACCCTCAGAATGTTGCCCGCCCGGCCACCGCGGAACAGGTAGAGTCGGACCCGGGACTAATCCAAGCAGTGTTACCTATATTAGAAAAGCGGAAGTGACTCGAGCCCATCCTTAATCTTTACTGGTGAGAGCGATCATCCTGGTAGATATATAGAGCAACCATCTGGCATTGAGATTTTATAAGGAAGTGACTCGAGCGACTCCAGACTGACACGTCTGGAGTCGCCCGGCTGGAGTCTACAGCGTTCAGTGAGCGCTAGGTATGCGTCCGGGCGGTAGAACGTCACAACTGGTAAAAGATGAGATGTTCCAGCGTTTTATTTTCTCTGATCTGATTCGGGGATTCAGGTTCGTGACTGGTAGAAATATCAACCTGTCACGAACCTGAATCCCCTCACCATGAGGAAGGATGCTTGTTCATTGTGCTTATTTGGACATGACAGAATGAGCGTCAGTTGTATTGTAATCTGCTGCTCTTGGGTGAGCTATGCAATTGAAACGGTGGCTGGAAAGTAGTTCGATTTCTTTCGCTTGTATCGATGATTGTTCGGGAGTCTAGCCAAGGTCTACTTCGATATTTGGAGAAGGTCTGTTTAGAGATTTGTATGAGATCAAAATTTTCTGTCTTATCAGCGGGACAGTGATAGAAGATTTATGTTCACTGATGTAAAAGTGCAAAAAAAAATTGAATATTAAGAACAACTTACTTACTTACTTACTTTTGACAATTGTGGTAGTTCGAATAATAGCACTATACAAGTAAAATACATCACAAGGTGTATAAGACTGTCTTGGAATAACGTTCTTTGTATGTTGCGTTGGAAATCAATTGAATGGTTTTGTAGAGCGGAGAATGTAGCCGACTAATGGAAAGGTTACTAACAGTTCACGTTGCCTCGAATACAGAGAGGCATGAAGCATAAGGCACGGGCTTCTATCCCCTCCCCTATGGCGATGGAAGCAAGCAAGCAACCAAGCCTGGTAGGAGGATTTCGGACTAAACTGATTAAACGCATTTTGTTGTAGAGATAACTGCTGTAAAAGTGAACGACTAGGCAGAATTTCAGACATTTCGTCTAAAAAAATTACAATAGCTTAATTAGATTACTTAGGCCTAACTAAGATGCAATAGTTACCTAAAACAGTAAGTAGCAATGTGTAACATTGATATTGTAAGTAACATTTTTCGGTTGGAATCAGTATATATTATTTATCCGGCCGCTAGGTGCTGGCCTCTCGAGTCGTAAATATTTAAAAAGTGTGCGGCCATGCAGTTTAAGTCGGATGTTGGCGTCTGAGCGCGGATTTGTCCGGTTGATTTTGTTTGTGTTGAAAATGTCAGATCCTGGCATGTGACGTTTAACTTCTGTACCATCTCTGTGCGTATTTTGGATGGAAAACAACAGCTTTAGTTCAACATCGCATCGTTAGCACTTCGCCTGTGTGACTCTGTACAATGTCACCTCGCGCCGGTCGTCTACATTAGGTCCTAAATCGAAATAGACGCAGCGCTCAGCTTTCCACCAACGCTGCCTGATCTGATGTTATCGACGACTGCTTCGGCCGCACGGGCAACTTCGCTCTGCTTTTATTCCGACTCCATGATTCTAACATCTCGGGGCCAGCACCTACACCCGACCTCTTTGGGTCTGGCGCCAGCACCATCTTTCTGGTTGCGTTCGACCCTCTCCAAATGATGTTGCTTCTGGAGTGACATGGCGCATGTCACTCCAGAAGAAACATAGCTGCAATTTTCATCCAAATCGTATGTCATCTTAAAGTCACCCCTATTGCTTATGCTCATTTCTCATCCCGGCCCCGTCTCTTATTTTAATTTCCTCATTTGCCTATTGCCCAACTTCGCTGTGTATGGGGGAAAAAACAACACTTTCTTTTACATAATTATATATCTTTTATATAAATGGTACGTCTTTTTCTTATGTTGCTTGTAACTTGTTGCGGTATGTCAATTTGTGTTACAATAAATGAATATACGAATAGTGCATTCACACAATCATCGCACCTGGTTGACCGCTGTCGACTTTTGATAATGTGTAGTCTGCTGTTACTGGACTAGGATCTAATTCAAATTCAGAATGTTGGAAGGATATTCAGATGGCTGAGACCACAGGCTTGTAAATATTACAGTCGTGTCAATTCGTTTCCATCGTTGGTTTCTTCCTCATTGGTTGTCTCTTCGTCACGAGTATCACCAGAATTTCCTGCTATTCGTCTTTTTGCAGTAAGTGTAGTTTGACTTTTTGGACTGTGACAATGAGTGACGTGTGTTTGTGGGATCTATTTGGCTGGCATAAGTCAACTGGCACAAAATCTACAGTCTCAATCCCGATGTCGTGGTGCTTGACACCACGACATCGGGATTGAGACTGTAGATATTAATGAGCTGCACGATGTCATTTACTGATAAGGCTCAACGTGATCCTCTTTTGAGGTTGTTGGTAGCAAGCAATGATAGTACTGTCAACAATGAATCTTTCTTGCAACTGGCCAGGAACGCACATGTGCGGCCAATACGGCCGCACATGTCGTCTCTCGCCTCTCGTCTCTAATCCATCATGAAATTCTTCTTTCTTACTTTGTCATGGCTGCTGCTCTCAATGAGTCGAGACTCAATTCACAAAGCCGCATTCCTGAACTGTATTATCGAACTGCTTTCTTCCCTTCCAGCAAACGGACCAACATCCAGATTTCGTCTCCCAGTATCGACACACTTTTTAACTGTAAATCTAACCCACAGAAATGACTCAGATTTCATTTAACTTCTTCTTATTACTTCTAGACCATCAACTACACAGTATTCAAGTATCAACGAAAACAGCACACAATGCTAAAACTAATACGCGAATACTAAATTTGGCAGTGAGCATCTATCTACAAAGTTCCCGCGCAATTTGACATCAGCACGTTTAGCTGTAAAATCGATCGTCGCAGGGCTCACAACTTGCATTAAATATGTCAAGACATATTTAGTGCAAGTTGAATACCATTCTGTTAAAATGAGCAAATTATTCATAAAATAAATTGCGAATTCATTATTTTACCAAAAGCTGTAAGTGCTGTAATATATCTTCGATTTCCATTCCTTCCAACAGTTTATCACTGATTACTGGAACTTCTGTGCCAGGATCGAGCAACGTCCTCACCTTAACCGGTTGCGTTCCTATTGCTCCACGCAATTCAACTTCAACACATTGGAGACATGACTTCTTCAGTATTTTCCTTTCTTTAGTTTTCACAATTTCTCATTGACTTTGTGGTGTTGCCATATAAATTTTCTTTTTGAATCCCACATTTAATTACTGACTTAACTTGTCCTTCTTGATTTTCCAGATCTCTAGCTATTTAATTATCGAGTATACTTTATTATACTTTTTTTTATTATACTTTTTGTTTATTAAACTTTCGTATCACTGCAGGGTCTTTTGGAATTGGACTTTGGCATAACCATGTTTGCTTGAGTCACAGTTGAAACAGTGTTTCATTGTCAACTGGACCTCATCCAAGTTGCTCCTTTTGTTTTCTCTTCGACTGCAAATGGATTATATCGGTTCTATGCGTTCCATAACCTAAACTGGTTCTGAGATAACCTTTCCCTTTTCCAAATTTCTTCGACTTTTGATTTCCAGATTTTGATTTCCACTTGCTCTATCAAAATTCACCTTATTTGTAACGGCATCCCAATTCTATTGTTTACATGGATATCCGCTAGATATGCAATTACGCTAGCTTCTAGACACTGTGTTTCTTCCTTAGACAACACAAAATTGATGTGGACTTGGTGGTGATGTTTCTTTCAAATTGTCCGCTATCAGAAAGTCGAATAATTTGTCGTTTTTCTTGAAACTCTCCACAAAATTCCTTTAAAATCTCCAATAAAACTTCTTGGAAATCTCCAACAGCGAAACTCCGCCAGTAAATCTCCAACAGTCTCTTCGGATACAATGAATTTGCACCGCTGCCAACAACCTGCTTTCTTGCCTTCCAGCAAACGGATCAACATTTAGATTTCGCTTCCTTCTCTAACTATCGACTGACTTTTTAATTGTAAATCTAATTTACAGAAATTACTCAGATGCCATTTAACTTTTTATTACTTCGAACAGAACGACAATTCACTACAAATTGCAAATATCAACGAAAACAGTACACAATGCTAAAACTTCATAAGGTCTAAAACGAACACATGAACACTAAAATTGCCAGTCAGCATCAGTAGTGGAGTAAAGGCGGATCCTGGCTCAATCAAACAGATGCCACCGTTTCTTTATGTAAACAGGCCATGTGGTGTTCTTATGTGAGTGACCTTTGATCTATGGGTCAGTAGGGGTGCACGTGACTATTCGAGACCATCCACATTTTGACCTTTACCTAGGCATGACACGCGTGTTGTTTTGTGCCATTAATAATCCTTATTACACGTCGTATGCCCCTAGGCAGCTGGCGGCGGCGGTCCCCCTTACGGAATGGGTCTGGACAAAGTGTGCGTTATTAAGAAAGGGTTGTAGATGCATTCCTATTGGCTGGCAGTGGTGTGGGAACGCTTGAATGGTTCTAACCCTAGCATCATTCCTATTGGCTATTCTGAAATCAATTTCAGATTACCCCCCCGTGTTCACATTACCACCTCTCTGAATGAGTCAAAATGTTAAATTGTTATGCTTTCAACTAACCTGTTTCAACCAGTCTGTTTAATAAAACACGTAACACGTAGAGATAGAAGGCTAGTTTTAACGTGTGAAAACTAATATATAAAAGCAAAGAAATGTAAAATGTGTGATATCAGTAATAGGCTAATGCCTATAAGCCTATTACTGATATCACACATTTTACATTTTACGAGCTAAGTGCATCACATTGTAACATACAAACATAAGATAATAAAGATTTATATTAACCTATATTTACATATATTTATATATAATATGTAATATTTATATATTATAGATTTATATTAACCTAACTTGTGAATAAATTAGTGTAATTACAACAATAATATACAACAACTAGGGATGTAACTTTTGACTTGATAATTCAATCCTCTATATAACTCATCAAAGTAGCAAGAAGACTTAGCAAATACTGCAAATTTCAAGAGATCGGAAGAAGACGAAAGAGACAAAAATAGAACCGTTCATCGCCGCAGGACGAAAGACTGGACGAGATCAGCGACGTGGAGATCAAGGGGACCAACAGACGTCGTCACATTCGCAGCACGGAAAAGGTAGGACCCTTGTCTAGTGCCTGGTTGTTGTCTTTCTCAGATTTCCTTCTGATTAGATTTAGTTACTTTGAAACGTTTTCTGTCGTAGTCCAGTCCAAAATTGTGTACCAGATTCATCTTACTTACCTGTTTCTATTAATTGATATTCGGAATGGAGAAGATGCGTCGCGGGATGTTCATTCATTTAATTCATCAATTTCATTTTCGATAATTTATATAGCGCCATAGCACTCTTCAAGGGAAACTACTCAGCGGTGCTCCCGCCCCAGTCACGGCCAAAAAGAAATGATTTTAAGAGGTTGACTTAGTGGTCTCAATGGACAAAGCGAAGCTAGTAGAGGAATGGGCGGAGATCGTGTCCCGATCACAGGAAGTAGGCAGTGTCCTCAGAGGCAGACTTCGACACGAGGATTCGTGCGGAGCGATGGGAGCTGGAAAAGCGTAAGGTAGAGCGCAAAGAAGAGGAGTGGCAGGAGAGAAAAAGGAGAGAAGAGGAGAGTAGGTAAAGAGGACAGAGGAGAGGAGAGAGGAGGAGGAGAGGAAGGAGAAGAGAGAGAAAGAGGATGAAGAGAGGGAGGCGAGAAAGCAGAGGGAGGCGAGAGAAGTCTTAAACCAAGAAACGAGATCATAGAGAGTACGGGTTTAGGCAATCGCTTGTAGGCAGACTAAAAGTCTTCAATAACGCAATGAAGGGGATAAGAAAATTCCCTCAGTATAATTCCGAACTCCCGAGTTATTTTGACCATCTAAAAAAGTTATTTCAAGGCTGTTGACGAAGATGTTCGAACAAGACTTCTTGTAGCGCATTTAGATAATAGGGCGAAAGCGTTTGCAGCGCGGCTATCTCAGGAGGAGTTAAGGAATTATGAAACTCTCAAAGGGTTTTACTACGAGAATTCCACGTCAGTCCTTTAACTCTTCGCGAGAAATTTAATTCAGCACAGAAAATTACTGATTAAACTTTCACAACACTAGCCTCCAAGTTACACAGCACACTGTTGTATTATTTGCGCAGTAGGAAGATTACTGAATCATTTAACGACCTAGTTAGCTTATTGTGCGCTGAGAGGTTAAAGGAATTAATCCATCGAGGATGCCTCGATTTAATCTTTGCACAAAAAACGGTGATAGCTGAAACACAATGAGCTGGCCAACTCCATCGATACCTACATGGCATCGCATAAGGGGGATGGCGAACTAATAAGCTTTAGTAAGGGGGTGACACGTTCTGATCCCCGCCCAAAGAAATTCACCAACCCGCCCAGCATATGGAAAGCGACCCAAGTAGAAGCAAAGGGGGAGCCTTCGGAGGGAGTAAAATCCCATCGGACGAAGCAAAGCGCCGTGGACTCTGTTTCTTGTGCTCTGAAGGCGGACACAGGGAGCCGTTCGTCCAAAGGGTAAGCAGCAGCCCAGTAATAGGGCGGCATACAAAAACGTGTGTAACGCAGACCCCAGTTATAGACGTTAATCCTCTCATTAACAATAGCGATGATCAGGCAGAGGAGGTTGATAGCGACGCAGAGGAAGCAGCGAACAACACTAGCTTGCCGACCCAGTATCAATTAGTTTTTTTATTACTGGTACTGAGCAGCTAAGGACACTATTATAATGTTCCTTCCATCTAATTTCTTATTCTTCGTGAGTTCGAAATGTGTTTCCGCTCTTATCTCTAACAGACATTTTCTGCACCCCTTAACAGATGACTTCTTCGCTATTTCATGCAACATTTCGGAGTCACCTTTCTTTGCTGCCACTTCTGGTTCACTTAGCCTTGTTTCTGTCCATGTCTTCTTGTCCGCCCTACATCGTTTCTTTACCTCTTTATCCTTCATTTTGTATTATGTTGTATCTTACATCCTCTATGCCCATGTTCGTACTCAATGACATCCTGCAGTTGTTCAGAGAACTCATTTTTCTTCGTTCGTGGCTGTACTTGTTGGTGCATACACTTGTATCAGGGTCATCTTGATGCCCTGTTTGTGGTCTGATGGTAATTATTCTTTCACTTACTAGTTCCCATCCAGTTAGCTGATATCGTTTTTGGCCGACCATTATGCCCACTTCTCTTTCATGCCTGGCTCCATCTGAATAGCAGATGCTTATTCTGTGTTCTTATGAATAGCAATCTGTCGCATCACTTTGAACCCGTAATTTGCTAAATACTTTTTTTACTTTTAACGAGATAAGTAGAGGATCATGTTATCAAGCCAGAAGTTCTGTGTCCCATTATATTTGTAATTGCACTAATTTCTTCACTAGTTTGACTGAATCTTTATTATATCCTATGTGGGTATGTAATATGTGATGCACATTGATCTAGTGTATTACTGGTTTCATACAATTTGACTTTTATATATTTTTCACATATTAAAAGAGCTTTCCGTTTTGTATGTGTCACGTGTTTTATTCAATATAGGGCCTACATATCATCATTAGTTGTAACTCACTTGTAAGCAGAGCAATTTAACATTTTGTCTCTTTCACGGAGGGAATAATGTGAACACAAGTTGTATGAAATCGATTTCAGATTACCGGGGGGTGGGGGGAACTCGAAATGGGGTAACCTGAAATCTTTACATGCGCGATTTCAGATTACCCTCATTCATCTTTCCCCCCGCTAACTTGAAATCGATTTCAAGTTACCGGGGGGGGGGGGTAACTTGAAATCGCCTTCAAGTTACCCCCTTCGATTTCAGATTAGGCCTACTCCTGGGGTAATTACCTAGACGGTGGTAGCTTGAAGGCCACTCGTCCCGCCTCAAATTACCACTGAAAACAGTTAGGCTATTTGCTTTTGCTCATTTAGATGCATATGATTGATTATTTAGCGAGATAATACATTTGCCATATATTCGTTTTGACTAACAACCTAAAATTGGGCAGCTGTTCTGGTATTGTTGAACATATAAACGCAAGTAATATGGCCCACCTGGGAACCTGGGGCAATGAGGTTGAGATTTTTGCTATACAGCAATACTAAACAATCAGGTCTACATATACAGAAAGTGATATGTCTGAAACTGTCAAAACACTTGGGGTTACGCTCGACAGCAAGCTCACATTTCGACTTCACATAACAAGCCTTTGTAAATCTTGTTTCAATTACATCAGGGCAATTTGTCACATTAGGTCGGCTGAAACTAAAGATATGTTGGAAACCATAGCCTGCTCACTTGTCTCATCTCGCCCTTATTATGCTAATTCACTTTTTTCTCTCTGTCAGACCTCGAACTCAAAAGGCTACAACGTATCCAAAACACCTTAGCTCGAGTAGTGCTGAGTGTCCCACTACGTATATGTCCTACTCCACCAGCTGCATTTTCTTGTTGAATTCAGAATAACATTTAAGTTGGTTCTTTTGACCTACACAGCCCTCATCATCAGTAGGCCTATACCTACCTATGTTCAATCAATCGATCAATCAATTCAGAATAACATATAAGTTGGCTCTTTTGACCTTCGCAGCCCTCATCACCAGTAATTTATTTGCTTATTTGTAGCCCCAAAAGGCAGCAGAAATAAAGAACTCCAATCATAAAACTAAAGGCTACAGGGGGAGCCCCGAATGGGATTGAAATCCTGCTAGAAGGGACATCGAAGTAGCAGAATTGCCAACATAAATTAAATCCGCCGTATTAACAATTTCACATTGTTTTTATTCTAGGCGCACTGGGAGAAATCAATCAGTTCTCCGAAACAAAGAGAATTTTTAAACTGACTAGTTAACTAATTTAACTATTTGGGAGGTGTGCATGGGCGACCCGTGTGGGATCAAAAGCCAGAGTGATAAAATCTGATATGTCATAGACCGATCCCTGTGGGAATCTAACATGATCATTAAAAATTATACAACTTGTTTATAAGGGGTAATAGAAGAACCAGCCGAAGAGCGTTCCAGATCAACGGGCCCGAAGATCTAAGACAAAATTTTATCCTCGAACTACAACAACAATGGCTCAGTCTCCATCTTTTGCTTCAATTCGTCCCTCTCTGTGGAATGGCTTTCTCCATCTTTTCGCTCCAGAAATTCTATCTGATAGTCTCTCTTCTACTAACCCGATGTTTTTGGATATTTTATTGGCAATGAGATCAATATTTTTTTTAAATTCTTAAATTTGATATTGGCCTTCTTCCAACATATTTTGGTAAGAAGTGCACACGCCTCGACGACGCAACTACAATTGTACTGCAGAGCAATTGTGTGCGAAGGAATTGCTCAAGTCCCTGCACAGTGACTTTTCGGACGTGGATCGAACCCGCTCACTCAGCGCACACTGAGCGTTATGGGCCGACCGCTCTAACCAATCGACCACCGTGCCACACGTACATATTAGGAATAGGATAGATGGTGGTCAACATACACCCCAAGGAACTTGACGGACTTTACCTGGCTGTTGGGCGCGACTTTTAAGTGGATACTTTTACGTGGATACTTGTACCTTTGGTACAATTTTCCTATGGGAACTGAATATAATAAAATTGGTCTTATCCAGGTCGATCGTGAGCTTATTTGCACAAAATCGATCAGCTACTTTTGATAGTTTCAAGTTAATAGTTGCAAGTAGTTTTGCCCATGATTAGTGTGATAGAAACATTTTAGTGTCGTCAGCGAACGTTATAAGGCATAATATGCTCAAGTGTCCTCTGCTAGAGTAGAGGACACATGAGCTAGGTCATTTATATAAAAAAGAAATAGGAGTGGCACACGATAATAACCTTGTGGAATTCTATAGGTAATAATAGCCCTATAAGATATAGTGCCATTGCAGCGAACTCATTGGGAGCGACTATCAAAATTACTAACAAACTTAATTGGACATCTCTCACTTCTTATTTCTCTATGTTTTTAAAAGGATATTATGATTAACAGTATCGAATGCTTTTGCGAGGTCTAGAAATATACCTACAGAGAATTCGTTATTATCGATGACTTCTGAGATCATATCATCCTATATCACATGCTCTTTGATTACGTGTATTACTGATTTCATACAATTTACATTTCTTTGACTTTTATTTATTTTTCACACGTTAAAACTAGCCTGCTATCTTATATGCGTTAAGTGTTTTATTCAGCAGACTGATTATCATTAGTTCAAATCATAACAATTTAACATTTAGACTCATTCAGAGTCTAAATGTTACCCATTCACATTACCCTCTGTAATGTGAACTTGAAGGGGGTAATCTGAAATCGATTTCAGGTTACCGGGGGGTAACCTGAAATGGGGGTAACTTGAAGTCTTTACACCGGGGTCCAGAGTATGTGTTGTAATTGGAAATGGCTCATGCTGCTCCTTTCGCGGGACATATGGTTTTCAAATCTACGAGAGACAGGATTCGTCTCAGTTTCTGGTTCCCTGGTATCGATGAACGACTGGGTACATACTACACCTCGTGCGTCATTTGTAAACAGAGAGCGCCCGTCAAGGTGGCTCACCGCGTGAGCCAATTCAGCCAACTCCACGCAATGAGTTGAATACATGACAAACTTCCATTCACCAGTTTGTGTGCTGATTGTATTGGCCCTATCCTGGTGCCAGGTGACCTAACTATACCTAAGGCCGAATTCAATTACGCCCTAGTTTTAGTAGACCGATTTTTCCCTGTCCAATTGCCTATCCGCTCAAGACAATGAACGCCCGAGCAGTGTGTAATGCACTGATACAGATATTAATGACTTTGGTATTGGTAACGTCATACAAACAGACTTCACTAGCAAACTGACTAAGGAGTTTCTTAATCGCCTTGGATGCTCTTCTAGATTTAACACTCCATGACCCCCTGAAGCCTAGTGGAGTCTGCGCGAAAGACCTTCGGCGACGACTCACATGGGCCAACACCTGTTGGTTTATGGTACGTTACCCAGAGGACCCTTGAGTGTGCTCAAGTAGTCATGGGCAGGGAAGCGTGAAGTACCCTTCAGCGTATGTTCTTTCTCTGAAGTATATCTTCAACAACTTAAAGAGAACTTAGAATTAGCAAGGCTGTACGCCGAGTGTCATTCAGACGTTGAGCAGAAACGATACGTAACACAATACAATTTACATAGTATTGATCGCCGTTATCAGGTTGGTGACCAGGCTATCGTTTTGGCCCCAGAGTTAGACGAAGCCAAGTTGCACAGTCGCTGGAGAGGTTATGGTACGGTTGTCCTAGTCAAATCACCATACTCATACATAGTAGAAGTAGATGTGAAAAGAAATATGTTCATGCATTCAAAATAAGAAAGTTCAATAAACGCATCGAGCAGGTTCTTGTAAGTAATTTGCTGTGATTTATGATCATGACGAAGAGTTTGAGTCGAATCGATAATCATCCAGCTGTTGAGTCCCGCCCTAGCATTCTAATCGACCCAGGGAATGTAGCTCATTTATCTGATGGCGAAAATTGCCAACTCTTCCAGACTATTAGACCAATTCCCAGAGGTTTTTTCTGAGAGGCCTGGATTTTGCCTCTGGTGGAGCACAAAATAAAGATTTATCCCGATTTGAGGCCCATGCGTTTGCGAGCATATGAAATCCCGGAAGTGCTCAAACCTGAAGTGGACAAATAAATAAAAGAAATGTTAAACTTATATATAATTGTTCCTTCGTCTAACGAAATGGCGAGTCCAGTTGTATGTATGCTCAATGGACCAAACGGTCAGAATGAAGTGAACCTGGTGATTGACTATCGGCACGACAATCTCTACTCAGCGAGGGATTGTTATCCCCCACCCGACATATGCTACGTACTGCAAAAGGTAGACATGGCCCGTTACATCAGCTCAGATGCACGTAACGGATACTTGCAACTTCTGGTTCATTCCGAGTCGCGCTGACTGATTGCAGTTGTGTGTGATACCGGACTCTTCGAATTCAAAAGATTGCCGTTCGGGCTCAAGTCCGCAAGCAACTCATTCATCCGGTGCGTCTCACGCCTTCTGCATCCAATTCGAGACTTCACAGAACCCTTTGTCGATGACATGGCAGTTCATTCGACGACGAGGCCATTTGAATAACCTAATGGACTTCTTTCAAATCACCAAGGAGTCGGGTCCAACCCTCGGTCATAAGAAATGCTCATTCGCGCTGAGCAAGGTTACTTTTGTAGGACACGTGAGACGTAACACTGGAACCATAGAGCCTGACCCAGTGAAGATTGCTAGTATCGGGTAGATTACCACTGCCACATGTAAGAAAGACATTCGTCGTCTGATAGAATTATTCAGCTATTTGAGGAATTTAATGCCCTCCTTGGCCGAAAGTGCCTTTCGGCCAAGGAGGAAAGTTAATTGTTACAAAATTAACACGTGCCGTGTCTTAACTGATTTAACACAAAAGAATGTACCCAGTAAGATACCCTGGAAGCCTGAGCATCAACAAACGCTAGATAAGTTGAAGGCTGACCTTTACAGTGCCGTGCGCTTGCATACAATAGACTTCAGCAAGAACTGTTTTTTTACATTAGAACCAGTTTGAAGTGAATCGTCTGGAAAGGCCTGTCCTTAATAATCCCAACAAAGAGGCAGTCCATGACACCGGTGCAATTAAATAGCGCGGCCACAATTTATGGAGCGTGTACATTAAAGGATTACTTGGAGTTAACTTGAATGAATACATCAAAGCATGCTGGCACATACCAATAAAAATAGGATCAAATCGGTTTTCGGTGACACGAGGCAAATATGTCATCGAGTGCATCGTCACAGGTCAATGCATATCGCTCAAAACCGGTTCCAACCGATGTCTATTGACACGCAGCAATTATGTATGCCCGGTCTCAACCAATCAGAGCGCAGCATTCCGGTTGAAAGCGGTTGGTCACCCTAACCTCTTAACCAATCAGAGTGCAGCATTTCGGTTGAAAGCGCTTGGTCAGCGAAATATCTTAGATAGTCAGCTGCACATTCCAAACCAAACCGGTTCAAGCCGATTTCTGCTGACTGGGTACAATTATGTATGCCAGACTTGATGATACTCGGTAACTTCGGAGGATTTGAAAGCGTATAGTTTGGGTGAATGTTGCGTTTGCAAAGGTGCAAGAGGAGCTCAAGATTTGCAGGTTTGAGTTAATGTTGCGGGTGCGAAGTCGTGTGAGGAGTTCAAAGTGTGTAGTTTAGGTGTCGAAACTTGCAGTTTAGTGAATAATGCGAGTGTCAAGTCGTGTGAGGAGTTGAAACGTGTAGTTTGGATGAATGCTGCGGGTGCGAAAATGTGTGAGGAGTTCAATACCTGCAGTTTTGGGTGTCAAAACTTGCAGTACTTGCAGTTTTGTGTGAATGTTGCGGGTGTCAAGTCGTGGAATGACTTGAAAACGTATAGTTTTGGTGAATGCTGCGCCTGCAAAGGTGTGAGAGGAGCTAAATACTTGCAGTTTAGTGTGAATATTGCCCGGTGAAGTCATGGGAGGAGTTCAAAGTATATATGTTGGATGAATGTTGCGGATGCCAAGGTGTGTGAGTAGTTCAATACTTACAATGTTGGGACAATATTGCGCGTGCGAAGTCTTGTGAAAAGTTCAAATTTATGAAGTTGTTGGTACGCAGAGAAACATTTTGGAGCATTGAAAATGTTGCAACGAGGAGATATAAGAATGCAGGTTTGACGCGTTGGAGAGGCTGAGTGTGTAATGCTGAATTTTATGATGATGAGGGTTTGAAATACAAGAAAGGTTGTTTCTTTGCGTTGTACAGAATTGAAAATGCTATCAAGGTATGTGAGAAGCCGAAGAGTTGCTGCTTTGGAAAGGCTGAGAATTAGCGTGCGATCAATTCAAGGTGTTTATATGAAAAGGTGTGAAACGTGTGAAATATAGCATTGTGGATTATTGAAAATCCAACCAAGATGTGTGAGAAGCAAAAAACTGAAGGTTTTGCTGCACTGAAGAGGTTGAAGATTGGAGTGCGTTGCTGGGATATATCAAGTTAAATGCAGCTGAGTCACAAAAGGCGACAATTTTAAGAATTGTTGCATTGGAGAACTGAGAATTAGTGTACCAGACTAAATTTTAGAATGAAGAGGATACGATAGGCATGAAAGTTGGTTTCCTAACATTTTGGAGCATTGAAGATGGTGTCATCCCACGCGAGAAGAAGAAAACTACAGGTTTTGTTGCATTGGAGAGGTTGAGGATTTGCGTGCGTTGCTGGAACATATCGAGTATGAATTGGATGTGAAAAGTTGGTTTGTTGACACTTTGGAGCATTGAAATCTTTGCAACCTACGAAATCTATGGATAGCGTCATTGACAGTCTCATTTGCCCGTGCAACTACTAAACAGAATCGTGCCTTCTCAGTGGTTGGCCCCTCGTTCTGGAACATGCTCCCATTGGCGTTGCCGTTGTCGCCAAGAGATTCATTTTATAATTCATTTTATAATTGCATCAAAGCTATTAAAACTGTTATTTTTAAACTAGCTGGAATCGGGAACGCTCCTGAGTAGTAGCCTTGAAGGAGCGCTAAATAAATCTCTGTAGTGAATGAATAATGAATGAATAATGAATGAAATAAAAATGCCGACGAGTCATGCGAAAATTTGAAAATTTTATGGTTTGTTGCACTGGAGAAGCTGAGGATTGGCATGCGATCTTGGAACAGGTCAAGCTGTGGATGTGAAACTTGTGAAAAATTGGTTAATTGACATTGTGGAGCATTGAAAAAGCAGCCAATATGTGTGATAATCGGAAAATTTGAGTTTTTAGTGTATTGTAGATGTTGTGGATTGGCATGCGACGATGGAACTTAAGAAGTTCATGACATGAAGAGAGTGTGAAACGTGTGAAAAGATGGTTTCTAGGTGTTGCGGACCAATGAAAATGATGCCAAAAAGCAGAAATGTTAAGGTGTGTTGCATCGATTGAGGCTGAGAATTGGTGTGCGATGTTGGAACCTGTCAATTTGTTGATATGAAGTGGACGTGAAACGGGTGAAAATTTGTTTATTTGTATTTTTGAGTATTGAAAATGCGAGTTAACTGTAACTAAAAGTCATGCGAGGATGAGAACTGAGAATTAGTGTGCGATGCTGGATTTTAGATTGAAACGCATGAAAATTGCTTTCTTGACATTCTTGAGCAATAAAAACCCATGTGAGAAGCAGAAAACTGAATGTTCTATTGGAGAGGTTGAGGTTGAGGTTTATCATGCGACGATGGAACATGAGAAGTTCTTGATAATTATGAAGAGTATGTGAAATTCAAGAAAGTTGGTTTCTTTGCATCGTATAGCATTGAAAATGCTAACAAGGTGTGTGAGAAGCATAACATTTTTCGCAAGTTCCATATTGTCAAAATTCATTACCGTAGTGTGACATCCTATATGTTAGAGTTTAAGTCAGATCATCATTTTTACTTTTTTCAAAACAGAAATACATAATATTTATTGCAAGTAGGTTAATTTATTACAATTTATTGACCACCAAGCAGAACATTAAGTCATAACGACATAAGTCAAAGCGAAAACCTTCTCATGTGATCTGACGAACAACATGAGTCTTTTAAAATGTGTTGCATTTCAAACAACATGTTAGAATTCAAGTGTATGACAGGTTTTCACATATCAGGCTGCGCTACTATCTCAAATTGTCACATTGTTCAGTTCCATACAAAGTAAATGCTAGAGAAGAAATCAGAAGAAGAAATTGGATACATGAGCATCGATATCAATATGAAGCACTAGGTCCATTATGCCATAATATTCTAATAGTTCAAAGTATTTGCTCGTTACATAAAGGATACCTACAACATCTGCGCATTACTCACACGAGACAACGTGGTAATGTCAATATTTGCACATTAATTCAATTACATCGCATAAAAATCATAGAAGATGATTGCAATTTTTCATTATCAGACTGAAGACGCTTGAGTCTACACTTGATGTATGAGTTTCTTCTTCCAAAGTAACATTGTCGCAATATTTCAAATGACAACTTCTCTTAAGTAACTGTAAGACACCACATTTTCATATTGCATTCACATACTATAACTGTGAATATTGACATTCAAAGCATCGATTGACTAGGACAATGATTCTAAGGGTCAGCATTATAAACATATTTGTCCTGTGGTGGACACTTGCTCAAAATTTACTGACCCAAATAGAAGGAAATAGGTTCATATATCAATATTAAGATTATGAAAAGTAAATTTGAATGAAAGACTTCTTCTTATGAAGAAACATGAAACTGGACTTTGTAGTTTATGTAAGGTCCCAGAAAATATTAACCATTTATTATTAAATTGTAGAAAAGAGAATATCTCTAACATATTAACAGATGCATGTGTTTTATATAAAGTGGATTTTAATAAAAAGATTTACATAGTGATGGTTGTATGCAAAGTAAAGTTTATATGCTATAAACCTTATTTATGATGGAAATGTTGTGTAACTGTTGTCTTACATAAATTGAGTTGTTTTTTTAGTGTTTGTAAAATTAGTTATAAAAATGTTAGATAGTTAAGAAAGTCAAGTATTATTTCTCCTAGATTGATTTTATTGACAATTATATGAGTCAAATAAAAGAATAGAATAAGATGATCTTGGTGTACAGATTGTGAATATATATAATCTGTAAACCTCTGGAAAACATTTTGCATTAGATTAAGAATTCTTTATTCTGAGTGAAGTTTGCAAAATGTGATTCAGCATGTACTCAGTTATTATTTCAGTGTGGTAAAAAATGTTTTGTCTTCTTGCATTAAGTTTCTATTAAAGATGTTGCAGTTATAATGATAAGATGTCTTTGGAATTGGTTATAGCAGATAGTTATAGAGGTTGGCTTTGCTTTGCTTTGACTTTCAAGGTTTTTCTTATATTTCAAAAAAGATTTACATAGTGATGGTTGTATGCAAAGTAAAGTTTATATGCTATAAACCTTATTTATGATGGAAATGTTGTGTAACTGTTGTCTTACATAAATTGAGTTGTTTTTTTAGTGTTTGTAAAATTAGTTATAAAAATGTTAGATAGTTAAGAAAGTCAAGTATTATTTCTCCTAGATTGATTTTATTGACAATTATATGAGTCAAATAAAAGAATAGAATAAGATGATCTTGGTGTACAGATTGTGAATATATATAATCTGTAAACCTCTGGAAAACATTTTGCATTAGATTAAGAATTCTTTATTCTGAGTGAAGTTTGCAAAATGTGATTCAGCATGTACTCAGTTATTATTTCAGTGTGGTAAAAAATGTTTTGTCTTCTTGCATTAAGTTTCTATTAAAGATGTTGCAGTTATAATGATAAGATGTCTTTGGAATTGGTTATAGCAGATAGTTATAGAGGTTGGCTTTGCTTTGCTTTGACTTTCAAGGTTTTTCTTATATTTCAATTGCTTTGCATTGATTGTGTTAATTAGGTGCTTATACAAGCATGTGATAATTAATATATACATACATGTACATGCATATATGACAAATGTTAATGGAGTTGTCTTCGAAAGTCAAAGTGAGTAATTTGAGATTTATGCAAAGCTGTAATTCAGCGAATTACACCTTGGTATAATATAATAAATGAATGTTAAAAAAATACAATTTATGAAAATATTTCTGTAGATAGAATAAGAATATTATGAAAAAATGTCATGTTAAAAAGATTCTTTAAAAGTTTCATAATGTACATAGAGACTGGTCATACATAATTTGTTTTATTGTGAAAATTTCTTGATGTAGCTATTAATGCAAATATTGTTACATTTGCACGAGATATTGATGTTGCATTTGCATGTATTATTGATGTTATTAATACCATTATTATTTATCTTGTAAAACGATGAACACTTAAAATGCGAGTTTAAAATTCAGACAGTTTTGAATGGTGTCTTCCAGACGCTATGAATTTTTTTGCATTGTTCTGTAAATGTTTCAAATTGTCGTCAACGGTCATAGATGTCATATGACGACGTTAAACTGTGGATTAATAATAGAAAAGCATCGTTTCAATTGATATTCACACAACGCATCGTAATCATTGATATTGGCTTTGAACATTTATTCAAACAAGCATTGGAAGTTTCCAGTTAGAAATGTGTCTTAAACAAGACGCATCAATGGATAAGCCGGATTTCCACCATATTTTGCGACACAAGATTGAGGCTTGTCATCACTTATAACAATTGGTTCGATCTCCATCAACCGCTTATTATCTTCTGCGTCTTGTTTGTTTTACGGAATTTCAGTCAATTGGAAAATTGCGACATCTATCGAAATCCAAAATGACTTAAAGATTAAAATTTCTTCAGCTCTGAAATCATGTGAGGAGTGGCTATCTTGGTGTTGTTCGTTGCAATCGTAGACCTAAATATTTATGTGATCACTCATCGGAAGTAATCCCAAATCAAAAACTGTCGAAATTGCCTGACGTCTACATCAAAGTTATACCAACTTCTCACATATTTTAACAAAATTTGCAATTACTCAAAACACCATATTGCCATGGGTCATCGCTTCCCGCATACTTTCACCCCCTCTACAACGCATCAAAGTCTTAATTTTCACAATGGCACAGCAGTCCTCATCCAATTCAATATGCCAACATTTCTTCTTCTAAAACGATTTGGCGACATTTTTATGCGTTTCACATCCTCTTCATACCAACATCTAGGCATATTCCAACATCGCGTGCCAAACTTCAGTACCTCCAATGCAGCAAAATCTGTACGTTTTCAACATTTCACACGTATTCGCACCCACGAAAACGCAAGTTACCAACTTTCACATGTTTCACACCCTCTTCATGCCAGCATCTTACCATGTTCTAGCATCGCACACCAATTCTCAAACCCTCCAATGCAACAAATCCTAAAAATGTCACATTCTCATACGGCTATGCAACATTTTCAATAATCCAGAATGTCAGGAAAAAAACTTTTCATGTGTGATCACTGATCAGGTCCTATTCATACCAAGAATATATGTGAATATGGTATATGGCTCCAACATTTCACACAACATCCTGACATGCCCCAACATCGCGCACCAACTTTTCACGCGTTTCACACCCACTTCATATCAACAGCTTGATATGTTCCAACATCGAACGGCTAAACCCCAACCTCTCCAATGCAACAAAACCTTTAGTGTCCTTCTTTTCACGTATGATGGCAGCATTTAGAATGCTCCAGAATGTTAACAAACCGTTTCATGCGTTTCACATCCTGATCATCATGCTATTCAGCCTGATACACTAATTCTCAGTTCACCAGGGCACCAATTCTTAAATCTTTCATCTTCTCGTGTAAATTGGCTGCATTTTCGATGCATAAAATCAAAGAAATCAACTTTCCATGCGTTTCATCAAACACCCACTTCGTGCCAACAACTTGATATATTCTAGCAACGCACGCCAATCCTCAACCTCTCCAGTGCATCAGAATCATCAGTGTTTTTGCTTCTCATATGGGTTGGCAGCATTCCCAATGCATAAAAATGCTAAGAAACCAACTGTTAAAATGTTTCACACCAACTTCGCCCCAACAACTTCTCAAGTTCCAGCCTTGCACACCAAATATCAGCATCTCCAGTGCAACAAACCTTAAGTTTTCTGCTTTGCACGCACCTTGGTAGCACTTTCAATGCTACAAATTGTCAAGAAACAACTTTTCACACAACCACTTTATACCAACAACTTGACATGATTCAACATTGCACGCCAATTCTCAACCTCTCCATGCAGCAAGACCATAAATTTTGCTTCTCACGAGGGGTGGTAGCATTCTCACTGCACCGAAATGCTAAGAACCCAACTTTTAACATGTTTCACACAAACTTTACACCAAAAACTTCTCTTGCACACCAAATCTCAGCATCTCCAATGCAACAAACCTTAAGTTTTTGCTTCTCACGCACCTTTTTAGCATTGAAAATGCTAGAAACTGTAAAGAAATCAACTTTTCTTAGGTTTCACACCCACTTCATACAACAACTTGACACGATACAACATCGCACCCCTCCAATGCAATAAAACCTTAAGTTTTCTGCTTCTCACACATCTTGGCTGGATTTTCAATGCTCCACAATGCTAAGTAACCAACTTTCATACGTTTCACACCCTCTTCATATCCACACCTTGAATTGTTCCAACATCCCACGCTAATTTTCGGCCTCTCAAACGCGTCAAACCTGCATTCTTTTCACCTCCTCGTATGACTTTTCAACGTTTTCAATGCTCCAAACTGTCAAGAAACCAACAATCATGCGTCTCATGCCCTCTTCGTACCAACAACTTCATACGTTTGAACTTTTCACACGACTTCGCACTAGGGTTGCTAACTCTGAACAAACCCATTCCGTGACATTTCTCAGTTTCTCCTATGATATGTGACAATTCCCAGTTTCTCGTATGATAAGTGACAAATCTTCCAGATTTCTAACTCTGACCTGCTCGCAATGAATCAAGAATCAATTTGAATCATTCATGAACTTTATCTTAATGACCATTTGTTGTATGAAGTATGTTCTCATAGATTGCTTAGAAAACCCTGCCACCCATTCTGACAATCGCCTGTCTTCTTCCCAGAGAGTATGGTGTCCGTAGTCGTCCATAGTGACCTAGCAACACCGTGCTTCCTTCTTGCTGCTATCTTATCGGCATCTATAATAAAACACTTCTTCTACTTCCTTGTGTGACGAACAATTTCGAACAATATCGAGACCTTCCTGATCGACATAAGTTTCTGTAGGCCCACATAACATGATGGGCTCATAGAAAGATGCCCTCTCTTTACCACTGTCAAGACTTCAAGTTACCCCATTTAAGGTTACACCCCCGGTAATCTGAAATCGATTTCGAAATCGTAATCTGAATTACCCCCGGGGGTAATATGAAATCGATTTCAGGTTACCCCCTCCGTGTTCACATTCTCTGAATGTGTCAAAATGTTAAATTGTTATGCTTTCAACTAATGATAACCAGTATGTTTCAAAAGACACGTAACACATAAGGATAGAAGGCTAGTTTTAACCTGTGAGAAATAATATATAAAAGTCAAAGAAATGTAAAATGTGTGAAATCAAGCGCCTAATCAAAAGAGAATCGATAGGCAGGGAGGTAAAAATTCAGAGAGTCAGGGAAGCAGGCAGACAGTTAGACGGCTAAGGTGTCTGGTGTCTAGAGTTAAAACAGCAAGGAAGGTAGGATTTGTAAAAAGCAATGTTTTCAGTTTTGAGTGGAAAACCTGTGGTGAGATGGCAAGAGGTCAGGCGTTGTTGAGTTCCTACGATGGAAAATTATCCTAATGCTGGATGGAGTTTGTTCCACCAGTAGATATACTAGACATGGAACGATTTGCAAACGTGAGTGATGTGACAGAAGGGCGAAGCAGTGTTAGAGTGGAAGAGGAACGAGTTGATCGATGTGGTTGAATCGTGAACAGTTGATGGAGTTATGGTGGCTGTGAAGATTGGACTGAGTGAAATGACCTTGTATTCCACCCCTTCAGGTATTTTGAGCCAGTGAAGCGACTTGAGGACAGGAGTGATATCGTGGTGCTTTGGTAGATTTTGGTGACAGCATGTGCGGTATCATCCTGAATGGGTTGAAGATGGTTTATTTGGGTGCTGTGTATATTGAGGAAAAGGGAGCAGCAGTAATCCAATTTTGCGTGAACTATTGGAGTGGCGATTGTGGATGCAGCTTTTAAGTCAACCATCGGGCGGATTCTACGAAGATCACGGATATGCATAAAACAAGAGCTATAAAGATGGGTAATGTAATCAGCGAAGCTAAGGTTTTGGTCAGAGATTGTGCATAAGTTGCAGACAGAAGAATTTGCAGTGAATTTGTGTGTGGATGGTTGAGGGATCAAGGTTGAGGGAAACAGAGGGATCAGGAATCTTCAGTTGTTCAAGGAGACCTTTCAGAATCAATTTGGTTTTGGATGGGTTCAGGCATAGGAGATTTGAGGCCATCCAGGATGAGATTTGGGCGACCACATGAAGAAGCTGATCACTGGAGTTGGAGAAGCTGGTTGGAGAGAAAGAAATTAATAACTGGGTGTAGTCGGCATATGGTGACTACGCCGGTGATGGTCGGCCGGTGATGGTCAACCGAAAATGCATTGATGAGCGAACTGAGGGTCAATGTAGATGATGAACAATAGGGGCCCAAGAACAGAACCTTACGGAACACCACAGGTGAGAGGATATAATTGGGATGAAGTGTCCGAAGTCTTAACTGATAAAGAGCGGGAAGAGAGACAGGACTAGATCCAGAGAAGAGCAGTGTCAGTTAAGCCGAACCAGGTAGCCATGGTGGTCAATGGTGGTCAAAGGCTGCGGAGATACCAAGGAGGAGACAGGAGACTTGTTGGTGATATATTGCAGAAGCAAGTTTACTGTAGAGGGAAGTGAGGAGGGTTTCAGTCGATGCCGCTTGGTAAAACCAGATCAGTGTGGATTTAGAAGAAAGTTGAAAGACAGATTCAGATTCATCCGAGACAGAACTGTTCGTTCGGCTGGCTTAGAGATGAATGACAGGTTGGAGTGCAAGTGGTCAATAGTTTGAAATGATTTCTTTATCAAGCGATGATTTCTTAAGGAGTGGAGTGACAAATTAATGCTTGAAAAGTAGGGGAAAGTTGCCAATAGACAAAGAAAGGTTTATTATTTTGGTAATGACAGGAACAAAGATGGATGTGCAGTCTTCCAGTCAGTGGCGTAGCGAGGGGACGAACCGCCCCAAGCGGCACTTGTCCTAGAGGCGGAATTTTCGGTTAAGAAAAACTAAATTATTGTTGTATAAGTTGCATTCTTCAAGATTTTTGTTATTCTCGTCTAAACCTGGCACGATGCTTTTTGCCCTGTTCTCGACGTAAAGCAAACATATACGATATACCGAAGTACAATTCAAATGGTCGAATGGCGCCCAGTGCTTATGCACATCAGAGCGGTCCTCATGTAATTTAACGTCCTAGGCATGTTTCTATATAAGAGCGCCACCACCCTCGTTGAATGAACAGTAAGATGTGAGAAATATGGGGTCATGCACACACTACACGGGGCACATGAACAAATTTTTAAAAATATTTATACAATTTTAGCATAGGAAAATTAATACGGAGAGAGCCGGAGATTCAATGAAGTGTTTGGATATTGAATATCGTTGTTAGAATTATCCTAGGACTTGTTTTTATTAACTTATTTTTTGAATTTATTTTTGTATCATCATAAAATGTTATTCTTGAAAACATAACCGTATATCCCTAAACATCGGCTCCCCTACAAATTTTCGCAATATGCAGCTTCCTATGTCACCTATGCGAGAAGCCTGTGTATGAGATTAAATTAACTCCCCGTATAAATTAACTCCATGAGTGTATTGTACCTAGGATATATTGACTCTGGAGTTAATTGTTCCTAGGATAAATACACTCGCCCCTGCGAATAAACACTCCCGTGGAGTTAATTCTACATAGGGCAAACTGACTCCCGGGGAGTTAATTCCCCCTAGGATAAACTGACTCCCACAGTTAATGTAGGAAAGTTAATTCTTCTTATGACAGATTGACTCCTATACATAATGCAGTAGGGGAGTTAATTCTTCCTGGGACATATTGATCAAGGGGAGTTAATTCTTCCTAGGATAAATTGACTCCTATGCCTAATGCAGGAGGGGAGTTAATTCTTCATAGGACAGACTGACTCCCGGGGAGTTAATTTGTCCTAGGAAAAAATGACTCCTATACCAAAAGCCGTAGGGGAGTAAATTCTTCCTGGGACATATTGACCCACGGGAGTTAATTCTTCATACGGTAAATTGACTCCTATACCTAATGCAGAATGGGAGTTAATTCTTCCAAGGACAAACTGACGCATGGGGAGTTCATTCCTCCTAGGAGAAATTGACTCCGATACCTAATGCAGTAGGGTAGTTAATTCTACCTAAAACAAATTGATCCAGGGGAGTTAATTCTTCCTAGGAGAAATTGATTCCTATGCCTAATGCAGTAGGGGAATTAATTCTTCCCGGGATAAATTGACTCCTATACCTAATGCATTAGAGGAGTTAATTCTTCCTAGGACAAACTGACTCCCGGGGCGTTAATTCGTCCTAAGAAAAATTGACTCCTATGCCTAATGCAACAGGGGAGTTAATTCTTCATAGGACAGACTGACTCCCGGGGAGTTAATTTGTCCTATGATAAATTGACTCCTATACCCAATGCAGTAGGGGAGTTAATTCTTCCTGGGACAAAATGACCCCGGGGAGTTTATTTCTCGTATGAAAAAATTGTCTCCTATACCCAATGCAGTAGGGGAATTAATTCTTGATGGGACGAATCGATGCCAACAAAAACACTAATAACAATAATAATAATAATAATAATAATAATAATAATAATAATAAAAATAATAATAATAATAATAATGATAATAATAACAACAACAGCAATAACAATATCAATACAAATAACAATGACAATGAAAATGACAAAAACGATAAAAATAGCAATGGCAATAACAATAACAATAGCGGTAACGATAATAATAGCAATAATAGTAATACAAACAATAACAATGACAATAACAATATCGATAATAACACTGACAATAACAACAATAACAACAGTAGCAACAGTTACAATAACAATAAGAATAACAACATTAGCAATAGCAATGACAACAGTAAGAATAACAAGAGCAAAAACCGAAAAAATAACAATAAGAATAACACTAGCAACAATGATAACGATAACAACATTAACAACAATAACAAAAACAGCAATAACAATAGCAATGACAACACCAATAGTAATAGCAATAGCAACAGCTATGACAATAACAATACAAATAGCAACAATACCAGTAACAACAATAACAACGATAACAACAATAGCAATAACATTGTTATTGTCATCTCCATTACCATTGTCATTGTTCTTGTTATTGTTGTTGTTGTTGTTGTTATTACTATAATTAATATTATTATTATTATATGTGCCATGTGAATGTAGGATTACAATATGATTAAGTAGTGTCTATAGTGTCTGATTAAGTTAGAGCTGAGGCTAAATTTATAGTCGGTTATTAGCAGATTTGGTGGGAGAGTTTATTATCATTATTATCATTATTATTATTATTATTAGTAGTAGTAGTAGTAGTAGTAGTAGTAGTAGTAGTAGTAGTAGTAGTAGTAGTAGTAATAGTAGTAGTAGTAGTAGTAGTAGTAGTAGTAGTAGTAGTAGTAGTAGTAGTAGTATTCTTAATATTATTATTATATTATGCTGTTATCGCCCATGTGGGCGAGCTAAGTGAGTGGTGGCAATGTCCCGAAGAGGCAGACGGCGTTCTCACGCTGAAGAACAACCGAGATACGTTGGAACAGAAATGTTGTATCCATTGGATCGTGGGTTGCAGCACTCGTTCGACTGCCCAACTCTGAGATGAACTGCAGTCCTTCACTGCTCCAAGCGCCGACGGATTCCAAGGAGAGGGCTACGAAGTCGTGGGGGTTGGTTATGGTGGAATACTTGACCCACTTCGTCTTAGCTGCGCGTTCGTCTGCTTCGCCAGCTCTAACAGATGTGTCAACAAGATGGGACTAGGCATAGGTGTCGGGCATTGTCACATCCCATGCCAGACATCGATCCACGTGTGCAACGGATGAGTGTGGCGCCATCTGGGCGCTTTCCATCTTCTCTTAGCAAGCCGAGAGGTTCCTTTAGCGCTGGAATCTTCGCTCTGCCAAGAGCTCTCCAGATGACGTCGTCCAACATGCGATGTCGTTGATGTTTTCCGCTGTCTCTTCTACAAATTAGTGCATGGAGCCATTTTGCGTCGACGCTCTGTCGACATTGCTGATACAAATGTGGCTCGCAGAGCGTCTTTCCTAGCCTCAACCCGGCTGCCATTCGTACATCCTCGTTTGAGAGACGCAGGCCTAGGGCAGTCACAGGGGGAACTAGCATCCAGTCTCCAGAATGAGGTGCTCGTGAGGCCAGCAGGCGAGCACGGTCACATGCATTGTTATTGGACTCCAGCAGACCTTTCCATGCCTTGTCTGTGAATCTGAGGTCCCATTCTTTCTGGCGATGACTCGCTGATCCTGTTGGTGGTTCTGCATCTGTCAGGGTCTTCCAAGCGTTGAGTGCTGAACTTGCAAGTTCATATGGTTTCTCAGCAGACTCTGTTGGTAGGATGCATGCCTGGAGTTCGCTTGTACTAGCAGCAGAAGCCAGAAAGGCAGAAAGTGCCAGCACAACGAACTCCCAGACCACCATCTCTCACAGGCAAAGAAGCCTGGAGCCAACGGTCATTGTCAAGGTCCACATTTAAAATGGTTGACAGTCCTTCTCTCAGCAGTTGATCAAACCGAGCCAAGCCCGGGCAATCAGCGCAGACGGCTGTGCGCAGACTGTACAAGAGCTTCGGTACACTTAGACTGTTTCTCAGCAGAACCAGAGCGTCATGTGTATAAAGCAAGGACAATCTTCCGATTGCCCTCTCGAGGTCGTTAGCCTTTGAATTAACGACCATGTTCACAGCTGGACCTGGAATCAGAGTTGCACCCAACAAGGTCATGTCCTTGAGGGCTATGCTCGTGAACTCTTGGAACGCAGGGTCATTGTTCGGCATCTGGGTGTTGTGACACGTGATTTCGCATTTGCTGCGGTTCAATAGCAATCCCAGATTCTTGGATTCCTGCTCGATTAATTGAACGTCGTCGGCCACTATTTCCTTGTTACCTCCCAATGTCAGGTCATCCAGATATCCGATACGCAGATCCGATCGAAGCTTCATCAGAATCGGTTGCAGCACAAGACAGAATTCCAGAGGTCCCAAGGGATCGCCTTGCTGCGTTCCTTCTTCGGATCGAATCATGTTTAACCATAGCGCAAGAGTGGACGGTTTGAATAGGCAGCGTGAGCAAAGTGGTAGAGTTCTGGGATCTCTCTAGCAACTGCCTCTAGAAGAGGCAGTTGCTAGAGAGAGCAGTTGAGACAGCCTTGTTACCGCATGCGAATTAGCGCACTTTGCCGCTAGACGTCGCCATGTGTAGCCCACGGCGATCGGTCTTATGCCTCCGTCCTCCGTGCTTAAGGCTAAAAGATTTGCCCTATAGATGACCTCATTCACCTCTCCTGATACACCTCCCTTTAGGAGCAGATTGACAAGGTCCGATAGATGTTGCCCGATGGGTATCATAGGCTATCAGATTCTTTAAGTGTTGTGGAGTTATGCCATCTGGACCACCAGCCGAACCCGCCGGGAAAGAGGAGATTGCCCTAGCGACATCTTCTTTAGAAACTTGAAGCGGGATGAAGCGATCCGAACTGTCAGGATCACACGGTGTTCTCCTGTCCACTGGTGCAGGCGGGTGCTTTTTCTTAAGCGCGGCCAGAGTTTCCGGTGTGTCCAGCGTCGGCCTATCCTCGCTGCAGATGAGACGGATGGCTGCTTTGAAATTGCCTTCCTCCAGCTTGCTTGCAACTGTTGAGGCTAAACACCTGACGTGGTCGCATTTAGCGGACTTGAGTTTACGACTTGACGTCGACGGCAATTCATCGTTAGTCGACTGGTCTGGCCCCTGCAGTCCCCATTCAGTAATGCGGGACAAAATCATCTTGGTCATGTTGTGCTTACGTCCACTTCTTCTTGGCTTCACTAGTACTGTTCAACCGATGGCCATCAAATCGAACCATTTTGCAACGCAATTTGGTTCTCTTACAATTGCTTGGATTATATCGGTCAGGAGAACAGCACAAGATGGCCTTGCTGCTTTTGGGATTCTGTTAATGAGAAGACCGGGTGAAGCAGGATATGAGAGGTGAGAAGCGATCTGTCCAACATCCGTTGATAGAACCCGTGAGAAAGGGATCTGCACGCTAGTGGTGGAAGACGACTGTCTTGTGGTATTATGCTTTAAAGGGCCGTCCGCCGGTGGCTGGTCGGAACCTGGACAAGGGGCGGTTCGAGGGCCGTGCCGGTGCATCGTGCCATCTGAGGCATGGGTTTTGAAGGACAACCAACACACCCCGCAAACCCCCTGGCCCTTACATGGTTTTTGACTCATCTGAGTTTCAATTCAGTTTGTTTTCAAATGCGCCGCCATTTAAACAGTAATCGTTGCCATTGGCAACATTGACGTCGCTGGCCTTAAAGCATGGCAAGCGGCCATCAATTCAAATGCACGGCTACATATAAGTTGAAACGAAAGTTTGACAAACCAATCGTGTTGTGGTCTTGGCGAATGAGATGTGGTGAATATAATCAATCGGGTCACGAGTTGTTAATCCACTAGGCTATGCTAAAAACCAACTCTGACGATTACTCGATTACGCGGTATTTTTTGCTAAATAGTCGGACATTAAAAATTTTCGCCCACCATGTCCGCTAATAATCGTATTCTTCTTCTTATTATTATTATTATCATTATCATTATTATGTAATTATATAGTGTTATTCAACATTGGCATTGCCAACGGATCTGTCATCGGGCCATCTGGGTCGCCGCTTGTCAGTGGATTGAAATCTTGACATAGTGCCCTGAAAAGCCACCGCATTGAAACGTTGGATCAATGCCGACAAGTTCTGGAAAAGGAAGTTTGTCTCTCGAGTGTCACTGGTAGTTGTCGAAAGTCGGCGTCCAGTCTCAGACAGAAAGGCAAGGCCCTCACTATTTAGGGGACCGAAGGTTTCTATAGCGATTGGAATAAAAGTGTATTTCTTCTCCAGCTCAGAATATTTTGTGTGTTTCCTTGTGGCTGCTATCTACGCCGCTCCTCCGGCTGTGGCAGCTGTCTCGGGGATATAAGAAGCAGCCACTGTGTCCACCACCGTCGCTTCCCAAAGTAAGGCCCGCCTCCCCCCACTCTACGGTATCAGTGTCTGCCCGTCCGGTCTCTTTCCATCTAATCTAGAAAGACCTGACGGTTCTTTGACCGCTGGAATACCGGCTCTGTTGAGTCTGCGATGGATAAGGTCGTTGATATTACAGTGTCTTGCTTGACGGCCAAAACCCAAAGAACATGACAGGCCATGTGAGCCTCTGGCAGAGACGAAGGCCCGCATGAGCAGGTGTGCGGTTCGCAGATAGCCACCCTTAATCGTAGGCCGACCGCAACCCTCACGGTATCGTCCTCCAGTCTGAGATCGCGAGAAAAGAGCGGGAGAGCGTATAGCCAGTCCGAGGCGTGCGGTGACTGCAAGGCCCTTAGTCGCGCCTGGTCGTATGGATCCTGTAGCTTTTCTTCTAGTGCAGACAGAACCGCGTTTAACAGCGGTCTGTCAAAGTGGGCTTGTTTATGGCCTGGCGTCGTCGGGGCAGAGGCTTCGGTAAGTTGAAGCCAGGTAGACATCGCCGAGTCGCATGCCGAGTCCGATTTCACCGCTACTGATTTTAACATGAGGGACCGGATCTGGAGAGTGCCCGCGGCTGAAGCCAAAAAGGCGGGAAGTGCCAGCGAGGACGCCCTCCTAATTCCCAGTCCTTCCATCCTGATCGGGAGAGTGGCCTGACCCAATTGGTCATCGGTCATCGAAATGTTGAAGATTCGCTCGATCCCTTCTCGCAGCAGATCGTCGTAAGCCCAAAGACGCGGGTGATCGTCATTTTCATTGGAGTATGTTATCCATAAAAAATTATATGCTTGAAAAATGTACAAAGTGGGTGCACGGGCACGATGGATATATCCAGCCAATCCCGAAAGCAGTCAACTCCCTTCCAAATAAACAAAGTAACATAGATTGATACAAACATCATAATAAATATAATAATATATAGGGAAAAGAATATCGAAGCATAATAAAGCATTTTCTTATTATTAATATTATTTGTATTATTATTACTGTTATTATCATTGTTTTTTTGATGTCGTTTCGTCCTTGAAAGAATTATTGCATTAGATATGGAAGTCAATTTATCCTAAAAAGAATTAACCCCCCTATAGCATTAGATATGGTAGTCAATTTATCATAGGAAGAATTAATTCCCCGGGAGTCAGTTTCTGCTAGGTAGAATTAACTCCTCTATTGCATTACATATGGGAATCAATTTATCATAGGAAGAATCAACTCTCCAGGAGTCAGTTTGTCCTAGGAAGAATTAACTCCCCATTGCATTCGGTATGGGGGGCAATTGATCCTAGGATTAATTAACTCCCTGGGAGTCAGTTTGTCCTAGGTAGAAATAACTCCCCTATTGCATTCGGTATGGGAGGCAATTGATCCTAGGATTAATTAACTCCCACGGAGTCAGTTTGTCCTAGGTTGAATAAACTCCCCTAATGCATTCGATATGGGAATCAATTTATCCTATGAAGAATTAACTCGCCTGGATAAATATATCCTAGGTACAATTAACTCCCCTATTGTCTTCGGTATGGGAATCAATATATCCTAGGAATAAATAACTCCCCGGGAGTTAGTTTTGTCCTAGGTAAAATTAACCCCCCTATTGCATTAGATATGGTAGTCAATTTATCCTAGGAAGAATTAATTCCTCGGGAGTCAGTTTCTGCTAGGTAGAATTAACTCCTATATTGCATTACATATGGGAATCAATTTATCATAGGAAGAATCAACTCTCCAGGAGTCAGTTTGCCCTAGGAAGAATTAACTCCCCTATTGCATTCGGTATGGGACTCAATTTATCCTAGGAAGAATTAACGCCCCGGGAGTCAGTTTGTCCTAGGAAGAAATAACTCCCCTATTGCATTCGGTTTGGGAGACAATTGATCCTAGGATTAATTAATTAATTTTTAGGATGTCCTAGGTACAATTAACTCCCCTATTGCCTTCCGTATGGGAGTCAATTTATCATGAAAAATTAACTCCCCGGGAGTCAGTTTGTCCTAGGTAGAATTAACTCCCCTATTGCATTATATATGATAGTCAATTTATCATAGGAAAAATTAACTCCCCAGGAGTCATTTTGTCATAAGTAGAATCAACTCCCCTAATGCATTAGATATGGAATTCGATTTATCCTAAGAAGTATTAACTCCCCTGGAGTAAATTTATCCTAGGAAGAATTAACTCCACGGGGGTGTCTATTCACAAGTGGGAGTGTGAATGTCCTAGGTACAATGCACTCCACTAGTCAATTGTTCCTAGGAAGAATTAACTACCGTGTCAATTTATCCTAGGATAATATCAAGAAAAATAATTTATTTTGATTTCTTTTGCTTTTGTACGTTTATTAGATTATATTACCTGCGTTTAGTAGCGGAAGTATCCAGAAAGTAGAACTGCCCAGCAGTGTTCCCTCAAAGCTGGGGCCTATGTTGTTTAAAATTTCAGTTTAGTAGGGATGAAGTATGAAATCGTACTATGTCCGTAATCTGTATGAAAAGTTACCAGTCAGTAGTCTATTCTAATTACTATAGGGCCAACTTAATATAGATGCACAGAACTGTGCAACAAAATGTGGGTGGCGGGAAAAGTGCCAGAAGCATGGAAAGAGGGGATCATCATCGCAGCAATTGGAGAGGCATCACTCTGCTATCGGTTCCCGGAAAAGTCCTGGCTACGGTGCTACTGGACCGCATGAGATAATGCATTCGATAGTGTGAACAGGGAGTCCATGCATATGGAAATTAATGAAGGAGCGACGGAATTCCTTCAAATGTAATCGACATCATCAGCAGCTTCTATCATGGTAGCCGATGTGCTGTGAGATATGATGGAGAGGAGGGTGAGTGGGTTCTAGATCATAACAGGAGTGCGACAGGGATGTGTTTTGTCTCCAATGATTTTTGCAATCGCTATAGACTGGATAGTGACGAGGGCAACAAAAGAGGTCAACACGGGACTGATATGGAATGAAGATGACAGATTGAACGATCTGGACTTCGCTGACGACATTACCCTACTGGACCATACCTGGGAGGGGATGAAGATTCTAACAAGCAGGACGCGGGCAGAGGCGGAAAAGATGGGACTTGCTCTCAAACCAGAAAAATCAAAAATTATGAAAGTTGGGAAATGGAGCGAAGAAGACAATATCTTAATTAATGGAAGAGATGTGGAATCTGTGGACGCCTTCGGCTACATAGGCAGCCTCATGTAATCGGATAGCAGCTGTGGCAAAAAATAAGTATACGAATAGGAAAGACAAACACTGCATTTGAGAGAACACAAGAGAAGAGAACACAAACATCTGAAAGAAAAATGGATGTAGTTTAAAAAATTGATGTAGTTTAAGGACCAAGGTCCGCCTGTACAATGCCGTGATAGTGGGTACGCTGTTGTATGGATCTGAGACGTGGCCAATGACGGTGGCAAATAGGATGAGACTGAAGGATGCTCATCACAGATGGCTGCGAAGAATCATGGAGAGACAATATAACCAACAATATCGTGCGAGAGAAAACGGGACAAGAAGACATCGATAGTTGCTATCGATGTCTTCTTGTCCACCTCAGTCTTCTCCTTCTGAAGTTGCTTCAGAAGGAGAAGACTGAGGTGGACGGGGCATGTCTGTCGCATGGAGGAGGAGAGAAGAGCTAAACAGGTGATGTCCTTGTGTGCGGGAGAGCGACGGAGGAGAGGAAGACTGAGAAAAAACTGTCCAGAGACCATAAGGGAAGACCTCAAATGTTAGGAAATATCGTGGGAGGAGGCTGAGCCACTGGCCTTGTACAGAGACGATGGAAGAAGTGCGCTGCCCGATGTGTAGACCTACACATGAAGGACCAATTACTAAGTACCATAGTCCTATCATGATTAAATGTTACTAAATGATTGCGTCGTCGAGGCATGTGTGCACTGCTGAGCAAAAAATGTTGGAAGAAGGGCAATATCGAATTTCAGTGGTAATTAATGTACTAATTATAATGTATGTGGCTAATTTCGCCATTGCTTGTAATCGATGTTTTAGAAGCTATTGTTAGGGATATGACTGCATAGACCAATGAGCGTGACATAGACTATAAATGGCAGCATCGACTAATAAGCTTGGAACGGCATAGACTACTATGCAAAAAGCTGTGTGCAAAAGGGCCGTGTGCAAAAGTACCGTGTGCAAAAGAGGGCCTATATAAGGCGAGCAGAATGCAAGGCAGAGAGTCGTGTTCGAAGTCGTCGCCGGAAAGTACCTTGCAAGTCGATCTTGAGTTCGCACTAGAGCATCGGTTCTTGCAAGAGGAAACCGGGAGGGAGCCTGACGATCGATTCCTCGGCGGAGAAGAAGTCAACGGACGGCGATAGCCCTTTACCTAGCGTTAGGGATAGTGACGATATGGCGATCAACTACCAGCGTTTGCGGACACGTTCTTTTACACAGCGTTAGGGAAGTTGCGATTATTCTAATTTCTATATTGCATGCCCACTAATTAGCATCAAGTTGCTGATTGACGCTTTGATCATTAACAGGTGTTGTCAAAAGTTCTTGACTTAGCCTACAGTTATCATTCACACATAAAATTACATTAGCCTAGGCCTGCAACACTGGAAAGATCCATTTCTTCGAAGAATCTGTTCAGTCTTGTTGAAGACATGGACAATGGATATACATGCTGGCATAGTTTATTAACAACAGCCAGTTTAGTAAACAGTTAACAGCATAACGGTGTGATAAAACAAAAACAATGGGATCAAGTAACTGTGCAATTTGAGTCGTTAAACCCAAGTAGAAAAGGAATAATTATGACACTATGATCCTTCGAATTTCATTTAAAGGCCACTGAATGCCAGAATAGACGTTTTCTTCGGGAGGATAACGATAGCCATTGATAGGACACTGCTCCACAACTCAAGTGGTTCATGTGTAAAGTCGGAGAAAATAGGCCTACATGCCCTACAACCAATTCTATGATTTCTATGATTTCTATGCTTTCTATGATTTCTAAACAACGACAATTTTCGATTCAAACTATGGATTCATTTATGGATTTTAGCACGACATGTAAGTCAGGGTCCGATTTGTCAAAAAAGAAGCAGGGGGGTCGAAAACATAATTATGCAAAAGACCTAATAACAATTTCCTAAGCCGCAATGAATTTTTTATTCGCGATTTTCTCCTCGCGTTTCAAAACCCTTGGCTAGTCTGACCAACCAACACAGAAAAATAACGGAAATAGCCAACATTTCCAACTTTCCTTATTTTTTGTCAAATAATTAATGAACTTCCACAATAAGTCAAGATTCTGCAATTACTAGCAGTGTGAGACGATGCAAGTATGACAAATGAATACACTTTAATAATGATGATAATAATAATAATAATAATAATAATAATAATAATAATAATAATAATAATAATAATAATAATAATAATAAGACAGGTAGTGGACGTGGTGAGCGGATAATTTTTAATGTCCGACTATTTAGCAAAAATACCGCGTAACGAGTAATAGTCAGAGTAGGACTTGAGCCTCGTCTACTGGATTAACAACTCGTGACACGATTGATTATATTCACCATATCTTATTCGCAAAGACCACAATACGATTGGTTTGTCAAACTTTCGTTTCAACTTCTATGTAGCCGAGATGTAGATGAGTCAAAAGCCTTCTAAGGGTCAGAGGATTTGCGGGGTGTGTTGGCTGTCCTTCAAAACCCATGCCTCAGATGGCACGATGCACCGGCACGGCCCTCGAACCGCCCCTTGTCCAGGTTCTGACCAGCCACCGGCGGACGGCCCTTTAAATCATAATACCACAAGACAGTCGTCTTCCACCACTAACGTGCAGATCCCTTTCTCACGGGATCTGTCAACGGACGTTGGGCCGATCGCTTCTCACCTCTCACACCTGCTTCACCCGGTCTTCTCATTAACAGAATCCCCAAAACAGCAAGGTCATCTTGTGCTGCTCTTCTGGCCGATATGATCCAAGCAATCGTAAAAGAACCAAATTGCGTTGCAAAATGGTTCGATTTGATGGCCATCGGTTGAACTGTACTAGTGAAGCCAAGAAGAAGTGGACGTAAGCACAACATGACCAAGATGATTTTGTCCCGCATTACTGAATGGGGACTGCAGGGGCCAGACCAGTCGACTAACGATGAATTGCCGTCGACGTCAAGTCGTAAACTCAAGTCCGCTAAATGCGACCACGTCAGGTGTTTAGCCTCAACAGTTGCAAGCAAGCTGGAGGAAGGCAATTTCAAAGCAGCCATCCGTCTCATCTGCAGCGAGGATAGGCCGACGCTGGACACACCGGAAACTCTGGCCGCGCTTAAGAAAAAGCACCCGCCTGCACCAGTGGACAGGAGAACACCGTGTGATCCTGACAGTTCGGATCGCTTCATCCCGCTTCAAGTTTCTAAAGAAGATGTCGCTAGGGCAATCTCCTCTTTCCCGGCGGGTTCGGCTGGTGGTCCAGATGGCATAACTCCCCAACACTTAAATGATCCGATGGCCAATGGAGTAGATGACAACATCGGGCAACATCTATCTGACCTTGTCAATCTGCTCCTAAAGGGAGGTGTATCAGGAGAGGTGAATGAGGTCATCTATAGGGCAAATCTTTTAGCCTTAAGCACGAAGGACGGAGGCATAAGACCGATCGCCGTGGGCTACACATGGCGTCGTCTAGCGGCGAAGTGCGCTAATTCGCATGCGGTAACAAGGCTGTCTCAACTGCTCTCCCCCATTCAGCTTGGGGTAGGCATTGCAGGAGGCGCTGAGGCAGCTGTCCATGCGACACGTCGTTGGATAACCACAATGCCTGAAGACAGCGTCCTAGTCCTAGCGAAGCTCGACTTCGCCAATGCCTTTAACACTCTGCGCAGAGATTCTCTTCTAGAGGCAGTTGCTAGAGAGATCCCAGAACTCTACCACTTTGCTCACGCTGCCTATTCAAACCGTCCACTCTTGCGCTATGGTTAAACATGATTCGATCCGAAGAAGGAACGCAGCAAGGCGATCCCTTGGGACCTCTGGAATTCTGTCTTGTGCTGCAACCAATTCTGATGAAGCTTCGATCGGATCTGCGTATCGGATATCTGGATGACCTGACATTGGGAGGTAACAAGGAAATAGTGGCCGACGACGTTCAATTAATCGAGCAGGAATCCAAGAATCTGGGATTGCTATTGAACCGCAGCAAATGCGAAATCACGTGTCACAACACCCAGATGCCGAACAATGACCCTGCGTTCCAAGAGTTCACGAGCATAGCCCTCAAGGACATGACCTTGTTGGGTGCAACTCTGATTCCAGGTCCAGCTGTGAACATGGTCGTTAATTCAAAGGCTAACGACCTCGAGAGGGCAATCGGAAGATTGTCCTTGCTTTATACACATGACGCTCTGGTTCTGCTGAGAAACAGTCTAAGTGTACCGAATCTCTTGTACAGTCTGCGCACAGCCGTCTGCGCTGATTGCCCGGGCTTGGCTCGGTTTGATCAACTGCTGAGAGAAGGACTGTCAACCATTTTAAATGTGGACCTTGACAATGACCGTTGGCTCCAGGCTTCTTTGCCTGTGAGAGATGGTGGTCTGGGAGTTCGTTGTGCTGGCACTTTCTGCCTTTCTGGCTTCTGCTGCTAGTACAAGCGAACTCCAGGCATGCATCCTACCAACAGAGTCTGCTGAGAAACCATATGAACTTGCAAGTTCAGCACTCAACGCTTGGAAGACCCTGACAGATGCAGAACCACCAACAGGATCAGCGAGTCATCGCCAGAAAGAATGGGACCTCAGATTCACAGACAAGGCATGGAAAGGTCTGCTGGAGTCCAATAACAATGCATGTGACCGTGCTCGCCTGCTGGCCTCACGAGCACCTCATTCTGGAGACTGGATGCTAGTTCCCCCTGTGACTGCCCTAGGCCTGCGTCTCTCAAACGAGGATGTACGAATGGCAGCCGGGTTGAGGCTAGGAAAGACGCTCTGCGAGCCACATTTGTATCAGCAATGTCGACAGAGCGTCGACGCAAAATGGCTCCATGCACTAATTTGTAGAAGAGACAGCGGAAAACATCAACGACATCGCATGTTGGACGACGTCATCTGGAGAGCTCTTGGCAGAGCGAAGATTCCAGCGCTAAAGGAACCTCTCGGCTTGCTAAGAGAAGATGGAAAGCGCCCAGATGGCGCCACACTCATCCGTTGCACACGTGGATCGATGTCTGGCATGGGATGTGACAATGCCCGACACCTATGCCTAGTCCCATCTTGTTGACACATCTGTTAGAGCTGGCGAAGCAGACGAACGCGCAGCTAAGACGAAGTGGGTCAAGTATTCCACCATAACCAACCCCCACGACTTCGTAGCCCTCTCCTTGGAATCCGTCGGCGCTTGGAGCAGTGAAGGACTGCAGTTCATCTCAGAGTTGGGCAGTCGAACGAGTGCTGCAACCCACGATCCAATGGATACAACATTTCTGTTCCAACGTATCTCGGTTGTTCTTCAGCGTGAGAACGCCGTCTGCCTCTTCGGGACATTGCCAACACTCGCTTAGCTCGCCGACATGTGCGATGACAGCATAATGTGAAACATATATGTGTAATAATAATAATAATAATAATAATAATCCAGGAAAGAACAATTTATTGAAGTTCTCTTATGTTCTTCATCATTGTACAACTGGTCTCACGTTCGTTACTACCCTGCTGAAACAACATTGGCAGAAAGTCGCAATTTATGACGTGACAGTCGCTTATTCTTCAACATTTCCGCAGAATGAACGGGAACTCGTCGGTAGCCTCCTCCCAAGAAAGGTCCATTTCCATGTTCGGCGATATCCGACATCTCAATTTCCTTCGAATCCTGAAGGCCTTGCCAGTTGGTGTCATGATCGTTGGGTTGCAAAGGAGAAACTTCTTAAATATTTCTACAATAATGGACGATTTCAAAATGAAAATGACTCAGGAGAGTTGTTGGAGCAGCACGAGGTCTCGCTGACATGGCTTCAAAAGATGTGGCTTGAAATCTGTCTGTATACTGTGACTATTGTGGGGTTTAATAGATCAGCATTTGCTGTCATCGCTTTTATTTGGTGGCCATTTGTTCGATTCCTTATCATTGACAGACTGATGTTTGCGTATCTTTGGTATCGGGGATCAGGGTTTGAAATAGTTCAGACGTCATACTTTAACCGGTTTTTCAAGAGGGTACCAAAGAAAGAGTAGGGCTGCTATTCTTCATGGTGTGGTTTACAGGATGAGATAATCAAATATGATATTATTGGGGTTAGGCATGCCTAATCAGGTCTCACATTATCAGTATTGTTGTGTTTATGTAAGATGTCCCGCATGTGTTGGTTCATACTGTAAGTCCCTATAAGTGCTTACAAAAGAGTTATTTGACAGGTGTTACATTACTGATTGTCATTTAAGGGTAGTGTATCGTTAATTAAGGGCAAGCAAGGTCACGATGATGCACTAGATACTACATAGGTGGTCCGGTTTGATGGAGCTTAATTAAGCCAGGATGTGCTAATCGGACGATTGCCTGTCTTCAAAAGGCTGATAAATCGCTCGGTGCGTTGATCTCCGACAAGGCATATCGGAGGCCATTTGATATGCCAAGGGAGGGGTTTTGACAGTTCCACACCCCCGCGAAATGATGTAGAACCTAGTTCCTATATAAGGAAGAGTACCCTTTAGCCCATTGCCAGTTACCCGAGAGTCGTCGTCTGTGATAGTGCTGTATGCCTATATGCAGAGAATTTCGGATAAGTTGAGCCCGTGAAAACCGTGATATTAGCGTTTGATAATCGAATTTATCCAGATTTTGAGGTTAAGTACCATCCATTTTGTATTTTATTATGCCCACCTAGATATGAAAGTTGGGGAACATTATTACTGATCGGATAGGTTAGGGTCAGAAGATTGAATTATTCTGACTAAGAATATATATATGTTGACTGATGTATGCTTAATGTGAAGTACTTTTATTTCAGACTTAATTGTGACTTGGACATGATTGTGATCCTTGTGATTTTGTTTGAAATACTTGTCTGTGAATTAACTACTTTTCTGTTCTTGCTTCCAATTACACTTCTTCATATTCTTTCATGATGTCTCAGGAGTCTTTGCATCAAGTAGGATTGGCTACTGAGGTAGAAAGGATAAATACACCTTTCAGTAGACCTGATTCTGCACTTGACAGGTCGTTTACTAAACTAGATAGTGTGTCAAAGAATCAGTTAGAATCAGAGAACAGGATAGAAAATAAACTAGCTAAAATCTCTCAGAGTCAGGCAGATTTAGTTAGAAGTCAGTCTGAACAATTGGCTAATCTATCAGAACTTAGCGAGAGGTTGGAAAGAGTAGAAGGTTCTACTCGGGGATCCGTGAGTCGAGTTTCGAACCCTGATTGATTTGATACAGCAATTGCCGCACCCTGTGACGCCGTGCCCTATACCATCAGCCACCCTTTATACTCGTCATCCCATGATTTACGGAATTTGTCACTGGTTCAGGAAGCGAGTACAGCCCCTGATTTTCTGCGTAGAAGTGAGCGCTTAAAAGGAAGATTGCGTCCAGATTATAAAATGCTGGGTAGACTAGGTTCTTCTTCTATGTGGCCAAGTTTTGAGGAAGCTAACCGATTGCGACCCTTAATCTCAGAAGGATGTGGTTTAAACTCTCTAGACTCACGAGGACTCAAGGGGTTATACACGGTTGGGAACCCGGAAATCCCACGTCACCGATTAGCGACCGGTGCCTAGTACGACCCCGAGACTTACAATACTATCCCTTTTTAAAATTAGATTTGCTTGTGCCCACATGTTTTTTTAACGGGTTCTCTTTGACAATACGTAGATGCTGACACAGCGAGGCGAGGCGTTTCTGCATCAAGGAACAGGAGATATCAACCACCCGATAAAAAGGAGTGGAGGCGTCATGAAACATGTCCCGAAGGCTGCTCGATACGCCTGTTCACAGGCCCTCGAGAGAATCCTGGCTTCCATTAACAACGATTCAAGTAACATCGAGACATGGCATCAGCTTCTTCGCTTTGCCTCCAACGTTCTTGCACAGCCACAGCGGGCTGGCCGCAGACGTAACGCGGCAAATGTGGTTAAAAGACGCCTCGAGAATAAGGACTACGCGAGAGAGAATGATGTGGAAGCAGGTTGTGCGTCAGGGTCACGAAGGAGGGTAGTTGTTCGAGATAGGTTTTTGGTAGCGGTGAATGGCAAGGTGGAGTAGGGCAACATCAGGGCCGTATCACGTATACTCTGCAGTCAGGACCGCGCAGTCGAGGCGATGACCGAATCACTTACCGCTATGCGGGAAAGACACCCAGCAAATTGATGGACGGACCAAATGTCATACCTACCTGAGCCGTCACACACGTGCTCCTTACAGGTCACTGTGAGAGAAGTGGAAAATGCGATTAGATCGTTCCCGGCGGGTTCAGCGGGGGGTCCGTATGGACTGCGACCCCAACATCTACTCGACCTAATAAACACCAGGCAATCGGCTGGTACATTACTCCAGTCTACGACGGACTTCATGAATGCCCTACTCCACCTTGCCATGTACTGCTGCGTGGTGATTGTCCTCTTGCGTTACGTGAACTGATATTTGGAGGCTCTCTTATTGCTCTTTCCAACAAATCAGGGGGCCATAGACCGATTGTCATCGGATATGCATGGCGCAGGCTGGCAGCTAAATATGCCAATAGTTATGCTCTAAAAAAACTGGGACAGTTCTTCGCCCCGCTCCAGGTAGGCATTGCAAACCCTGGGGGAGGAGGGGCAGCGGTTCACGGTGCAAGAAATTTTGTGACAAACATGCAACGAGACCAGATCTTCGTAAAATTGGACTTCGCAAGTGCTTTCAACTAACTGCGGAGAGATGTAATGCTTCCAACCGTTCATGACACCATCCCAGAACTCTATGCGTTCACCAGGCATATTCAATTGAGGCCAACCTACAATTCGGTCGATTTGTAGTGGGGTCTGATATGGGACCTCAGCAGAGAGACCCGCTAAGGCCTCTGCTATTTTGCCTGCCCCTGCAGCCGACGTTGAGGGAATCGCGGTCTCCGTTCAAGCTTGGGTACCTCGATGATCTTTCCCTAGGTGGAAACGTGGATGACGTTAGGCAGGATTTGATAAGACCACGCTCGGAATTTCTCTGAACAGACTTAAATGCGAATATTACTCGGAGGTAGAGTTGATTGGGGAGGGTTTTGAGGACTTCAGAAGACGAGAACCAGAGGAACTGACCCTTTTGGGTTATCCACTGTTCAAAGGGAATGCCCTTGATAAAGCCCTGCAAGAACACAGCAAATACTTTGATCGAATACTGAAAGACCTTATGGACCTCCAGTTACAAGCAGCACTCGTATTGCTGAGATTCTGGTTCGGGCGGCAAAGATGACTTACCTGCTGCGGACTTCTCCGTGCTGGAACCACCCGTTACTTTAAACAATGGGCCATCAGGCTAAAACAGGACTGGAGAAGATCCTCAACACGGAGCTCAATGACATTCAGTGGTAACAAGCTTCGCTCCAGATTAGAGATGGAGGACTCGAGACCAGGCGGGTATCGCTGCTGGCAACTTCGGCCTATTTGGCGTCAGCTGCGTGGGCGCCATCATAGCCGTGGAAGAGTGGAGCGACGTGCACCAGGAGGAAGTGTTCAACGTTCGTAAGGATTCCCTTCCAGTGACGATGATACCGGTCCCGATCCAACAGAAGACCTTGGAAGACCTTTGATAAACGAAGATAAAGCGAAAGTCTGGTCCGGACGCGACAACCCAGTTAGTCAAACCAGAATGAGAGCATTATATGCCCCGCACGCCGGAGACTGGCTTTGGACTATCCCTTTGGCGTCCTGTGGGTTGGGATTAAACAATGAGGCGGTCAGGGTTGCGGCAGGACTAGAGCTCTGTGCACCGCATCCATGTCAATGCGGGGAGGGCGTCGATCCACGTGGACATCACGGTCTGGTCTGCAGAAGATAAATGGGAAGAGCAGCACGACACTCTGCCGTCAATTAAATAATCTGGAGAGTTATCTTGAAAGCGGACATTCCGAGATCAAGAGAACCATCGGGACTAATCAGAGACCATATGGCGCCACATTAATCCCATGGGCGAGAGGCAGACACCTAGCACGGGACGCTACAGTCATTCACACATGAGCATCCTCTTATGTACATATGACAGCATCAACAGCTGGTGGAGCAGGAGAACATGCCGCAGAACGAAAGTGCATCAAATACTCATCCCTTCCCACCACGCATGATTTTGTACCAGTGGCCATCGAATCACTGGGCCCTATAAACCGCACCGGAATGGAGTTTCTACAAGAACTGGTCCGCCGCATGACACAGGCAACTGGAGACCCATGCGAAACAACTCATCTTTTTCAGCGTCTATCTATTTGTACACAACGTTTTAATGCAGTGGCATTCAGGGGCTCTTTCGTTCAGCCCGATGGGGACGGAAACCTATAACAGTAATAATAATAATAACAATGACAATAATAATAAAAATAGTAATAATAATAATAATAATAATAATTAAAAACGTGTTAATATCATGTAAACCACACGGAGTCTACAAAACCATTGTGTAAAACTTATTTTTACATTTCCTAATCCTTAATAAAAAAAAGCGTTTAGGCCTATTATGTTCACATAATTTAAAACTTTCATATACCAAAAAAAAAGCCTTGACATAGTCGAAAATTAAAATACAGTTAACTTAGCATGTCGGGCAAGTGAACTATGCCTAGAGCCTACATGTTAAATTACTGTCAACATAACGTGTTAATAGCCCTACTTGTCGTAATCATAATCTACACACTCTTAGGAATCCATGCGCGGGGCACCAGTTTATTTACGAGCAATAAAATTTGGGAAGTCGACTTCTATCTACGTATCTTTGTTGAACAACTGTGCGTAGGCCTAGTGTTGTAGCAACAGAACACCATGTCGCATTTTAAATTTATTCATAACACATGCGTAATTCAATTTACTCAAAAGTTTCAAAGGTTTTTACAAGTAAATTATGTTACAGTATACAAGGACTGAGTAACTCACCTTCTAGCATTAGAACATTTTAAGAAAGAATATAGAGTTTGCTGACTGCTAACTCGCTTCGTTTCTGTTAAATCCAACGCTGCGGCAAGGCAGAATCACTCAAATGTCCGTTTTGTTTTATATATTTTGTATAGGTCTACGGGCGTCCGCAGCAATATTCAATTGATTGCTTGATGTTGCCTACTGACTCACAAAGTGGAGTACGTAGTATTAAGTTTCACTTTAACGACTTCGAGGCTTGGGCTAGTTCCGAAGTTAGCTTGGTAGTGGCGGAATATTTGAAAATCTGGATGAACGTGTGTTTTATCTGGCATACATTGCAAGAATATGGTTTCTGAGCGTCGCTCCATGCACTCAGTGTCAATTATTTATGCTTATACATTTCCGTGTGCGCATAGCCTATTATATGTATATATATATTTATATATATTTATATGTAGTCCTTATACCAGGCGCTTAGCAGGTAATTTGTGAATAGCAACACATATGAGCAGGGCCGAAAATTGCCCGTTTTGGCTGAATTCATTCCGTCTCGGCTCAAATCATTCCGTCTCGGCTCAAATCTTTCTTCACGACTTAAATCATTTCGAAGCCTGACAGTTCATGGTCGGAAAAATCTGTTTCGAGTAATGCCTGTGCGCCCAATGAATGTGAGAGGGTCGAGTCGACCCCCGAGGGGGTCGATCAGACTTTATAAGCAGAGGGGTCAAGGGATAGAAGCATGTGGTCCAACACCTTCGACCCCCCGACAAATCGGACACTGCAGGTAAGTAGGCATTTCGTCGTATTAGTCGTAAACATACACGGAGGACTTGGGTTTTACCACATTGCATCACGGGACTTACTCACGGGTTTCGCTAAATAGGTCATGCTAGCTAATCATAGCATAGGATTTCTGGCACAGTGCGGTCTACGAATACGCACAACCGATGCAGCGGCACGTCACATGTATATTATCGAAGTACTACAAACAGGCGTCTTATGCCGATCTTCCCCTTGTGCATATCCGGGATATACACCAGAATAAAGCGATGGAAGAAAAAGACAGGAGCGGCATTTTTTAGGCCTACCCTCGCCCCAGGCGGTACTTTGCCTCACTGCGCCACTGCTTCCAGTAAAAAGTGGGTATAGGTTCGAGTTCGCACTGCTTGTTAGGAAGAGATTGTAGCATATTGAATATTTCTGTCTCAGATGTTGGTTGAAAGACGGACAATGATGATAAAGTTGGGGAAGAAAGAGAGTCATAAGAAGAGGATGGTGTGTCTAGAGGCAAATCGATTGTGGTTTTGGTCATAAGGGGTTGAAGGGAGAGACGGAGTGTAGTAATTTATCATGAAAAGACAGAACAGAACGATTCAGCTGTTGAAGAAGATGGAAGGGAGTTTGGAAGTGGGCTGGAGGAGTTTCAATGAAGGAGTTGGTTAATAGATTTCAAGAGAAGACGAGGATTGGAGGATCGGGATTGAACCAACGAAGAATAGAATATCTTTTTAACAGTAGCCAGAAGGTGGTGGTATTTACCTGTGGCCGATTTTAGAGCAGAAAGCACTTGGAATCACAAGTTCGTTTGTAAGTGCGCTCGAGGTGTCGACGGAAAGATTTTACAGCCTAGAGATAGGAATTACACCAAGGGTTGTTAGCGTGCGATTCAGATTTGGTTGTAAAAGGTGCATAAGAAAATAACATCGAGAACAGCCTTCGATACAACCAGAGACAGACAAAAATAGAGGCATCGTGTAAAGACCTTACTGTCGGCACACGCCTGATGGAAGAGAAAGAGAGCTTAGTGAAGACTGATTGGCTGTTGGGAGCAGTGAGTTGGAAAGGGTTGAGCAGTGAGTTAGAAGAAAGGTAGTCGTTAAGTCGGGAAAATTTCGGGAATGGTCAAATGTTATATATTTACAATGTACTAATTTTGCAACAATTTTACTTCTACCATAAACGCTTTAAACGATGAAAAAAATGTCATATTCACCAATATGGCCGACAACACCCCACATAACAATCAAGCCTGTATGCAAAAGCTCTTTTACCTGACGAATGAAAGAACAAGAGTAAAGAACAGTGAAGCCTTCGAATCGCATATGAGAATTTATGTGTAACTACCTAGTACCCAGAAGCGTTACACGGATATAATTTATCTAGACTATCGTGCTTATCGCGCGTTTTCGAAGAAGAAACATCATTTTTGTACACCTGTAAATTTGCAATAATAGTTAAGCTAATAAATTCAACTGACCCGCTATAAAAGTGGATATTCTAGCCTGGCCAAGGTAAACAGTATATTTAAATTAACGTCAGTTATAAATGTGAACCGTTCTGTCACAAAATGGTAAAACTTGTAGTATGGGGGTACGTATAGATACCGGGCGTCGTGATGGTCAGGTTTGGCGTCGAGAGAGTCGCTTGGAGGTAAGTTTACGGTAATGGTAATCGTATCGTATCGTAATCTCAGCATTTCTACAGCGCTCACAAAAGCGAAGTCGCGGGAACCAGCTTATTCACGGTGTCTCGAAGTTCGATAGTTCGAAGGTTCGATAATCCGAAGGTTCGATAACATAACATGTTTTATAGTGGCTGAGAAGATCGTATCTGTGTAAGAACCACTCCTAACTAGTTCGAAGATTCTGTACTCCGACATTAATTTAAAAATAAGCTGGATTAATTGCTGAAAAAAATGTGTAAAACTGGAAACTGGATTGATATGAAAAGAATCATGCATAGATGGAAGCTGGATGATCGAAGAAAATGATGCAATCCAGCTTCCAGCCAAGCATAATTATTTACATCAACTACCTTCCCTTAAAACCGCAATCTTATCACCTATCGACCGAACACCATGCAATCTTCGGCTTGCTTATAGTACTCTTATAGAAGTCAGGACTCAAACTTACACATAATATTTTGGACGTTGCCTGTATGCGGACACAGATTACATATCATAATGAGAACGCAAGCAATTGTAATACAATGATAACACATGCACAGTAAAGCCTATAATTTGTTATAATTATGCGTCATGAGGATCGGTTAGGGTAATGTTAAGCATCGTGAGGGTCGGTTAGGGTTAGTATATTTTTAGACATATACGAAGATTAGTTTTACTTACTCCTTTTGTCAATCACTTGCCGGAAGTATTTCGTTCTCACCAATGGCAGCGGACCAAAAGTTCAAAAATATTATGCGTAAGTTTGAGTCCTGACTACTACAAGTAAGCCCAATCTTCGGACTATCAAGCCTTTGGACTATCGAACCTATAGACTATAGACACAGAACCAAGTTTACTGGTTCGTGATGGCGGATTAAGATCGGGGTTAGTGTTGTCATCAGGAACACATGTTTCCTCTCGGGGCGTGGGTTAAATGCTGATTCCTGATTTGCTGATTGTCGGTGTGTAAGATGCTGATTGGTCAAAATTGATTGGTTCCAGTTAAAAGGATGTGGGTAGGGGAGTGGAGGCAAAGGGTGGGAGAAAGCTGCTCCAATGACTTGAGGGAATAGTCGTCCCTGGCTGGTAGCGATGAAGATTCCAGATGATGTCAAAGAACTACGCCTGTTATGATGAGTTGTGAGTTGAAGGTAGCGAATTCTTCAAAGAGTAGGGTTCGATGAAAAAGTCTAACGAAGGGAATGAAGAACCTGATTGGTAGATGATTAGGATGGTGAGAGGTCCTCTGGCTACAGCCAGAGGCCTATGCTGCAGGCTTCAAAGGTGTGAAACACACTTGGTAATGGAATAACTTTAAATCGTAGGTGTTCACAATAGTAGATTAAGATTCTGCCATAGTTTTGTGGATCCTGCAAGATGTTTAAGACGAGATGTTTATGAGATATTTAACGAGGTTTACCTCTTACAGACGGTATCGTGAACCACTTTAAAAGTCTTGTCGTCAAACCCTCCCAAATTCGCCTGATTTGAAGTGAAAAGCAAATTTCAGAATTTATTTTAACCATCTTATAAAGGGGAAAAACTAGTTATTGTGTAATTAAAGTTCAGAGTAGTTTAAAGACTTCTTTAATTTCCAGTTTGGTTAAATAAATTTTTGTAGGCATGGCAGTTATGTTATCAGAGACAATAATTTGTAAACAATCAGGTGACATTAGAGAATTGAATATGACAAAATACAGCTACATGTGATATGACTACTGTTGTGAATGAATGAGAATTATCTTTAATTTCAGATAAGAAGAGGTGCTGTCTGATTTGTCTAATTGACCTTCATACCGATGGCTTGTGGTGCGACTCTTAGTTTGAAGCGAACCTTGGAATTTGATCCAGTGCATGACTCTGGATCAGAACGCTCACTTAAGAGAAGACGCTGTATGCCTTTTACAATGTCTGGTGCTGCACCACCGACCAAGCAGCACCAGATTAATAGATCATTGTTCTCACCCATATCTTCCAAAATAACCAGTGGTATGTATATACATTTATCAGAGTAGTTTATATGTCTTGCACATGGTGTGACTGTCTTCATGTCTAGTTGAGTACACTTTAACTTTTGTACAACTATCATTGATAGCCTCAGACTGCTGGGTGTTCCTACAGAAAGCGATAAACTACCTCACATTCTCTCTGACCAACTACAGGATGTTGCATACGTGGACTATCTGCCAATTGTGGCCCCCGAAAAATTCATTCTGAAACTATGATATTTTTGTCATATCATAAGACAGCCACACAAAAACATCGAGAGCAATCTGTTGACTTTTAGTTAGATGCTGCGTTCTTGATATCGGCGACCTATTTTCAATGTTTCTTCCTATCTAAAACAATTGAGTGTGTTGATGCAGTTGCCTAGATTACTTTAGCATTCTGTTACCTTTAGTGAGTTGTGCTCTGTTGTGGCTAGTATTATTTCTCTGTGGGAGTACTCCGATCTGGTCGAGCAGGTTCCAACTCCTCTTGGTACAATGCAGAAAGGGGCCACTTTGTCAGAATGCTGAAGATGTCCCCATCCTAGAGCTGTACCGATTAATCGGCCTGCCGATTATAGAGATATCGGCGATATTGGATATTGGTAAGATAATCGGCGCCGATATTAAAAATTATTTTTTTAAATTTTATAATATTATTTTCAGTCTATAAAAGCAAAATAATGACAGCAACATCACTGGGTCTGTGAAGGACGGCATTTCGTTTTGTTCTCGTATCGTGTCGTAAATCATTCTTCAGACCAGTGGTGAGACCACCCAGTGTGCCAGTATAGACCTGGGAACGTGTCAACATAGGTGTTGTGCAGAGTCATAGTACCTGCTTAAAGGCCAAGAAACGGCTGGCCAATTCAAGCCAAGGAACGGCTGGCCAATTCAACATCGTGGAGGCATGCCTAATGAATACATGCTAGCTGCCAATCAGATCTCCCCGAAACATTTAAATCGCCTGAGACTAGATGTGTGAACTTCACAATCAAATCTTAGAGCCCTCCAAAACAGTTTATATGGATCGGTAGTCGCAGGCACCTGGCTGAGCTGGATATGCAGATCCTAGCTGAGACCTGTCATCACATTATCTTTTCATCTGTTGTGCGTGTTCTTGGTGTACTGTTTGATCAGGAGCTTAGTCTCTCTCTCTCCTTCAGCATGTAAACCAGGTTACTCAAAACTGCTACTATCAGCTATATCAGCTTTGTGCTGTTATTCGCTCTCTTACTTTTGAGGCTTCAATGGTCCTCGTTCATGCCTTCGTAAGCAGCAGAATTGATCACTGCAGCACAGTTCTCAGTGTTCTGGCTGGTCATCCTTGTGCCCCAGGCTTATTATACATATACCTAAATTCTCACCCGTTTCAGCATATATGCACAATGTGCTTCACTGGGTACTGGTTCAACTGCGCATTTCTTTCCAGCAAGAGCAAAAAAAATTAAATATACAAAATTTGTTTTAGCTCAATGGTGTGCCATCGGAATCTCCAAAGATCTCAAATGTGACTTGGTGCGATAAGGGGTGTCTATTCCCTCCTTAGTCATTGGAGCAACTTCCCCCCTAAACTCCGCTTCCACTCCCCTTCCCACCTAACTTTTAACAGAGCCCGGGGACATAACCTCCAGAAAAGTCTTTTGAAATTGCAGATAGCCTACATGTAAGCAAGCTTTGGCTTTTAATTTTCTTGCATGTCTAGTCTTTCCACTTTCTTTTGGATAGCAATGATCTTCAATCCTCACAAATTACATATCGCATAAGCATATCTTGGAGATATATAATATTCGTTTATTTAGAGATCTTCAATACAATCTAGCAAAAATGCCGAAATGCTAACACGAGTGACAGTGATCAGTAAAGTTCGGAATTAACATCAAACTATAGTAAATGTTTTTATTCATTCATTCATTACGAGAATTTGTGTATAGCACCTCTTCAAGGTGACTACTCAGAGGTGCTCCCAACCCAAGGGCTGCCAAATAAAACAGTCTTAAGACGAGAGAGGTATGCCTGTGAGGGAGTTCTAGGAAGGGAGCGGAGTGTCAAAGGGAGGCCACTCCAAATCGAGGGGCCTACCACTGAGAATGCATGGCTCTGCCTGGTGGTGGTGCGAGCGTGAGGAACACAGAGAAAGCCCTGTTCAAACGATCCGAGGGAGCGCGTACCCCGAGCACTAAAGGTGGGGCTGCAAAGTTCGATCAGGTAGGCAGGCTTAGCAAGCATTGCCAACTAGGGCAGCTATTTGATACTCGATTCGCTGCCTGAGGGGAAACCAATGGAGGACATTGCACATGTAGCTGGAGAAGTGGTCGAATTTGGGTATGTGACCAATGAGCTGAGCTGCTGAGCGCAGGATGCAATCCAGGCAGTCCATTTGAGCGGTCGGGAGGCTAGCATAGAGCGAGCAGCAGTAGTCGAGTCTGGTGGTCACAAAAGAATGGACAAGAGTAGCAGTAGCGGTAGCAGTAAGCGAGCGAGCAACTGTGCGTAACTGTCCTAGTTGGCAATTGCAAGCACGGCTAAGTGAGTGAATGTGAGGAGCGAAAGTGAGCTCCTGGTCAAGAGTAACACCAAGGTCACGGACGACAGAGGCGAAGACAAAATGGGGAAAGGCGGCAGCAAGAGCAGGCATATCTAACTTAGCCAGCTGTTGGCGGGTGCCAAATCAAATGAACTGAGTTTTTAGGGAGTTCAGGCAGAGTCGGTTGGATGACATCCAGGCTCCTATTGCCCCCATGGCCATGGCCAAGTTCATAGCCTGGACAGTCGCAGCAGCACTAGAAGCAAGGCAGTGCTGGTGGGCCTGGACATCATCTGCATATAGATGGGAGAGCATAGCATGGGAGGCAAGAAGAGAGGCAAGGTCAGAGGTATAGTTTATAAACAGGAGGGGACCCAAGATGTAGCCCTGTGGAAGACCATGAGGTGCAGGGGTCCAATGGGACCTAGAGGACCCATGGACCGCACAAAAGGAGCGCTCACTAAGAAAGGATCTTAGCCAGAGGAGCATGGTAACTGAGAGGTCAAGGGATGTATGTAACCATTCTAGCAAACTCTCATTGTCCACTGTATCAAATGCTACACTGACATCAAAGAGTGCTAATAGTGTCAGTTGGGACCGATCGCTGGTCCCGTAGACATCGGACAGAAGACGAAGGAGTAATGTCTCGGTGGAATGACCCTTCCGGAAGCCAGATTGGATCGCAGGTAGCAGATTGTTTGTCTCAAGGTACAATGTGAGTTGGAAGGAGATAACATTCTTAACCACTTCGAGATGAATTAGACATTGGTGATGGGTCGGAAGTTGACTGGGTTGTTTGTATCGAGCCCATCACACTTTAGAATGGGGACCAGGGATCTCTTCTGAGATACTGGCAGGACGCCTTCCCGGATGGAACAGTTGCAAAGGACGGTAAGGAATGGAAGCAGGACATTGACAAACTCTTGTAGCAGTGATGTAGGTAGGGGATCCAGTTCGCAGGATTTAGAAGCAGAGGCAAGAAGGATTTGGTGCAGGTCAGCTGGAGTGACGGTGGACAGGTTGAAAACTGGTGGAGGTGAGCCAGCGGTGTCGTTTCGGATGTTGGATACCTTTGGTGATGAATGAGGTTAGGTAGTCCTCCGTCGTGAAAGATGGAACATCCTGCAGGCGGCCAGCTTGTCCATGGCCGAGGAGGGCGTTGAAGGTGGTCCACAATCGCTTCTGTTGGTCCGCATCTGCAGCAATTTTTGTCTCCCAGTGATCCTGTTCTTTTCCACTGTAGTTCCTGTGCATTTCGTGGCCGTATTTCACCCAGGCATAGTGATCTGTAGGAGATCCAGTCCTCTTATATAATCTCCCTAACTGACGGGCTCCACGCCACAGGGACTGACATTCCGCATTTAAATCATAGCGATAGAGGACGGTGTCGGATTCTGGCCTGGCGGGTTGGTAATGAACAGGTTCAGCAGCTTTGACATGGTGGTGTCATAGGTGGCTAAGATGTTGTCAACTGGTAGGCTCTCCATGGAGGACGGATCAGTGACAGCTGTATCGTCGAGTAGTGGCCCGGAATTAGGACACCACAGGTAAGTGAGGGTCTTTGAGGTCAAGATTCAAGTCTCCAGCAAGGACGACTTGAGTATTGTAGAGTGCAAACAGTTCAAGGAAAGAAGCAAACTCGATGAAGAATGTCGTTGAAGGCAAAGTAGATCCAGGATGGTAGATGGCCAGGATCGTCAAAGGACCACAAAGCTAAGAAACCGATATGGCAAGTGCCTCGAAGGTGTGCCTGGACGCGGACAGTCCACGACTGAGTAGCTCAAGGGTGTAGAGCGGTGCACAGCGATGTCAGATGATGATCGATGCCAGGATTTGGTAACGATAAGTAGATCAATTGAACTTTCCATTAATGTATCTGCAACAGCCAGGTATTTATGGGAAGAGAATGAATGTTCCAAGTAGCAAGATGAACGTTAGGTATCGAAGACTGTGAAGGAGAGGGGGAAGGACACGAAACAGGAGCAGGGCACGGAGTAGGTTGACGACGGGACACCTTGGCAGGTTCGAAAGTCGACGCGATGAGAGTATGCTGGGCACCATAGCCTGTACAGGAAAATCACTTTGCGTGTAGAGCAGTGTGTGCAGCAGGTTGAGTCGCGTAAAGAGATAATCAAATCCCGCATGTATGAACAGAGGGGCGTTTGCATCATGTTACGCGCATGAAAAATCATTCAAAAAGCACGAACGAAACATCCCATTGGCGCAGCAGACCACGAATCCTTGAGGTAATATAAAAAGTTAATGCAAGTGCATTGCTTTTGTGCGGTCCATGGGTCCTCTAGGTCCCATTGGGCCCCTGCACCTCATGGTCTTCCACAGGGCTACGTCTTGGGTTCCCTCCTGTTTATAATCGATGCCTCTGACCTCGCCTCTCTTCTTGCTTCCCGTGCTATGCTCTCCCATCTATATGCAGATGATGTCCAGGCCCACCAGCACTGCCTTTTTGCTTCTAGTGCTGCTGCTTTTATTCCAATTTTACAGTCTAAACACAAGATTAATCGAGCCAACGCTGGGGTGGTGTTTACATGCTGAAGCGCCACCTATTAATTTATATAATGATCTGGGGATAAATTGAGAGCTGTCTTTTGGTGGGAGAACATGGTTGTGTGCTCTAGGTCCTAATGGGTGAATGGATAAGGGACGAAGTGGAGGTAGAAGTTGGGGAAGAACATGCTTGGGGTTATGTAAAGTGGAGAAGAGGAATTTTATCCTATCAATAAATTCAGCACCCATTGTTTCTTTCTCTTCCATTCAAAATATATCCAAAGCCAAGCCACTGCCATTGTGAAACTGTTATGTTATATGCCTCCCTATCCCTGTGGGATCTTACCCTAACCTCCGAGAAAGAGCGCCTGGAAGAACTCACAAAAAGAGCCAGCAGTCTAGGAGGTTACATAGAACAATCCTTCCCAACAGTTTCTAAACTTGCCAGCATAGCAGATGCCAAACTCATTTTCTCCATTTTACACAACCCCAAACATGTTCTTCACCAAACCCTTCCCCACTCCATCCTCCATTCACCAATTAAGACCTAGAGCACAACCATGTTCTCCCACTCAGAGACCACTCTCAGTTTATCCCCGGATCATTATGATAATATCTACTAGTTTGTAATAAATTCTAGCTACTTTTATTGCTCTACTGTCACTCATGTTAGCATTTCTGGATTTTTTCAGATTGTCTTCTTTCTAAATAAACGAATATCATCATCACAAATATAAAATCAGCAAATTATGCAAAAGGTGACAGCATAACTTGGCAGTACTGTTGTGTTGCTTCTCTTCAAGTAAATAAGCTGTAAATAATTTTGAGGAACAGACGGACCAAATATTGGTCTCTATTCTATGATGAATCGTAGAATGAACCAAGTTAATGGCGCACACACTCTGACAGTATCAGTAAATTCCCCAGGTAATTTCCTCCCGCAATGCAACTATTTCACGGTACGAATGCGGAGGAGAAATATCGTACAGGATGGAGAGCTCTTGTTGACCAATGTTCCAGGAGGAACGAGAGGAACTAATTAAGTAAATCTAGCTTGGCAGTCTGGGGAGCTGGGTTGAGGAGATAATTCAGGACATTCCAGGTTATTTTGTCTTCCTTTGCATCACCGAGATGTTTATTCGGCATGCTTCTGGAAGAGGTTTCATTGGCTGGCTCAGAAGAGTGGTCGACTCAGTAGACTCAATCAAATCTAAGCTCAAAACTTAATCTTCCACCTGCCATCAGATTGAGTTTAGGCTGTTCTGAAACGACAATACAGTTTTTCGAGTCTCCTGGTTTTGTCTTTGACTTTGAGCATTCCGTCAAAACATGGGCATCGTGCTCTTAGCTGTTGGTTGATGTTGTGTAGATTTATGGAAGACTAAGTTTTGAGCTTAGATTTAAAGGAGTCTACTGAGTCGACCAATCTTATGGCGGGTGAAATCAGTGTTGGGCACGAGACCAAAAGACCAAGACTGGGTGGTCTGAGATCAAGAACAAGGGTTCGAGATCAGGACTGATACTCTTTTTTATAAACAATTCATTTTTTGCACATAGTAACAGATATATCTATATATGTAGATGGTCAGCACGTCATAAATCGATAACAAGCGCCTAAACATCCGGTGTATCTAATAATCGAAAATTACCGACAAATATAAAAGAAATTGCTCTGATATGGCAAATGACCAAGAATGCTAACCTAAGACGGAGACCTTTCCTTTAAGACTAAGACCAAATTCAACGCAGTCGAGACCAAAACCCAGACCGATGGTCCGAGACCAGGACCAAGACTGATGCATTCGAGACAAAGACCGCAGTTTTCCGGTCTCGAGACCACATCCCTGGGTGGAATCAGCTTAAACTTGAAGGAGTCTATGGAGTCAGCCAATGTGATGGTGGGTGGAAGACTAAGATTTGAGGGGTCTGCTGAGTTAGTCAAGCTGATGGTAGGTAGTTTTGAGCTTGGATTTGAGGGAGTATTTTGAGTTGGCCACTCTTCTGGCTGGTGGAAGACTAAGTTTTGAGGTTAGATTCGAAGAAGTCTATCGAGTTGGCCAATCTGATGGCTGGTGGAAGACTAAGTTTTGAGGTTAAATTCGAAGGAGTCTACTGAGTTAGTCGATCTGATGGTAGGTGGAAGACTAAGTTTTGAGGTTAGATTTGAGTGGGTCTACTGAGTTGGCCAATCTGATGGTTGGTGGAAGATTAAGTGTTGAGCTTAGATTTGAGGGAGTCTAATGAGTGGGCCAATGTGATGGCTGGTGGAAGATTAGGTGCTGAGCTTAGATTTGAAGGTGTCTATTGAGTCGGCCACTCTTCAGGCTGGTGGAAGACTAAGTATTGAGGTTAGATTCGAGGGAGTCTACTGAGTTGGCCAATCTGATGGCGAGTGGACTACTAAGTTTTGAGTTTAGATTTGAGGGAGTCTATTAAGTCGGCCACTCTTCTGGCAGGTGGAAGACTAAGTTTTGAGGTAAGTTTCAAGGGAGTCTACTGAGTTGTGACCCGACAAAATATCCCCAACAAAATAGCCATGATAAAATAGCCCCAAATAAAGTAGCTCATATCAAGAAGCCAATATGGTTTGCCTTAACTCTGGGCTTAAACACTTATAAAACTTGCTCAGTAATGGACAAATAAGTTAAGCCTCTAAACATTCACATAAGTTGAGCCTCAAAACGTTCACGTCTATTGCAACAGGCTTAAACACTTCTAGAACTTACTTAGCAATGGACAAATATGTTCAGCCTTAAATCGTTAATGTTTTGAGACTTAACTTATTTATTCATTGTTAAGGAAGTTTTAACAGTGTTGTTAAAGACGTGAGTGTTTTGAGGCTTAACTTATTTGCCCATTACTAAGTAAATTATAAAAGTGTTTAAGCCCACTGTTAAAGGTATGAATGTTTTGAGGCTTAACTTATTTGTCCATTGCTAAGTAAGTTCTAAAATTGTTTAAGCTAGGGCATAACCGGAAATCGCCTCGGACGAATATTGAACTATTTGGAAGTATTCGCCTCGGCAAATATTACACCTGCAAATAGCTGAAAATAACTTTTTTTGAAAAAATATTTTTTTTGGATAAAATGATATTTGTTCATCTAATAGCTTTAGGTCTAACGGACTTACTCATAAGTTATTGATTAATTAGACAAGAACTTAACATTCCATTGAATATTCTTTAAAATAATCATTTTAGTTAATATATTTTAATTTCGTTTGGTTGCATTCCCCAGGTGGCAATCAAATCAGTAATCTTCCCGCTTGAATTGGCTTCACCCACTTTCTAGTAAACATTAGAGAGTAAAGACGTTGTTGATAACTTCATATTTCAAATTTTATAACAAGGTTTTACATTCTTTTCTCAAATAAAGTTATCAAATAATAAATATATTGTTATAGCTAAAGTGCGATGATATGCTATATGAAGGATATTGCTATAGACTCTGCATTGACTATAGATAGTTCTCCGTAGCTGTACACGTGGCAGGTTAACTACGCTTTGCCTACGGATGGTACTAGCTGACAGTCGCTGGCCTGGTTATGCCTATTGTACAAGACGTGAATGTTTTGAGGCTTAACTTATTTGCCCATCACTAAGTAAGTTGTAAAAGTGTTTAAGCCCATTGTTAAAGGTGTGAATGTTTTGGGGTTTAACTTATTTCCATTGCTAAGTAAGTTCTAAAATTGTTTAAACCCATTGCTAAAGGCATTAATGTTTTGAGGATTAACTGATTTTTCCATTGCTAAGTAAGTTCTAAAAGTGTTTAAGCCCATTGTAAAAAAGATGAATGTTTTGAGGCTTAACTTATTTGTCCATTGCTAAGTAAGTTCTAAAGTGTTTAAGCCCATTGTTAAAGAGTGAATGTTTATGAGGCTTAACTGATTTGTCCATTACTAAGTAAGCTTTTAAAGTGTTTAAGCTGATTATAAAAGACGTGAATGTTTAGAGGCGTAACTTATTTCTACATTATTAAGTAGGTTTTATAAGTGTTTATGCCCATTGTTAAAGGAGAAGCACATACATTGGCTGCTTGATAGGCTACTTTATTTGGGCTGTATTGTCGGGGGCTATTTTTCCGGGGCTATTTTTCCGGGACTATTTTGTTGGGGTGCCCTACTGAGTTGGCCAATCTGATGGCTGGTGGAAGATTAAGTGTTGAGCTTGGATTTGAGGGAGTCTGCTGAGTCAGCCAACCTGATGGCTGGTGGAAGATTAGGTGTTGAGCTTAGATTTGAAAGAGTCTACTGAGTAGGCCAATCTGCTGATATGCATGATATGTGGAAGATTGTCCCAATGTCTAATACCGGCATCCGAAGTTCTTCCTCATCCTCGTTATGCCGTAGTCGGTCTTGTTAAGAGATCAAAGTCACAGCCCAGTCTCAAAAGATAGTGCTGTCAGCATAGGAGTGAGAGACTCAATGTCAGCTCTTCGAAATCGGCAGTGTGCAGTAGAACATATCAGTAGTCCGAGCATGGAGCCCTGAGGGTGCAAATGGATGATGAAATCTTGTCTAAGAGCACTATCTATTGGCTTTCACAAGGTAAGAGCAGAGCCTGTCTAATGCTGCTGAGTGGACACCATATGTTCTCGAGAAGCACTCAACCATGGGTGTCCGTATTGAATGCGGACGAGAGGTCCAGCAGACAAAGCAAGCGTTGTCACCTGTCTCACTGATGTTGGTCATTCAGAAGGGCGGTCTTGGTAAAGTGGAAACTCTGGTTGGCCAACTTATGGACTCCATTTGACTGGCAGAAGTCCAGTCGATGACAGGTATTTGGTAAGCTGGATGCTTGTTATATGTTCCATCAACAGATAATTGCACAGAACAGCCAGATTTTTACAGTGAGGAAGCCTGGCTTCTTGAGGAGCGGAGTGACGTATGCATTCTTGTAACTCGTTGGAGAGGTTCATACTAAAAAAAACGATTTATAGTTTGAAAATTAGGCAACAGAGATCTGGAGTGTCAGTGCTGTAGACTTTATGGCGTTTCTTCATTTGGCTGCCAGTGTTGGTGTCATGTAACTTCGTCATTGTTACACAAAATTATTATTACTCTTACAAGTGTTTTAACAGTCTAGATACATGTAAATAAATAGTGTTGACCTAATCATGTAACAGCTAGGGCACACGGTGCCCGGGTAAAGGCTGGATTTTGACCCTGGCGAGGAGGAAGACTGCGGCCGCCCCTCTACTCCGTCCGAGGTGTTCCTCGAGCGAACGGCGAAGGTTTCGAGTGAATAGCTGTAAAAACGTGCAAGTGCATAAACAGAGAGACAGACACATACACTCAGTCTAGATACATGTAAATAAATAGTGTTTATAGTACATACCCACGTGGCCGACTGTGCAAATGATGTGGTATGTGTATGATATGTCACAGGTGACACAATCCTGGTAAATAAGAAGGTGTGTGTGAGAGGTGCGCCGTAGATTTTTGGATTTTTGGCCCGAGTCAATAGCTGTAAAAATTGTGGAAATGCATTGCCGGACAGAGGGACACACAGAAAGTCTAATTTATTTATAGTGTTTGCATTCACAATAATGCTCATAAATAGTTCTCACTGTATCAAAAGACTTGCAGGATATATGTAATTTTTTCAGTCTAAATAAATTTAGAAACGGTTGAAATTGTAGAGGAAATAGCTGCTCAATTAAGTGCTCAGATAAAACGGATGCAGAGACGACGACAACTGAGTTTAATTTCGCAGTCTGGTGACGATCTAGTTTCCAGTGAACCTTCACTTTCTCATCAGAAGCCAAAGATGCTGGATAAAGATGTGCCAATGTTTACCCAGAAACAAATGACGTTGCTGTGTGAGAGGATGATCAGAGAAAAAGAAAAAGAACTTGGGGAGCAATATGGAAAAGCTCTGTCCTTGAAGCTGGCTGGTAAGTTTTGACCTAATCATGTAACAAATAAAATTGTCATTATCTACATTCGAAACAACTGAGGTGTGATTAGTATTGTTTTCGTTAAAGAAAACTAAAATGAAATCACAGGGCCAACGAAAACTAAACGAAAACTAAATCTGTGGCAATTAAAACTAAAACAAGACAAAAATAGATGAAACTAAAACTATATTTAGCCGGAATAAAACAAATATTTCTGCTTGAAAATGTTCCTAACTTAGTCGCCTATTCGTTGTTTGCATGATTTGTACATAAAATTCTGCAAGTGATGTGACGTTATACCATATAGTACCTCTTCTAAGACCCACGAAGAGAATGATATGTGTCTACCTCCGGTTACCGTTTACCGCGAATTCGAATCCTATGTTTTTTATTTAACAAAAATGTATGGTATTTACTGCAAAAAGTTCACTTAATTAATTCAGAAATGTTGAAATTTCTCTCGTCTTTGGCCTCACGAATGTCAATGGTAGACCATAATAATTATGGTCTACGATTGACATTTGATGAGAATTAAATTAGAATTAAAATATGATTGCTATAGCTTAAATTGATATTAAATTACTAAAGCTGTAATTAGCATAGTTAAGCTAAACTATAATTATAATTACTTATAAACTATAGTTAGCTTACTTACACTAAAATCAGCTACCTAAACCAAAACTTTAATTGACAAAACTAAAACTAACTAAAATTATAATTGACAAAACTAAAACTGACTAAAAGTATAATTGATACATATAAACTACAACGAAAACTAAAACTAGAATTAAGAAACAATCGCAACTAAAACTAAGACTATAAATGAAGACTAACAATCATAACTAAAACTAGATTTAAAACATTATTAAAACAACACTAGGCGTGATAGATTACCTCTAATGCATTATCTCAAGCTTTTGAAATTATAATTTCTCCACACATTGTAACATTACGTGACACTGTCGTTCTTGTGCTTAAGTCCGACGATAAATCATATAGCAACTTGATCAATTAATTGAATATCGGTTTTTATTGGTGTGTCAGAGTTTGGGTATGCCTTGCCGCTTCCATACTAGGCTTGTCGGTTTTCGGTACATTTTTCGCCATCAATTTTTGGCCGCATGAAATGCTACTCAGTTATGTCACGGAATATATAAAGCGTAGCCAGAAGTCTGACTGGGTCATATTATTATTATTTTATTATTATTATGGTTATTACAAACAATAGTAATAATGGTTTTATCAATTTCAAGTGAAATTATTATTATTATTATTATTATGTCACATATAGTGTTATTCTCTTAGCAAACCGAGAGGTTCTTTTAGAGCTGGGATCTTCGCTCTGCCAAGAGCTCTCCAGATGATGTCCTTCAACATGCTATGTCATTGGTGTTTTTTGCTGCCTCTTCTACAAATTAGTCCATGGAGCCATTTTGCGTTGACGCTCTGTCGACATTGGTGACACAAATGTGGCTTGCAGAGCGTCGTTCCTGGCCTCAACCTGGCTGCCATTCGTGCATCCTCGTTTGAGAGGCGCAGGCCTAGGACAGTCACAGGGGGCGCTAGCATCCAGTCTCCAGAATGAGGTGCTCGTGAGGGCAGCAGGCAAGCACGGTCACAAGGATTGTTATTGGACTCCAGCAGACCTTTCCATGCCTTGTCTAGCACTCAGTGCTTGGAAGACTCTGACAGATGCAGAACCACCAACAGGAGCAGCGAGTCATCGCCAGAAAGAATTGGACCTCTGATTCACTGTGAATCAGAGGTCCAATTCTTTCTGGCGATGACTCGCTGCTCCTGTTGGTGGTTCTGCATCTGTCAGGGTCTTCCAAGCGCTGAGTGCTGAACTCGCAAGTTTATACGGTACCTCAGCAGACTCTGTTGGTAGGATGCATGCCTGGAGTTCGCTTGTACTAGCAGCAGAAGCCAGAAAGTGCAGCGTAGATGCACAACGAACGAACTCCCAGACCACTATCTGTCACCGGCAAAGAAGCCTGGAGCCAACGGTCATTGTCAAGGTCCACATTTAAAATGGTTGACAGTCCTTCTCTCAACAGTTGATCAAACCGAGCCGAGCCCGGGCAATTAGCGCAGACAGCTGTGCGCGGACTGTACAAGAACTTCAGTACACTTAGACTGTTTCTCAGCAGAACCAGAGCATCATGTGTATAAAGCAATGACAATCTTCTGATTGCCCTCTTGAGGTCATAATATTATTATTATTATCAACACTATTATTATTATTATTATTACTTTACTACTACTATTATTACAATAGTCGAACAATTTAAATAGTGTTATCATAGCTGCACGAAACGGCCTCTGAAGGCAACTGCATTTAATCGTTGGATGCAGACTGATAAACGTTGGAATAAATAGCTGGTTTCTCTAGGGTCCCTGGTGACCTGTGTCAGGAGGCGACCCAAGTCTCTGATAAAGTCCATTCCGTCGTTGTTGACTGGGCCCATGTTCTCAAAGGCCAATGGAACAAAGAGATAGGTAGCAACAAGCTGGCTGTACTTGACGATCTTCCAGGTGGTTGCCACCTCCGCTGCAGCCCCCACCAAAGATGACGTCGCTTTGAGATATGATGGACGGTAAGCATGGTGTCAATCACTGTCGCATCCCATATCAGTTTTCCTCCTCTTCGCCATGGAATCCTCTTTGTCAGACACATCAGGATGTTTACCGTCCGTTCTGGAGAGTCCGGGGGGTTCCTTGATGTTCAGAAAACCAGCATGTGTGAGGCTGCGACTGATTATGTCGTTTAATGATGCGTGCCTGGCGAACCGCCCTGGCCCAAGACCACCAGAAAGCTCGTGTGCTACTTCCGCATTGACTCGTGACCTGCATGGGCATGTGTGTGGCTCACATATGCCTGTCCCCAGACAGAGACCCACCGCAACTCTAACATCTTCGTTGTCTAGCCGAAGTCCACATGAAGTGACTGGTAGGGCAAAGAGCAAGTCTCCAACATGCGGTGCTGCGGCTGCCTTGAATCGCGCCTGATGATATGGGTCGGTTTGGGCTATGCTAAGCTCGGCGGCTGCCTTCTGCAGTAGCAGCTTATCCCAGCTTGATTGCTTGTGTGCTGCATCATTGTCCGGACGCATCGTTTGGCTCTCGTTGCACCACAGATGTTCTATCTTTTCAAGCAGTTTGTCGACGTCGGACCAGGTGCTGCCCAACATGGAGGACTGTGCAGTGGTCGGGTGCTCACAGCGAAGCCAAAAAGACGGGAAGTGCCAGCGAGGTCACTATTATTACTATTATTGTGTGGCACAGTGGCTGATCGGTTAGAGCGTTCAGCCCGTAAGGTTCAGTGTGCGCTGAGCGAGTGGGTTTGACCCTCGTCCGGGGGAGTCACTGTGTAGGAACCTTGAGCAAGTCCTTTGCACACAATTGCTCAGCAGTACAACTGCAATTGCGCTGTCGAGGCGTGTCTGTGCACTTCTGAGCAAAAAATGTTGGAAGAAGGGCGGTATCAAATTTCAGTAATAAAATAAATAAGAAATAAATAAATAATAATTATTATTATTATTATCATTATCATTATTATTATTATCATTAACAGAATTTATGTTTAGTACCTCTTCAAAGTGACTACTCAGAGGTCTCGGCCCACCCAGTGGCTTCTACAAGCATGTCCGTGGAAGCAGACTGCTTCCAATTCTTCCTTGGGGGGGGGGGTTATATTCAGTGATCTTGGGGATAAAAAAATAATTAATAAATAAATAAATTATTATTAAATAAATTATTGATTCAATTAATTCCCGGTTTAATCTTGATACTACAGAATTTCTAGAAAAGCCTTCTTTCGCGAGAATTCTGGGTCGTGCGCATAACGCCGGTAAAAAGAAGGCAATGATCTTACTATGAGCCCATCATATTATGTTGGCCTTCAGCAACTTATGTCGGTCGTGAAGGTCTTGATAATAGAGCAAATTGTTGGTCACATAAGGCAGCAGAAGAAGTGTTTTGTTATTGCTGTTGCCGATAAGACAGCATCAAGAAGGAAGCACAGTGTTGCTAGGTCACTATGTAGAAATGGATGACTACGGACACCATACTCTTTGAGATGAAGACATGGGTCAGAATGGGTGGCAGGGTTTTCTAAGCAATCTAAGGGAACATGCAATATTATGGTCTAGATACAGTTCTGGAATATGGCTTTGTGAATTGATTCAATGAGAGCAGCTGCCATAGACACGATGACAAAGTAGGAAAGAGGAATTTCATGATGGAGAAAGAGGTTTGCAGCGATGAGCCTCGAATTAGAGACGAGTGAATACGGCAGCACATGTGCATTCCTGGCCAATACTGGATCAGTTATACATGCAGCTGAGAGACAGATTCGACAATGGTGCATTGTTGACAGTAATGTCATTGTTTGCTACCAACAACCTCAAAAGAGGATCATGTTGGGCCTATCACAGTCAATGACATTGTGCAGCTCATTAAGATCTACAGTCTCAATCCCGATGTTGTGGTGCTCGAGTATAATGCCTTGTGCCAAATATTCTGTACATTGAAAGCCCACAGACTGTAAGCAGCAGATCCCACAAACACACACCACTCCTTGCCACAGTCCAAAGCACTAAGTGCAATAAATTAATCGCAGGATATGCTGGTGATACTCGTGACGAAGAGACAACCGATGAGGAAGAAACCAACAATGGAAACGAATTGACAAAGTGGAATCTACATGTCTATATAAAGCCTCTGTAGACATGGTCTCAGCCATCTGAATATCCTGCTAACATTCTGAATTTGAACTGGATCTTAGTCGCCTTACCAGTAAGAAACTGTTCCTTGCAACAATAGGCTATGCATAATCAAAAGTCGACAGCGGTCAACCAGGTGCGATGATTGTGTGAATGCGCTATATATATAATGAATTATTCCAGCCATAAAAGAATAACCTCTATGGTAGCAATGCTACTTACAGATACACATTGTTACTTGCTTTGTTAAGTAACATTGCTGTTGTTTTTAGTTAGGCCAGACTAGGCAGAATTTCAGACATTGCATCGTCTAAAAAATTACAATAGTCATTATTGTAATTTTTTTGGTCGATGCAATGTCTGAAATTCTGCCTAGTCTTTAAATTTTACAGTAGTTATCTATGAAACAATCTGTGTTTAATCAGGAGTCCGTCATTGACTCCTAGGCTTGGTAGGGGATTTCGCTTCCATCACTATAGGGGGGATAGAAGCCCCTGGGCCCACCCAACTTCGTTGTTGCGATCTTTGTCCTCAAACTTCTCAACAGCGCCAATAAGCTGCTGAAGTATGCGGATGATTGCAATCCCTGCCTCAGCTATTGCTTCTACCGACTCTGAGCTAGTCCATTTGCAGGCATGGGCCTCCAGGTGTAACTTTAAACTTAATACATCTAAATCTAAAGAGAGGATTGTTAGTAGACCTAGGGCCAGAGGGGATGCCTTCCCTCCCCTCTAAGGCGACCCACCATGCTTGCCTAATTGCTGTTGTTCGGAAGCTGGTGCGACACGGGATGCTCCCCTCTGAACAAATATCCTTTGATGAACTCTGCGAACGAGCAGATGTCTCCCTTTTCAACTCCATCCTCTCTAACCCTGACCACATTCTAAGAAATCTTCTTTCTCCTATTAGGAGGGTGGAGCACCAGTTGTGACCGTGTGCTCTCAACAGGTTTATTCCCTGGGCAGATGACTTAACCCGGTGTGGCTTCATTGTTGTGCGGGCTACTACTCTAGCCCATCAACTCCTACCTAAGAAATCCTCATCTTCATTTTATGCCTTTCTTAAAACTGTCCTTTTCTGCCGAGGGTTAGGCTAGGAGCGAGTACCCGAGTACCCGACCGCGTGGACATTTTGTTAGGAAATGTAGGGAAGCTTTTCTCTGGTGCCCGACATTTCATAAAAATGTTTTTATGGAATGTCGGGCACCAGAGAAAAGATTTCATTGCCCGGGCTGTCAGCTAATATGATCACGGAACATTTTCTGGTGTATGTTCTGGTAAATATACTTAAATTACGTTTTAAAATCGCTTATTTTTACGGTATGTCGTTTACCCGAGAACCGATTTCACAGTCAGCGTCTGGCGGGTACCCGTCGACAGTTTTACCTCTGACCTATCGATAGCCCCATGTGTATATCAGATAATAGGTGAACCAGAAGGGTCTCAGTAAACGAGTAGAGTGTCCCTTTCGAAAACCTAATTGATTGACCGGGAGCAGATTATTCGTTTCTAGATAAGTAGTAAGTTGATTAATTTAGACAGGAAGGAAACGTTTGTGATTGGTCTAAAGTTTGCTGAATCAGATGCATCGAGCCCATAACATTTAAGAACTGCAAGTAGGATAGACTTTTTATGTGATGACAGGAGAATACCTTCCAGTAGGGAACGGTTGCAGAGAACAGTGAGGAAAGGAAGAGGAAGGTCCACATTTTCTGAGGAATGCAGGAAGCGGATCCAGCTCGCAGGTTTTTGGGACTGAGGTGAGGATGATTCACCGCAGCTCCTGATTAGAAATCGGACTCAGGATGAATAAATTGCAATCCGTTGAATGAAATGAGGGTGGAGGAAAGCTCCACCAGTAGCCTCACGGATTATAAGTACCTTCGATGCGAAGGATTCGAGGAAATCGGCAGCAGTGAAGGATGGTGTGTCAGATTTACATACAAGCCCAACCACCTCCAAGTTATAAGAAGTCATTTAATTATAAAAACAAAGGCCAAGTACAACTCCAACACTGATAAAATAATATAAGCCATCTAAAAGCCATTAAGAATAAAAAAAATTCTCCAATTTTAGTTTTTATGTATTTAAATCATATCTATATAAATAAACAGAGAATTCTGTCTGTCTGTGTGTCCCTGGCAGGCGATGCATTAAGACAGTTTTAGAGCTATTCTCTCCAAACCTTCACCATTGGCTTGGGGATCACTTGATACATGCAGTCGAGGGGTTCCTGAAGCCTGTGCATGCCGTCTTCACGTCTCCAGGGCCAAAAACCTGTTTCACTACTTTCACCCCTAGGAGTTTCCTTTTCAGTCGCCAAGATCGACACGTTGGTTCCCGACCTATGCATGCTGCATATGTACGAGTAATTTCTGTGAGCTACATCTATTTCTTTTACGAATGTACAGTTTGGGATATACAGGTATGAGGTATAGAGTTTGGCAATCGTTTGTACAGTGTACTTTGTATGCATCAGTGTCTGTACACAATTTGTTTATCAGCTATTCACTCGAAAGAGCTTTCGTGGGACAAAAAACGAGTTCGTGGGATTGCAGAGGGTTTGGGCTATCAGAGGAAGAAGATGGGTTAGGATGATGAAGAGGGTTAGGAATGGGAATGCAGAATTGTTGAGGAGGAAGAAGAGGAGGAGAAGGAAAAAAAAGTCGTAGGGAAGGATTATGGAGTAGAGGAAAGGAGAAATGTGGCAATGAGTGCACGATGAAGTGGAGAAGAGTGTGAAAAGGAGGATGGGCTGGGAAGAGGAAGCGGTTAGGATATGGTGAGAAGTAGGAGGAAGGGGAGAAAGTTGGGAAAATGTCAGTGAGAACAAAAGGGAATGAATATGAACAAGAGAAGACAGAGAAAGACAATAGAATTAGAGATGAGGAGGAGGGATTAGATTGAGGAAAGGTGAATGAAACATAATGAAGTGATGGGAAGAGATGATGCTAGGAATCAGAAAAGGAAGAATGGAGGAAGGCGAGTAAAGATGAACACTAAGGAACAGGAAGAGGAGGAAAAGTTGAAGATACATGTATATCTAGATTATGTGTCTGTCCGTTTGTGCATTTGCACACTTTTACACCTATTCGCTCGAAACCTTCGCTGTTTGCACGGGAGACACCTGGGACACTCAGTAGAAGGGTTGGTGAACCCGGTGCCGCTGTCTTCCTGCTCTCCAGGGCCAAAAACCTGACTCAACCCGGGCAACGCCGGGTACCCCAGCTAGTTTACATATAATTTTCTGTCAAAAACAAGGAATTGAAAAAAATTGATTTTTTTCACATTTTTGCAGTTAACTCACTAACATGTGTTGCGACATAAGCCTGGTTTTGGTCAGATGAATCCCATTTCAGTTATTCAAGTGGGTGGAGTTACCACTAGGTGCCTACCGGATATCGCCTCAGACATTTGTCTCGGCCAAATATCCCATTTTTAACTATTTGGAAGTATTCGCAAATAGATAGTTGAAAAAATCTAAACTATAATTGAAAAATTCATAATTCGATAAACAAGTTCATCGATGTTATTTAGTACCTATTTTGATTTCAATTTTCTTCTTACAATAAAAGCCACTGTGCCACGGTATGGCCGCGGCTTCACCAACCCTTCTACTGAGTGTCCCAGGTGTTTCCCGTGCAAACGGCAAAGGTTTCGAGTGAATAGGTGTAAAGTGTGCAAATGCACAAACGGACAGACACATAATCTAGATATACATGTATCACAGTGGCACAGTGGCCGATCAGTTAGAGCGGTCAGCCCGAGGCGTTCAGTGTGTGTTGAGCGAGCTGTTCTTATAATGTTATTATATACTTCTACGATAGATTTCATGCATCGAAGGCGAGTTCTTTTTATATAATTTGTGGCGGAAAACTCTGCGAAAAGACGTCAAATATCAAGCGAAATTTTTCGATTGATCATGAACGCATGCATCCGAGCTATTCAATTCGCTTTTTAGGCCATCTTTAATATGCCTTGTTAGTTTTATTGAGCAGCTTATAGTAGAATATAATTATATTTTGTGCATTGAAAGCGAATTCGTATTATATCGTTCACGGAAATACACATAATACCAAGCTATACTTCTCGATTGATCATGGCTGCATGTGTCATGGCTATTCAATTCGTTCCTATGCCATCATTATTGCGCCTAGTTACTTTTATTTAGAGGACTATAGTAGAATATAATTATATTTCATGCTTTGAAGGCAAATTCCTCGTGTATTGCTCACGGAAAAGTCCGACGAAAAGACAAAATATCAAGCTATACTAGAGAGCGACCGAATTTCGGTTTCGTTTTCGGCACCGAAATTGCTAATTTGTCATTTTCGGCCCATTTTCGTTTTCAGCCGAAACTGGAACTAAACTGCCAATACCAGTTTCGGCCGAAAGCGAAAACGGGCCGAAACTGGTGTTGGCAGTTTAGTTCCAGTTTCGTTTTTCGGCTGAAACCAAAGTTCGTTTTCGGCACAATCCGAAACTGTAAAATTAGTGTCTACCAATGGCTTCTCGTAGTCTGGCAAGTAGAGGTGCTTCCTGTATGGGATAATAAGTATGTCATCTTTGAATTTAATGCATATAGTTCTCTATTGGTAATATGGAAATTAATATTGTCGACCCGGAGAGGGCGAAATGTGTTCAGTTGTATCGAAATGCTTTCAGCCTCATCGGCCGACCTGGCTAATTGGAATCATATTCCCTCATCTGTTGTGCTTAGATTATATATGTTATATATATATTATATATGTTGTGTTGGATTATAGTTCGGGTCGGTAAGCGTTATATATAATCTATATGTATAGCATATACATATGCCTGCACACAAATATATATCATCATTAGTGGTGACGATATGTATTTGTTGTGCAGGCATTTCTTTTCATCTTCGATTTTGGTCGAAACTGACTTTGTAGTTTCGTTTCATTTTCGGCCAAAACTAAAGCTGCAATTTTGGTGGCATTTCATTTTTGGCTGAAAAAAAAATGACTTCGGTCGGTCACTAAGCTTGATTAATCTTAGCTGCTGCATCCTAGCTATACCAAAGCCTTACAAAATATCTGTATGTAAAGCTGTGTATATTATAAATCCTGGGATTAATATTAGTCCAAGTTATAATAGAAAGGCTAGTTTTGTGCAAAGTAGTTATGAATTTAGAAGTTTCTAGTTTTAAAGATTATAATAAAATACTTAACAAATGCTTACCAGCGATGATGATAATGACGCAAACGATATATATTGCTGATTCAGAGTTAACTCAAGAACAATATGATGAACTGTTTTGTTTGAGGAATCAGATGATGATGAAGAGTTTGAAGGATTGTAAATAAGCTTAGGGATTGTTAATGCAGCTATTAATATCAATATAATTATCATGAACTTTAATATTTATTCACATACTATATTTTAATTATACTACATTGAAGATGCTTCCTTTACTTACTAAAATTATTATACAAACCAGCAGCAATGGAGCGGAAGTTATCCATTCATGTTCATATTTTCTTATATTATTTAAAATAAGTTTCAATCATAATTTGAATTAGATTTTGCATATTTGACTACATTTATTTAATCACCATTAATTGTAGCACATTAGTTGTTTTTGATTTGATTGATTTGACTTATAATCAAGCCATCGATTTTGAACACTAAGTTTGTCAAAAAATTGAACTTCAACTTATACTTGAATCGACTTATAGTCGAGTATATGCGGTAAATCTCATTGTAAGAAAACTCTTACTTTTAAACTTCTTCATACATGACGACGACTGACGAGGCAATGATTCTCGCCGGGGTGGGCGTTCTAGTAGTGACCTGCTACTCCTCATACCCAGATCCGACAAGCAGTACCTTCAAATACTCGGATTCGGTACCTGGTGGAAATCGTCTACTCCAGTGGTTCCCAACCTGGGGGTTGTGACCCCTAAGGGGGTCGCGGCGGCATTTCAGGGGGGTTGGAATTAGCCAAAATATCCTAGGAAATTTAAGCATGAAGGTTTTCAAATGTTTTTTGTTTTCAACTCTTTTTCTCCAGTATATAAAATATTAGTTTTGCTATCTTTTATAAAGTTTGATGCTGGTTATCCATTACTACTAACTTACTTACGGAGACTGCCGGTGACGTCTAGTCTGTGTTAGCAGATTCTGTTGGAACTGGCCGGTTCAACACTGGCCGGTAACAACACTGTTGTTATGATATTAAAAATAGTTATTCATTTTCTATACTGCTGTTCACTGGTTGTTGAAAGGAAATATTGTCGATCGTGTTCTTGAGTTGAGGGATGAAATCAAGTTATTCCTGGAAGTGCAAAACGGTGTTGTTTGAACAAAATGAGTTGCTTACTTAGTAGACATCTTCGACCACCTAAACAAGCCGAATCTGAAACTTCAGGGAAATGAAACACACATTCTCCAGTTTCAAGACAACCTGCAGGCTTTTATATCCAAGCTGCAAAACTGGCATTGGAAAGTAAATCTTGGAAACATTGTCATATTTGAAAAACTCGGCAGTGTGCACTTGTACAAAATCCATAAGGCCTATCTGTTTCCCTGAATGTAGCCAGCATTCCCGATGAACTACAGGATGAATTCTTGGATATGCACAGTATTTCTTCGGCATGTACTTTGTTTCATGAGAAATTGTTGACTCAGATCTGGTGTGCCATGTATAAGTCATACGTCTCAATGTCACCATGCCTGCCTTTCGGCTTTTTGTTCCATTTGCCTCCATATAGCCTACCTCTGCGAAAGTAGGTTTTCAACACTTCTTCATATATAAAATCGAAGGCAAGAAACAGACTGAATGTTGAGAATCAGGGGCGTCAATCCCCTCCGAGTGATGGAGGCAAACCCCCGGTCGTCAATGTTAGCAAGGCACGATATTCCCCATAAGACTAGAAAATTATCCCTCCCTACCTGAAATTGAAGGCATTTGCCTTCGGACCCCCCTATGTGGATGCCCCTGTTGAGAATGATAATTATGAGGTTGGCTTTAACAAAAACTCAGCCACGAATTTTGAAAGTACAACCATTGCAATAATTATATTGAAAGAAATTATTAAAATATTTGGTTGCATTACATTTGCAATTATATTCCGATATATTAGTTTCCATTGTGTTTTCGGTATCTGTAATTGAGGTTGTCCTTGGCCTAGGCCCTATGACATATACAAACGTGGCGGGCGGGTCGCGAGTAACTCGACGATTATAAAAAGGGTCGCGACTCGGAAAAGGTTGGAAACCAATGGTCTACTCGGTCGGTCCCTAGTTATCACCAGGAGCAGGAGGTGTGAGAAAGCCACATCTAGAAAATGATTTGTAGGCTGATGATCTTGGGCCTTGAGATGATCGATGTTAAAGTCGCCAGTGATATGGTGGTCTCTATAATTTGATGTAGGGGCAGTTAGCATTGAAGTCGTCCATGTTTAGATAGGGGACCTATAAATACTTTCAGTATAGAGTATGATCCATTAGTACCAGGTAAAGCGAGGAAGGGGATTGATATCTTTTGTTAATCAGACTGAGAGCATTTACATGGTGAATACAACCAGGGAGTTGGTATAATTTGTAACTAATATTACTTTTTTATATACTAGCCTACCCCACCCTCCCTCCTGATGGGTCTAGGACGAGATTCAAAGATATAACCAGGAATTTTGACCATGTTTAACTGGTCAGGCTTCAACCACATCTCTGGTGCTGCAGTTATATCCGCTGCCAAGCTGGTTATAAGGTTTTGTAGACACGATCTTTTGTTAATCAGACTGAGCTTTTATGAGCATTTACAAGCATTAGCAAAGGTTGGTTAGATCTGGGTCAAGATGGTATACTTGGGATGGAGGGATTACATAGGTGCTCATAGAAGGCCTTGTAGAATAGTAGTTATCATTCAGGTCTACAGCATTCTCGTTCGTAAGCGGATGGTCAAAGCCTAAATCTGAAAGCACCTCAAGTCGAGGACCATCCCTTAGTTGGGTGAGAAGGTGGGTACCAAGCCTGTCAATACATTGTTTAAACTCTATGCTGTCGAGACAATGAAAAGGAAATAGTATGGCTAGTCAGGGCTGAACCAAGAATTAGAAGTAACGACATTAAAGTGGTACAAATAGTAATTATTGTAACAGTGTACATACTAGAGATGAATATTTGAATCTATAAAAATATTGCATTTTAAACACTTAGTAGCTAATGACGTAACTAAAGAATTCAGCTGAATGTAAGCCAAAGTTCAACATGAACTCGAACAAATAAAGCTATGAAGTAAACAGCAGAGCAAAACCAAACAAGCATATAGGCGAACAAAACGGTGGCAAGATTCAATTAAACAACCTAGGCTTTGGCAGAACCAACAGGAACATAGAGTTATAACATAGGCTTCAATCAATCAGAAACGCAGTGAAGATGTCATTAAGCACCTGGACTTTGATCTTGAAACATGTTGATTCAATTCAAGATTGGGCAGAAATGAAGCAGACGATCCAAAGCGCATCACGCGTTAGACAAGGGGCAGATTGTCCAGGTCCTTGCTAGAGGAGATCTTCACAGGTTTTTCGCTGGATTGACCAAGCAGGGGACGAACACGAGTCCTTCTCGTGTGCAAGTGGAGACCAGGGACTTAGATTTCACGAGTTTCCTGGTCTCGGCTAATATATGAGAGTTTGCACGTGTCAGATGTTTGTTAGTATAGACAGGCAGAGATGAAGATGAAGAGGTAGCTTTAAGGAATTTCCTTGCTAAGTACACGATGTTACGGGTCTGTCTGTTCGAAAAACGAACCAAAACAGGAGTCATGGAGGATTTTGGGTTGTTCAGTAGTCAATATGCCAGTGATATGTCAGAGGATTTGATGCTGATACTGAGTCTCTTGTCACACAGGTTGACAACAGCTTGAGGGATGCTGTCCTGAGATACTACAAGAGTCGAGCCAACTTATCGATTTAGGCTTACTACTCCCTTCAGTTAAATCAAACCCTAAGGCAGCAAAAGCAATGTACGCCGACACACATCCAGGTCTGTGTGAGCAAGGGGCGTGTTTCAAGGTGTACCAACTGAACATGTCAAAGAAATGCTTTACGTGAAGACCAAAACTTTATTTCGACGACATCTAATGTTCAAAGTGAACGGCAGATAACATCCCCGATAAGTTGACACTTTTTACTTAAATGGCTGACTTAGAATTGCCAAAATGGTAAATTTTCAGTACTGCTGTTAACACGTAAGATATCAATCAAATGCCATCTAGCGCGAAATATATTTAGGTGATATATATGTGGTGTCAAGATTTGATATATATATATATGTGTGTGTATATATATATATATATATATTTATATATATGTGGTCTATTGTCATGTCAAGATTTGCATTGCTAAATATGCATGTTTTCAAAGGTTGGCATTGGTTAAATTCGCTGTGAATGACCTAGGTTTCATACAACGACCTTCCATAAGTTGCCTCTTAGCAACCAGATTTTGTTTGCGTGCACTTTCATACAGAATATAATAGTCCTTTATTGTCCAGCAATATTGTGGTTGCTTAGAACTTTTATGACACGAATGTTCTGAAACTTTAACTTTTACTTCAATTTTCTCAGTTGTTATGATTACACCAACATAAATATTGCATAAATAACTGCATCTAACTCAAAATGGCCAAATTGCAGTTATGCTGTTCTTACTTATGAGGGCAGTAATAACCATTTATTGCCCAGCACATTTGTGGAGCAATCAAGTAATGATTGCCTGGAACTTTTATGACACGGATGTTATGAAACTTACTTCGATTTTCTCAGTTGTTATGATTACTCCAATGAAAGAGTCAAACAAGTTAGAAAAAAAGGTATTTTATTCTGTAAAAGCATTTAGAAGCAGATGCATGTTAGAATATGATTGAATAAAAAGGTCAGAAACCAATAAGTGATGGTTTGATCCCTGTGTCGCAAACGTAGTGAAACAATGAAATTCTTGATATTGTCTGCTGTTTGTACTTAATATTTTGGTCAGTTTTTGAGATGATTACACAAGGTTAACATTTTATTTCCTCTTTTCATCCATCTGTTCAGAGTCAGTTAAAGAAAATTCTGGGATACCCAAAGTTGCTGCAAACTATACCCCACCGAAATTCGTTTTTAAAACCCTATAATCAAATATTTTTTTGATAACTTCTTTAGTTGGAGTATATAAAATACAGAAATTTAGAATATATTTTCATCATTGGAAGAGTTATAATTGTTTTAGTAAATACAATGCAAATCAGTTAAGACAAAAGACAGGAGACCAGAGTTAAAATTTTGTTTTCATCAAATGATGTTTAAATCAAACTTTTTTACCATTCGGCAACAGTAAACACAGCAATCCTGTCATAAAAAATTATTGCTTGTGTGAGGTACCGAAAAGTTGACAACATGAAATTACTGTTCTTTTATTACTATTATTACTTGCCTTACCTGGCATTCACCTGGTAATTAAGTAAGAATATTCTTTATTAGTAGTCTAATATTTTTATTAGACTACCAACAAACGCCCAATAGCTTACAAAAGGTATAAATATTAGCATCAATTTCAAGCAAAGTCATATAACATTCGCATCTGAACTGCTGAAATTGTTGAATGGTGCACAATTCTGTTTTATGATGTTGCTTGAGATGATGTTACTGCTGAGCCAATTTCATAATTTATCAGTTCAACCTGCAATTGTTCTCTCGACCCTTCACCACCAGAGAGCATATGTTAAGTACATATATTTCTGAATCGTCGTCGATATGTCTTCGATACTGAGACAGAGAGGGGTTAATACAATCCAAGCCTTTTACCTCGTTTAACTTAGCTAATATTCTCTCTCCAGGCCTTTCACTGTCCTATAATCCTTGACACCTCGCTTCTGTTTTGTCCTGTCGATTAATTTGATCGATTTTATTTTACTTATTCCTGCCCTTATCCCTCTGTAATTGACAATGTATGACTAAAATATCCTATGTATGACTAAAATATCCTTTGATCAACTGTTGGTGGCCTTCTGCTACATCAATTGAGCAAAGATTATTTTGTGTATGCTCACATTCCATTTTTATAAGGGCACTTATTGTACTCCCAAACAATCAACTGTAGGACTAACGCACATGTGCCCTTCGTGTTTCACATATTGCAGAATTTGCTCAACTGTAACCAAATTCCAATGCCAAAACCCCTAAGAAATAAACTTTCAGATCAGTTTTTGTTGTTTCTGGAATAATCCTCTCTCAAGTTCGAATGGTGAAATCTCGAGTTGAATAATTCAATGCCCGGCTGCCTGATTGGTGCAGGCCTGTTAGGCAAACATGATCAGTTGATCACCCTATAATATCCTATATGATCCTTGGCTGTCAGTGGAAGAATAGGAGAAGTTTGTGAGAAGCTTACATGGAGTGTTGAAGTTGCGTGACCAGATATATGAATCGAATGACTGGCAGAACTGCTTCGTCTTTGAACTCACCAGCTGCATCACTTTGCCACTGAAATTGGTTACACCTAGCTCTACCAGATCGTGAGTGTTTCATTGGCGAGTGTAATTCCTATGAGTGATATCTGAGTTGCATATTAATTTACCCACTTTCATATGATGTGATTGCAAATGGCTGACATTATTTGTATGAAATGTCAGGACACTGTTCAATTCAAAAGTCAAAATGTCCAACTATCGAAATTTATAGTAAATTGTGTGCTGAAAATTATTATGTTGGCCTAGAAATTCGTCTAAGAACGGCTTGTAAAAGTTTTCATATTGACAAAAGTGTTCCGTTCATGTGTCTTTGTTGGGCCGTGCAAACAGTAATTTTTTGCTTTATTGTTAAGATTACAATGTCCCTGTGTTAAAGCTGTACTGATACATCGACAACACTCATAATCGGAGCCGATTATAGAGATATCGACCCTTTTGTCGGGGGTATCGGATATTGGTAAGATAATCAGCACGATTATTACAAACATTTTTAAAAATTCTATAATATTATTTTCAGTCTTTAAAGGCCAAGTTTTTAGGGCGTGGTCTAATGAATACCTGCCGCCTGCTAGCTACCAATCAGATCTCTCCAAAGTATCTCATGCGCCTGGGGTACAATCTTAAACAAATGGACCAGCGTGGTCAGTCTATCTGAATAGGCTCAAATGGGCCAAGTAGACAGCTGAGGGAAATGCACTGGAAATAACAATTGAAACAATGATCGTGCTTCATAGTCCTTATAATTATATGCATCTACACACCTGTACTTGATATGCCACTCGTATGCCTTCGTGCCTGTATTCGTGTGTGCGTGTGTGTGTGCGTGCGCAGCTTTTGCCAGTACGGCCATCTTGCAAGCTGCTCGTGGACAGCCTCCCGTCAAACGTGTGAAAAGTGCAACCAAACCCATGCGGGAAGTTTGCTGGAGTGTTGTAAATCGTGACTTCAAGGGATGAAGCCATGAGCCGAATCTTGGCGGTTGCCTGTGGTCACTGTTGTTTGCGTTTGTTTTTACGTGATGATGACTGATGCGAGTGTAATTGAGAAATAGACTGAAAAGATTACTGGATGAATGCTATCAAATGCTGCATGTATATATAAGTGTGCGTATATATGTATGCAAATATGTATATATATATACGAGTCAACGACACTTTGTCGCAAAACTGCCCGCCCTAAAAACTTGGCCTTTAAGAGCAAAGTTACGACAGCAACATCATTGGGTCTGTGAAGGACAGCTTTCCGTTCCGTTCCCATAGCGCGTGGCTTCAGACCATCCATGCAGTGTTAGTATAAAACGTGGATAAGCTGTTGTGCAGAGTGAGTCATAGTGCCTGCTTAATTACCCTGGGCACAGAGATCTCAATGGAGGACGGTGTGCCTAATCTGTATTGCCTGCCTAAGACTAGTCTCCAACTGCATGTATATGTCTCCTACGAAGCAAGTGTTTTGCTTGTATCACAACAATAGGCAGTAGCAGTAGGTCTATCTTTTAGAACATAATGAGAAACACAATTAAATAATCAGTAAAATAACCTGTGAAATAATTGGTAAAATAATTGGCTAGATAATTGGTATCGGCAATGAAATAATCGGTATCGACATAATCAGCAGAAAGTGATATCGGTACAGTCTCTAGCAAATGAATTGTTCTTGAGATGCCTCGATTAATGTTATTAGCTTCCTGTTGGCATCATTAAATTTCTGTTGAGCAAAGGATTTGTTTATAATTGGAGCTCAATGGCTCATCCTCTTTCAAACATTGTTTCTGACTTGTCACAGTAATTAAAAGCTGCTATGGTAAGTGTTCAACTACATACATACATTATCATGTTATTTAATGTCATTTAAAACATCTTTGTGTAAACAGAACAGTATGATGCCTTCCTTAAGTTCAACGAGGATGAATTCCACAGACACTTCAACGAGTCGGCAGCCAGCTGTAAGTTGATTTCTTCTATGTATTTAATTTCTATCAAAGACATTGTGTTGTATTGTTTTGTATTTTTAAGTTTATATAGCGCATCTCATTTAGTAACTATTCAGAGGTGCTCTCTGCAACTAGCCTATTATACGTGATGTGTTGCACTTGCTTCCCCTCTCGCAGCACATTGCAGTTTTAATTGCCTCCTTGGTGTAGCGCTGTCATGTTGGGGCTGCATCTGCTTACCTTCAGGAGCTTTGCTGCCCTACTGCTGCCAGTCCTTCTCATCGTTCCATTCTCACACTCACAATGCTGTAGCATTGTGCGTTCTCTGTTGCAGGCCCTACCTCATTGGAATGGGCTTCATCTGGACCTGCTGCACTTATCTAAGAACTCGTCGTCTTCTTTCTACTCTTCTCTTAAATCTGTCCTCTTTGGCCATGGTTGAACTGGGAGCACCTCTGAGTAGATTTCTTGAAGATGCGCTATATCAAGTTCCATTGATTGATTGGGTAATCAGTGAAATTGGATTGTTAAATGTCCATTTTAACAAATAATGTCACAACAATTAGCAAAACAGTGCACAGTAAACTGAAAGTCACCTGTGGTGGTTCCACGCACATACATGGGACCAATCAATGAATTCCCGTTGGCAGCTGAAAGATGGCATGGCGTTCAGAGTTTCTGGGCTAAATTACATTGATGGACGACTATTGGCAGCTAAGGCTGTCAAAAATGTTTAAACGCACGGCCTGGGTACCCGTCGACCCACAGAGCGGGTACCGACCACACGGACATTTTTTTAGGAAATGTAGTGAATTGCACATTTCTATGGAATGTTGGGCACCCTAGAACCGATTTCATTGCCTGGGCAGTCGGCCAATATGACCAACAGAACATTTCTGGCACATGTTAGGTACAATTGCACATTTTTACGGAATGTCGGGCGCCCAGGAACCGATTTCATTGCCCGGGCAGTCAGTCAATATGACCAACGGAACATTTCTGTAAAAATACGCATTTTTATCTGACATTTGCCAGAAATGTTCCATTGGTCATGTTGGCTGACTGCCCGGTCAATGAAATCGGTTCTCGGGTGCCCGACTCAGGTACACGAGAACCGATTTCATCATCCGGGCAGTCAGCCTCGGGCGGGTACCCATTGACAGCCTTTTTAGCAGCATTTGAAGACACGGAGATGATGTCGACAAGTAGTCCTTCTCTGGTTTCCACATGCTCGGATATTCGTGGAGACACAAGGATGATGTAAAAAAGGCATTCGTCATGTGTTGGTCAGTAGATGAATAGCTAGCCACCTATGACTATCGGTCGAGGTCACTTCAACTGCCGCGTCAACCGCCCTTCACCAAGACGAAAATGCTTGCTACAGAATGTGTTTGTGGTCTGCATGGCCCTTATGAAAACCAAAATTTTTTTCAAATTTTTCCTGCACTCATGAATTTGAATTTGAATTTTCTCAACCAAATCTTTGCTCAACTGTAACATTTTCAAATTTAAACAGTTTGCAGAGTACCGTAGACTCGTCAGCTAATGTAGCTGCTGCTGCTAAAGACTCAGGTTTTTCTCAACTACCCATCTGTGAATTTCCATAGGCAGACATGACAAACCATGACAAACGTGTGCCAAATGTTTCCATGACAAACTGTTCAAGCTTAACTACCTCTTTCATCCTCTCAAGGTCAGCGAACGCCTCTTCACCATCCATCCAACTCTTGAAAGGCAAACGCTTACGGTAAAACTCCGAAACTCGAGAATAAGCAAGAAGTAATGCTCGGTTCAAGACATCATAGTCTCTACAACAGGGGTCCCCAAAGTGCAGCCCACGGCCGATGTGGCCCTCAGCAGACCTAATACGGCCCCCTGATGATTTTAGAGTTAAGAAAAAATATTCAAGTTAGCCTAAAGATGTCCAATTGACAAATGCATTATTATTTTAGGGGCCAAATACTTAATTTAACAGCATTTGACATTTTACAAGTTTAGGTGTTCGATGTGCCGAGGTGCAACACTAAAACGTTTTTTAATCTCAGAAGCAAAATTTATGAATTTCTAAATTAAAAGAAACAAAAATAAAAAAGAATTGAAGGAAAATAAACAAGACTGCTCAACTATAAAATATGTTGGATGGCTGTGCAATTTAGCGTTTTTAGTGGACATGGATCTTTTGAACGAACTTAATCTGAAAGTGCAAGGGTGGGGAAAGTTTATTAGGCCTACTACATTAGTGAACAGTGTGAAATCGTTTGAAATCGTTTGTAATCGTGAGGCTACTGCAAAAACAACTGCAGGACTGATATTTAGCCCATTTTCCGGCTTGCACAGATATACATTGTATAGAAAAAAAACGGACATTGGACATGTTCTTGAACGTTTGTGTTCCAACAAATATTTCAAGTTCATTGGCAGCCTGTCACCTGAATTTGCCTGACGTTTCTTTGAACAATTGCTTGCCATTTGCCAGAATCCATTTACTTGTAAGCCAGATTTTTGCAAATCAATTGGCGGAATGCCAATTGATTTGCAATTAGAACTTGAAGGAAAGTTTTAGAGGAGTGAACTTCATTTCGTGCACGAAAGAATGATGGAATTTTATCAAAGCCTATCGCTTTCGGCTTATAAATCCGACTATTTGACAACGTGCTCAACATGTCGTGTCACTTTTGGGGCATTGCAACAACAAGCTTTGAACCTTGATTTGGTAAAAGGCCTATAATTGCTGAGAAATCTGAATTTCCCAAATGGCATGACATTCATTTCAAGAAGTGAATTAAATTTTGACAACCTTATACTTATAAGCCTTATATGTAAAAGCTAAGCTTGAAAATACTTTGCGATTTCGACACTCACATGGTATCCCTGTCTCCCTGTGTCACTAAAGTGGCCCACGGTATATTAAACTTTGGGGACCCCTGCTCTACAACTATCAACGCCCAGTTCTGAAAAAAATTTCTGGGCTTTACCAGTAAACTGCGTGTGAAATAATGCCGTCCACTTGTCCTTAGGACAATTGTGAATAAGCATAGCTTTCTCGAAAGCTTGCAAATAATTCCCCTTTATCAACGTCATCAAATTTTGGCCCAAAGTTAATGGCTATCGCAAGCCGAAAAATTGTCGTGTGAATGGAAGGAATCAGAAACATTCAATTCCAAACATTTTGTTCCTCGCTCGCTCTTTGTTGTTCCTTTCTTTTTGTTCCGCCTCTGCTCGTTTCTTTTCATCCTCATTAGCGATGCAAACATTTCTGTCCTCCATTTCAACTGCAAACCGTGCCTGTTCTAAAGCAACCTGTGCCTTTTTCTCCTCAGCCTCTGTCTTTCACTGTCTTTCCAAAGCTTCTAGCCTTTCTTTCCAAAGCTTTCCAAAGCGTCTGCCTTTCTCTGTTTATCCTCAAGTTTTACCTTGTGCTGTCAGTTCTTTGAACTCTAGCAATCGCAATGGCAAAACTTCTACATTGCTTTCTTGTTGAAGTCGCATCTCTTAATTCCTTCAGGTTCATTCTGGTTCTTTCGTGTATCTCATCCATCCATTTTTTCCTTGGTCGCCCCCATTTTCGCCTTCCTTCTCCACACGCCAACATCACTTCCTTTTCTAATCCGTGATCACATGACATGTTCGAAGAACCCCAGCTTCCTTCTCATTGCTGCTTGTTGTAACGGCTCATCATTCTCAACTCCAATCTTTCATTTGTCTTTTCTCCATCCACGATATTCTCTGCATCTTCCTCCATATCCACATTTTGCATGCGTTAATCTTTTTCTCTACGTTCTTTGTCATTGTCCACGTCTCACAGCCATATAGTAATTTTAGGGAAAATCGTTGCCCTCACTAGCCTTTTTTGTGTCTATGCTCACGTGTTTGTCTTTCCATATCTTTTCCAGTCCATTCATTGCAGCTTTCCCTATCGCCACCCTTCTTTTTATTTCCAGATCACACTTTCCCTCTTTTTCTAATAACATTCCCAGGAACGTTAAGCTTGTTATCACCTCTATTTCCTCTCCGTCTATCTCAAAATTGTCACAATCGGCTGTTGTCATGATCTTTGTCTTCTTTAGGTTGAAATAGAAACCTGCCTTGTCACTTATTCTCTTCAACCTTCTTAACATGTTAGCTTTCTTCCCTGCCAATAGTGTTGTGTCATTCGTGTATATTAGATTGTTCAACGTTCTTCCTGCTATCTTTACTCCCTCAGTTGCCTCTTCCATTTCTGACATCCTCATTATCCTTTTGGCATACAGGTTAAATAGAATGGGGACAGAATGCACCTCTGCCTTGCCCCTCTTTATTTTAAATTTGTCTGTGTTTCCAAATTCTGTTCTTATCACCGCCACCTGGTCTCAAGTTTTAACTTTGCTAAAATGAATCGTCTTTCACTCTTGACTTCTTCATGCTTGAGTTGCCTCTCAAGTGACTCAACTTCCCAAATTTCAGAATATAAAGATTTGCGCATGCCCAATAATTTATGAACTGAAGTCGGAGAGTCAGCCACTGTAAAGAAACTTGTGCAATAGACTAAGCGAACAGCAAAGTATGTATTGCACGCAAAAAATAAGCGACCTACTTCTCAATTGAGGCGTTGAGAACCAGAGTGGCCTAACCGCCAAATATTCCGATATGGTGTTTATGATGGCTATCAATTCAGTTACTCTGAGGCTATCAACTGCCAAAGTGGCCAACAGAAATTCTTCTTTGTATTACCTATTCTATTGAAAGTTTGTTGTGGCTTTCGTCAGCGCGCCAATGCCAGAGTGGCCTATCTCCATTCTCCATGCTTATTGCATAGTGTAGGGGGGGGGCCATCAATATTTTTCGCTTACAGAAATTCCACCACAAGTCGAAAGTGACAGTATATCATATGGAATACTGTACTAGTGAACGATGTTTTTTACCCCAATAAATTATAATTTACAAACTTACATTGATCCAGCATGGGGAAAACTGTAACGATGTTTGAGCCCTAATAAATCATGATTTTAACATCTCACATTGACAAAATATGGAGATAACTGTACACATTAACAATGTTGCTTACACCAATAAACCATACTTTTAAACCTCACAGTGATCCAGTATGGGGGAAACTACTTATTAACCATTTTTTTACCCCAATAAATCATAATTTTAAGTACTCACATTAATTCAGTATGGGTAAAACTGCACTTATTAACCACATTATTTATTCAAGTAAATCATAATTTTAAGAACTCACATTAATCTAGTATGGGGAAAACTATACATATTAACCATGTTTTTTACCACAATAAATCATAAGTACTCACATTAATTCAGTACGGGTAAAACTGTACTTATTAGCCATCTTATTTATTCCAGTAAATCATAATTTTGTGAACTCTCATTAATCCAGTATGAGTAAAACTGTACTTATTAACCATGACTCATTTTACTTTCGCAGATTAATAAAACAAGGTCAATACATTACTAAAGGCCTTGCAGTTTGTTGACTTTCTAAGTGCCACAGTGGCCTAAGATGCACATGACCTTGACTAGTGACTTATAAAGTGAACATAGTACTAGAGTGTTAGTCTTCAACTGACCTGGAAGTACCACCTATATCAGAGCAATTGGTTAATGGTCAAATAATGCATTAAACAACGACACCTGATTTATGCTTGGCATTCAAATCTTTATTTTCAATTATCTCGAAATTATGTAAAATGGATTTAGGCCACTCTGGCACTCAACACCTCAAGTAGGGATTGGGTTTCCATAGGACGAGCCCCCCCCCCAATTGTTGCATGCTCCCTATGATTGATTAATAAAAATATTATATTGAAACAATAAATTCAAACAATGAAGCATGTACATTACCAGGCTCCATAGAAAAAAACGTATACAAGCACCACTTCCGCGTATATGTATATATATATGATATACTAGAGCTGTACCAATTAATCGGGCTGATTATAGAGATATTGGCAATAGCAGATATCGGCAAGATAATCGGTGCCAATAATAAAAATTATTTTTTTATTTTATAAGATTATTTCCAGTCTTAAAAAGCAAAATGACGACAGCAACATCACTGGGTCTGTGAAGGACGGCATTTCATTCCGTTCCCATATAGTCTCGTTGAGCCAATGGCTTCTTCAGACCAGTGGTGAGACCACCAGTAGACCGTGAGAATGTGTCAACATAGGTCTTGTGCAGAGTGAGTCATAGTGCCTGCCTAAGGGCTAAGGAATGGCTGGTAAATTCAAGCCAAGGAACGGCTGGCCAATTCAACAGAGAAACTGATGAATGTACATCGTGGAGGCATGCCTATCTATCAGAAGCTGAGGAAGCCATGTAATGAATACATGCTAGCTGTCAATCAGATCTCCCCGAAACATTTAGTCGCCTGAGAGGCTGAGACTAGATGGGTCTGTGAATAGGCCAGCCGTTCCTTAGCCTTTAATTACCCTGGGCACAGTTCGACGGTGGACGGTGTGTCTAATCTATATTGCCTGGCTAGGATTAGTCATGCATACATCTCCTATGGAGCAAGTGTTTGTTTGTATCACAACAATAGGCAGTAGCAGTAGGTCTATCTTTTGGAACCGGACATCTTTGGTAACACAACGAAATAATCGGCTAAATAATCGGTTAAATAATCAGGTATCAGCAAATGAATGATTAGCAATAATCGATATTGGTATAAGCGGCAAAAAGTGATATCGGTACAGCTCTAATATATACTCCTTTCCCGCAGAACACACCACTGTTATTACGAGGTACAATAGCCATTGAATAGCAAGTCCAGAAGTTATAATTTTATGTCAAATGATAAAGTATATATATTATATATATATATACATATGGTAATGTACGTGCTTCTTTGTTTAAATTCTTTATTGTTTCAATATAATATTTTTGCAAATTACCCCTAGTTTGGTCTCAATCATAGGGAGCATGCAACAATTGGGGGCTCGTCCTATGGAAGCTCATTCATTAATATATATATATATATATATATATATATATATATACACGCTCCTTTCTCACAGAACACACCACTGTTATTATGAGGTACAATAGCCAGGAAGTCCAGAAGTTATAATTTTATGTCAAATTATAAAGTATACTTATGGCTATAAGTAAATATTCTGCAGAAGACTTTAGAAATATTCTTCTGCAAGAGATTGAGAACAACGTTGATCTATCAGAAGCTGAGGAATCCATCGAAGTAAAGGACTGCATTCCAATGTCAGTGACAACTGATCACTAAGATGATACTAGCACTAAGATGATACTAGCCTAAGCTCATCTTCCAGTGAGTAGGAGTTTGCAAAAACCAGCTGCCAAACATCCTGCTAAAAGAAGTGGTCAGATTTGACGGAACAAGTGCAGCGAGAGGTGGTGGACAGCTGCAAGCTTCCAATACGAAATATGCCGATATTACAGATTCACCGGAGTAGAGAAGCAAACGTGGTCATGCACTAGCAGCTGCAGCTAGTGGAAGTTCAAGGCCTCAGACAATCAAAAGACAGTTCGCTTACGTGGAACAGTACTCTTCTGAAGGAGGCTTCTGTACGACTTAGAGCAGGGTATGTGATTCACAACGCACCTGGTCCAACACGATATGTCAATCGAAATTTGGACAGTCCTTTGAGTGCTTTCCAGCTATTTATGATAAATTCGGTTCTGCAAGAAATAGCGATAAAGAAGATATACTCTAGTGTATGGTGACAGCTGGAAGGATGTAGCTGATATGGAACTGCAAGGCTTCCTGGGGAACTCTACTTCTTGTCAGGTGTATACCTGTGTAAAGCGTAAATACTACATGTAATGCCACACGTTGTTTATATAAGTTTTGAACATCAAACACTCGGAACACTTTCAAGACAAAACTGTAGCTATTGCATTAAAGTTTATTAATTTCAACAACAAATACATGCTCATATTACTTTCTAATGTTTGTTTTCTTTACAATGAATAAAAATGCACAAAACAAAGAACTTATTATAACATTTGTGTTAGAGTCGTCTTTGTCCCCAGTAGTACTCAGTGTTTCAAAACAATTCTGGTAATCTGAGGGTTAATTTGGCTGCTTCTATGTAGTGTAATACTTTTTATTCACCAGTCAAGTTCAGAAATGGAATACATATATGTTTTGGTATTGAAAGACCTCAATATCGACTGATATCTATGAGGCAGTCTGGTGCAAGGCCACATTGGTATCGCAAGACCAGAGAGTCAACTCTATACTCAGTGCGCTGTCGGACAGAAAGCCAATGCAGAGCCTTCAGTGTCAAAGATGTGAGTCGCCAGGTGGCCAAGATAGACGCAAAAAATATTTATGCGTATTCAAAAATCATTTTTTCTTATATTTTGTCGAGTTTTGTGCTTCTTTTATATCTCGGATTATGGATTTATATCACCACTAACTGGATCACTTTTCATCAATCCGTAAATGAAACAGTTTTTCTCACGACCGAGTACGAGAATTTAAATTTTAGAAACCGTTTTTATCTTCTGCAGCCGTTAGACGCTCGTAGCACAGCGAGTCGAAACGTAACTCTGGGTGTTGACTTTGGGCTCTTAGCAACTTTACTCGATCAACAGCAATGATCAATCTGGCTATTTCACATCTTGTCATACTCTGATACGAATATGCAGTGTCATCGAATGTCGAAAAGTTGCCCCATGCAAGCGTTAACTTTATGAATAAGCCCCACGCTGCATCACATCACAGGGGCTTTGTTATGGTTACGTACGGGCCAGCCCTTTCGTCCCCAGCGCCGCCGTTCTTTAGGTGACATTGGAAGCAACCCCGGCCAACTCTCCCACAAAGTCCAGTTCAATAAGCCTACATTGAAACCATTGTCTATAAACTTTGGAAGCTTCAACATCCGTTCAGCCATCCGTTGCTCAGCCATCGTACATGACCTCATCAGAGACGAGAGGCTGGACATACTGGCACTATGTGAGACGGGATCTGTGCTGACACTCTTGATTGTATCAAGCATGACATCGCTCCCGAAGGCTTCTCTGTTCTCCATGTTTATCGGAATGGAACCTCGGGTCGCTCAGTGTCTGGCAGGGGTCTCGCTCTTATCTACAGGTCTATGTTAGAGGTCAGTGTACATCCTCAATCCTCAAGGCTCTGCACTTCCTCGTGTGAACTTCAACTAGTTCGATTGGGCAGATCATCTTCATCGATAACTATTGGAAACATCTACCGCCCACCGGGTACAATGGGAGATTTCTACAATGACCTCGCCAACCTGATGTCATCCATTAGTGTTGAGGCTGGTGAAAAACTTGTGCTCTGTGGAGATCTTAATTGCCCTGGATCTGGAGGTCAAATTAATAGCATACTGGCCGATTAGCGTGGAATGACCTGCTGCTTGACTCCAAATTCTCCGACCCTGCCTTCAATGACATACCGCCTGTCACATTCTTTGAAGTCTTTAATTTTCTCAAATAATGGTTCCTAAATCATCAGCATTGGACTTCAAACCTACATCACTCATCATCTCTTGTTCTGATGTATTCTCTCACCTCATTGCACACTTGGCAAACCTATCTTTTGCTGAGGGATGCTTTCCTTCATGCTTCAAATCTGCTTTAGTCACGCCTTTACTTAGACACTAGCAATTTGTTTAACTTGGCCAACCTATCTTTTGCTGAGAGATGACCTATCTCCAACTTCAATAACATTTCCAAGATCCTTGAACGTCTGTTTCTTATGCGTATCAAGTGACACATTACTTACTCTCCCAACTTCAGTCCCTACCAGTCAGCATATCGCGAATGCTACTCCATGGAAACTGCTCTTATCTCTACACTGGATTACATCTTCTCATCTATTGATGATGTTAAAGCCTGCCTCTCTGTGTGTCTTGACCTTAGTGCAGCCTTTGACACTGTAGACCACCAGTTACTCCTTTTAAGACTTGCAAAAAGCTTTTGTGTCTCTGGGACTGCCTTACACTGGTTAGCTTCATACCTGGTTGACCGCAATCAGCAGGTGGGCATTGGATCTTCTCGGTCAGAGCCTACACTTGGCACTGCTGGAGCGCAACAGGGATCTGTCCTCAGCCCTTTATTATTTACAGTCTTTACTTCCCCAATCAGTTGTATAGCTAAACACTGGAATTCAATTGCAATAGTATGCAGATGATACTCAGCTCCATATTGCTCTGTCATACACTGATCAGTCGGGTAAACTAAAACTGGAAGAATTTCCTCTCATGGTTCTGTTTCAATGGTTTGGCCATAAACCCAGACAAGTATGCAGCAATTGTATTTGGCTCATGTCAATGCCTGCGTTCTTTCCCTATGCTCTCTAGCTGTGCCGCTTTCAGACTCTGTCAAAACACTAGGGGTTACCCTCGACAGCAAGCTCACATTTCGACCTCACGTAACAAGCCTTTGTAAATCTTGTTTCTACCACCTCAGGGCAATACGTCCCATAAGGTCTGCTCTAAAAAAAAATATGTCTGAAACTATAGCCTGCACACTTGTATCCTCTCGCCTCAATTATGCTAATTCACTTTTTGTCGGTCTCTCAGACCTTGAACTCAAAAGGCTTCAACGTATCCAAAATACCTTAGCTCGAGTAGTGCTACGCGTCCCACCATGAACATGCTCCTCTGCCCTACTTCACCAGCTACATTGGCTCCCTGTTGAATTCAGAATCAAATTTAAGTTAGCTTATTTGACCTACAAAACCCTCATCACCAGTACACCTACCTGTATTAATGCTCTTCTAACTTCTTACATTCCTCCTTGTTGCTTACGATCATTAAGTACAGGTCTTTTAGTTGAACCACGATACAGAACAGTTATGGCCTCTCCTGCATTTCATGTCTGCTCCTAGGGAATGGAATCGACTGCCACTCTCTCTTCGTAGCTCAAATTCACTTTCTTCTTTCAAAAACGACTTAAAACTCACTATTTCTCTTTGGCTTTCAAGGATTTGGAAATCTAATTGCATCTTCTCCTGGCGACTGACTATCCGCGCCTCAGATTCACATTTAGGTGTGACCTTGTGCGCATTACAAATTTAATAAATAATAATAATAATAAATAATAATATAATCTTGTAAAATGATTGTATTTGGCCAATAAGGCGTGCTGCAGCTGGCAGTATACGATCTAGAGAAGACTGAAAGACCAAAATAGAGAGTTAAATAGTAATCAAGTCATGCTGTAATGAAGGCATGGACAAGAGTAGCTGAAGCTTTGGCAGTTATCGAACCTTCCCACTTTATTGTGGGGACGAAGTTGGTAATGGCAATTAAAACTACGGTGATGCAGATGTGGTTCAAGGGTAGGCTTCTTGTCCAACTAGATGCCAAGGTCATAAATAGTAGCTGAAAATTGTAGGTAGAGAATTTAATAGCCATGTCATCCAAGTCAAGTCATATGAATTTAGTCTTTGTCGAATTTAGATGTATGCGATATGATGACATCCATGTCCTTGGTATAACACATTTTCCCCAACAGCCAAAGCAGCATTTGCAGGCCATGTGCATATGACATGGGTCATATGCATATATACCTGTAAATGAGCCACTGTAAGGGCCTGCCAAAAGTGTCTGATACAGGGGCGTCAATCCCCTTGGAGGCAAATCCCGTAAGTGTTAACAAAAGCAAGAAATTCTAGTTCATTGATGGAGGATGAAATGAACTAGAAACTTATTAAACAATATGTACACACATTCCTCCCTAGACTAAAAAATTCCCCCCTCCCACCCACATGAAACTGAAGGCATTTGCTTCTGGATCTTCCTTGGTCTGAATGATCAATAGATAGGAGACAAAGTAGTGCTTCCATCAAATGGCACCTTCTGAATCCCAACTGGCATGATGATGACAGGAAGTTGTTCCTCTCCAGGTGCCAGCCTCTATCTTTTCAATGATCTTTGATAAAACATTGTCTACTTGTCTGCAGTTGGGTCCCCTTCCCTTGATCCAGGCCATTATTTTTCAAAGTCGGGATCAGTATTGATCTCTTCTGCAACGGTGGTAAGACACTGTCCCGAAGAGATCAGTTACATAGCTCTGTAAGGAGCAAAAGTAATATATATATACAGTTATACATGTTATTTAAGTAGGAAGGTTGAGAGAGGGTCAATTTCACATGATTTTGGAGGTGAATCAATGATGATGCACCGTAGTTCCTGCGGGGTAACCTCTTTAAAAATGACAGACTGCTATCAGTGGTAGGATGATGAGGTAGTGGAGAGCCCTCTGTGGCTTGTCAAACACCCAAGGTCTTAGTTGTGTAATTGAATTCTTTTGCATGAGACAAAAGCAGTTCTTCTGTTGGACCGTGCGATGTTAGTCAACAAATGATCAAAAGAACTGTGTTAATGCAAAATACATTATTGGTGTCCGTGATGTTAATGATCATTTTTTTAGCTTATTTCAAACTTATTTTCATTTTTTAATGTTAGTATGGGCTGCTCACATTGTGTATTTACATATTTATCACACTGTTTCAATAATTTAGCGAAATTTCATATGAATGTTGCATTATAAACACTGAATGCTAACGATATGTGTCCCAGTGAACATCATATTCATCATATGATGTTCACCATATTTTTCATCATATTTTTTAAAATGAATTATATTTATTAATTTAATTTTCCTATCTTGTTCAAAGCTGTGACTACAAACACATCATTACTTAGCTCAAATACTGAACAGAGAGACATCAAAATATTATTTCATATAATATTCTACATTTTATAGTTAAGTCTTTGTCAATATGTTGTTTTTGCAAAATTTTACATCGACTAGTTAATGAATAAGTTTTTGCTTACAAATCAGCACAACATAGACATATTGCATATTATTTGAAAACCCTTTTCAAATTCTTCACAAGAATATGACATCCACAAGTTCATAATAACAAAGCAAAACTTCACCGCTCATGACCAACTTTAAACAATAAAAATTCAAACTGCTAATATTTTAATATTGAAAATCTGCAACAAATTTCATCACCAGCATGATATGGCAAACAACACCATTGAAGTAAATACACATTTAACAAACTAAAAAACATATTGCACTAAAAGTTAAATACAGCTGTTAGCTTCCTACAGAATTTATCCACAAACACTTTGAACAGCTTGTTTACTTTATTCCGTTTACAGAGGAAAGGTATTTAAGACAAACATATTTCTTACACTTTTCATAAAATTTACAGTTTTTGTTTGCCTATATTTGCCACCAGCTGTCTTTTGATAAGCACACACAAAACAACCTCTTTCAACTGAGAAATCTGCTTAGCTATCTAGCAAGGGTTGCACCAGCTAATGAGCGAAATTCAATTTGCAATTTCTTGTGTCACAGCCTTTCTTCCTTTCCTATGGATATAAATTTATGTACAGCATCATTGCATTTATTATATAACCATGAGAAGCAAAATAAAAACAATTGCATCCACCATTTTGCAGTGTGGCGTTCGGGAGCATGGCATCCTCTGGGCTGTGTTCATAGTCATTAATAATTTCTGGGTTATCCACTGTTTCCATTGCCACTGTTGGAAATAGATATCATATGCGACCCAAGGGATCAAAATGGTTTACATGTTGGAGATTTCAGAATATGAGTATTACACATATTTGTAAAGACCCCATTAATTGCTTTAAAATGACAAAATCAAATTTGATTCTACCTTTCTTTTTGACAAAGTTATGAATGAAAATGGGTCCACTTGTGGTAAATTCTGAGTCTGAGAAAAACATGTTATCAGTTCATCAACAATATGAAATACTACACAAGACCCTTTACAAAATCATAGCAATATACATTAAAACACTGAATTTCATGAAATGTGATAAACCAAACAATTAAAAATTTTGCACATATTCATAATAAAATCTGAAAATGAGCGAAAATTGAATTTTGAATATTATTTACTGTTTCTAGCAATGCAATCGGCCGACATCCGACTCATTTTGATTCCTTGGTCATTATGACAATTGGACATGGCTATATATACAAATGGGTTCACGACATCCCCCAGACATTTCTCCCGATCGATCACTTACCCAAGAAAGTACGACACTGCCTAATAGCCAAGCGAGCACATGGAACTAGATGCTCACCCCTCGTCGCAATACCCTAGATATCATTAGTGTACCTGAATGTATGGCTGATGATGTATGTCTGATATTTAGATCTGTTTTTGTTTTCAGATGTTTCTTGAAGTAAGGCTGCAGTTATTTGATAGAATGAATTACTGATCCATCATCTGGTTTCAAGCAAAATGGTTACAGACAATGTTGGTGCAGAAAGGCTATCATATCTCGTTGCATTTTTATTTTATTTTTGTGCATGCACAAAATAAATAAAAATTCCACCAATGTTAATATTTTCAAACTTGTGTCTGGATTTTGATTCTTTTTTATGTTCTAAATTAACGAAAGTATTTAGCAGGTAATACACCATGGTAACTGTCTAGCTGTTGTTTCAAAGACATTTTTTTGATGCATTTGTGAAGGCTGCAGTAATTTGATAGAATGAATTACTGATCCATCATCTGGTTTCAAGCAAAATGGTTACAGACAATGTTGTTACATGCACAAAATAAATAAAAATTACACCAATGTTAATATTTTCAAACTTGTGTCTGGATTGTGATTCTTTGATATGTTTTAAATTAACGAAAGTATATAAGAGGTAAAATATACCATGGTAACTGTCTAGCTGTTCTTTCAAAGACATTTTTTGATGCATCAGTGAAGTTGTGTTCGGTAGTTCACAAAAGATGTGAACATATTACATATTGTTACATTCTGGTATTTGCTCATGTCCATAAGGGTTCTCATCAAAAGTCCTATTCAGATTGTAAACAGCACACATTCTTCCATTTCTCCAGTATATAAGGAAAACACACAGCCGGCCTTAGCCTCCTTGGCTCCCTAAGGCGTGGTCTCTCAGGCGCTCCTTACAAAATGAAAAAATAGAACTATTTTATTATTAGTAAAAAAATCAATTAATTGTCTCCAAACTCCATAGAGAAAAGTATATAGGGCTCTCATTTTTAGATTCAAGAATTAAAAAAATTACAAATTAGAACAAGGAGCACATTCAACACAAACAAGAACACAAAATAACTTTAATTAGTATCTGAAGTTAACTTTTCTTGATTTTGTTATTGGCAAAATCTTTAAATTATAAAAGAAAAGTCTAGATTTTGGGTGATGACATTTTCATGGACAGAGTTCCTAAAGTGGAGAGTCTGTGTTGTGACAGACTTTAGGTAGGTATTAATTAACTTCAGTTTGGAAAAACTTCGTTCTCCACATTACAGGAATTGTTAGTAAAGTTCGCATAGCAATCCATATATTCGAATATAACTCTTGAATTGTATGTAGCAGATAGTTCTTCTGGGTCTGTGTGATCGACCTTGCATTTTTTGTATAAAAAAATGTTTTCATGCTCATAAACTTTTATTTTGGTCAAACTGTTGCTCTTTTTCTGTTCTTCACTTTCTGTTTTCGTAGCCAGGTGGTTTTTTTTGACATTTCAATTTTTATCGGAAATCACAAGTTTTTTTATATAAATTATTATTGATTAAAAATAAGGTTTTATTTTTTTGTTTTGTTTTCAAATGACGAACGTGATTTGATGACGTTCATTAGTGACGTAATTAGCTGAATGCTTGAAAGTAGGGAGGCAACGTAAGGAACATCACAAAAAAATAAAATTAAGCAAAATAAGAAACAGAAAATATGGTTTTGATAACTATGATATAAAAAATATAAAAAAGTGTGCCCTAAATTGTCAGCGCCCTACCTGTCGGCGCCCTCGGGTGGTGTCCAACCTCGCCACCCCCAAAGGCCAGCTCGGGTAAAGCAGCAAGCGAACATCAAAATACAGCAGTAAGCAACTGTTCTGCAAAGGTAGACTTGATTTGACTTAACTATCAATTCAATGACTTGTATAGAACATTAAAGGAGAATGGATCAACTCTTGCCACCCTCCCTTCTGCACTCAACCTTTTAAGAATCAGACAAATGTTGGACAGTGTCTACATTGTCTACAACAGTGTCTACATGCCAAAGGGCCGTCCATAAAGTACGTACGCCGAAAACTTGACTTTTTGGATCCCCTCCCCTCTGTTGCAAGGTGTACGTTTGACACCCCCCCCCCCAAAGTACGTACGCTTTTGCAACCACCCCCCCCCCCGACTTTGTTTTACAACAGTTTTAATTAATTAAATATTATGTTTTTAAAGCCAAAAAATTAAATGTTTATTTGAGTAGTTAATGTGCTTAATTTTTAATACGTGTGCTAATGGCTAATGTGTATTATGCACATTATCATTAAATTTATTAATTTACTGTATGAAACTTTGTTCATTTTATGCTACTAGATCATATATTAGTTCAAAATAAAATTTAAGAAATTTTTTTAACATTATAAAAGAGAATGTTGGTAATAATTAGACAGGACAACAGATACGACGTATTTCACATCATAATTTTTTTTCTCTGCGTACGTACTTCTTTTGAGGGAGCCCTCCCCCCCCATACGCAAACATACGCTTTTCCTGGACTCCCCTCTGAGCGTACGTACTTTATGGACGGCCCCCAGTCCAACAGCTGTTCTCCTTCTAACAGCAGTTGTAAATATATCTGGTACAGGCTAGGACCTTTATCCTCACTCTCTTCCCAATTCCATATTATGCCAGGCGTGCAACAAATCCCCACACCCTAGAAGGAAGAAACCCAGAGGTGTTTCTGACCTAAGATAAACAATGTAACAATATGTATATGATCGATTGTAAACGACTGCGGTTTGTCAACTGGTGTAATAATAAACAAAGGTTCACATCACAGTAAAACGTTACCTACATTTTACACAACAATAAAATGAACATTATCAGAGCCTGTATCAAAACAGCTCAAGATAATGCTATTCTCACACAATTAATCAGACAACCCACATTTGATTTTTCTCAACAGGTATGCAGCACTCTCTCTAATCTGTAGCATTTTGTACACTTTAAAAGATTTGTTAAAATAACATATTAGGAACCTCAAATGAATGAAAACATTTCATAAAAAAATAAAATCTCAGGCCCCGAAATGAATGAAGACATTTCATGCAAAGTAGTGTGGCGAACCTTTCATAGGTCCGGCACCGAGCGTTCACGTATCAGCAGCAGTTGGGGCGAACACCCAGGGAAAACCTTTAGTTCCTTCCCATCTTCTCCTGGTACCTTGGAAGGCCGAGTCCGAGGTTCTCCCTTCTTCTTGACTGTCCGCTGAGTAAGACCTGCAAGGTCTGGCGCAGGATTTGACGACTGCTACTAATTCGAAAGTCACTAGGCTAGAGACGGAATCACTCGTTGTTCGTCGAATATTCTTTTAATACAAATTAAAGGCAACAGCCAACATTAAACTCGTGAAAAAGAATCAAAATAAATCGACACAGTCATTGTCGATTCGAGCTCTAATGTTCTTCAATTATCAAATACCTCTACTGACTGACTGCTTCGACTGACTGACTTATCACATGCAGTCGTTCCTTATATAGCTTCCAGAGGGAGCACAAATTGCTCCCACTGGGCTCACTGGTAACGATTTGGATGCCCTCATCCCACATAAATCACGCACATCAAAAGAAGGCAACAAGTTCACTCCGACAGCAGCAGTAACCTCTATCCTAACTAGTGATGACGAACTAAAGTTTCACGGCTAGCTGACCGTTTATGCGGCTCAATCACCCTATCAAGAGTTCAGTACCGAAAACCTAATTCTGCTATCACTAATACAATTAACGCAACAACCCCGACTGGGGCGATGCACAATCAGCAGCTTAACTTCAAAGTCAAGTTATCATCAGAAAGATAACCAAAAAATTCACATAAATGGTTCGGGCGAAAGCACAGAGACGTTAGTGAAGGCTGCCAGAGGAGCCGAAATTGCTCCCTCAGGAACACAAATTGCTCCCGCGCCTACTGGAAGCGAGCAGGACGGCGCCTCTCGCGCTGTGGACGCCAGTCCGTCGTCTCGGCCACGACGGGAAGAACAGTCGTAGCGGCGCCTGCTTCTGTCGCCCCATCATTCGCGCACAGGCGTAATTTGTCAACGTGTACGATGAATGGGCGAGAGTTCGTCGACTGGCGAATACTGTAATTGACTGGCCCGCACCGTCGCTCCACGAAATAATGTCCAGTATACAGGGATTGCCATTTAGGACTGCGACCCTGGTAGCGACGCGGAGTGAAATACCATACGCGGTCTCCTGGAACGAAGTCCGCTTGACGGACGCGTGGATCGTACGCCCGTTTCTGGCGCTCGGTGGCGACCTTCAGCTGCTCCCGCACCAAACGGTAAGCAGCCTCCATCCGATATGCGAAATCTCGGACACAACTTGGATAAGTAGAGCCTGTGAGCTCCACATCCGGCGGCCTCCCGTAGACCAGGCGTATCGGTGCTATGGCTTACCGACCGAACATGAGAAAGTTCGGAGTAAAGCCAGCCACCTCGTGCGGCGATGCCCTATAGGCGGCCAGGACATGGGGCAAGAAATCATCCCAGTCTCTTTGATGGCTGCTTAAAACCTTACCCGGCATGGCATTGAGGGTCCTGGGAAACCTCTTGATTAACCCATTCCCGCTAGGGAATGGGTTAATCAAGAGGTTGATAGCTAACTTGAGGTTTGGACCTTGTCTATGCCCAATAGTTTTCACAGTTCCCGGAATAAATTCCCTTCGAAATTCGTCCCCTGGTCGGTAAGTATCTGCAGCGGGACCCCGTACCGGACAATTACATTATCGACTAAATTTCGGGCTACCGATGTCGCCTCCTGGTTAGCCATAGCTATAGCCTCGACAAAATTGGTGAAATTGTTCATTACAGTCAGAATGTAGGTATGCCCCGTTCTACTTCGAGGGTGAGGACCAGTAATGTTGATGCTCAACCTCTCCCATGGTTCCCCGCACTGCATGGGCTGCAGTGCTACCTGCCGTGGCGGATACCCACGGTGGTATCTATTGCATTGTCGGCAGAAGCGCCTCATATCCCGGGACCACCCAACCCAGTAACCTCGGCGTCTTACTTGCCAGCGGGTCCGGCGCATACCCAGATTGCCCCCGGTCAACCCTGTATGTGCAAGTGCCAAATACTCGTCCCTCAGCCTCGTGGGAACCAGGGCTTGTTCCACGCCTTCCGGTAAAATACCCCGTCCTGTAAATAGAGGCGGTCCTTTTGGTGCCAAAGCACCTTCACAGCCTCGCATTCACGCAGGATGGCTATCAAGTCCGGAGGCTGAGCTCCGTCTTCGAGCCAAGGCCTCACTATACTGAGATCGGGATCCTCTCGTTGTGCCCCAGATAAGTGCTCTATAGCGCCGACTTCCGAGCCTGGTTGGGCCCCGTCAGGCGCTTCGACGACTGCTGCCGCCATGCTTCACTCATCTGACCCACACTGTCGGCAAGGCCGCCGCGACATCGCATCAGCATTCCCGTCCTTCTTTCCGGGCTTGTGAATCACTTGGAATTCATATTCCGCAAGCCGCTCCAACCATCGACCTTGTTGGCCAATTGGCTCCGGCGTGCGTTGTAGCCACTGCAGGACGGCATGGTCCGTTCGCAACACGAACGGCCGCCCTAACAGATACTGCCTGAAGAGTTTCACGAAATGCACTATTGCTAAGAACTCTGTCCGGGTCACGCAATAGTTTCTCTCAGCCGAGGACAGCAACCTACAACCATATACGAATACTCGTTCTTCTCCATCTATCCTGTAAGAAAAAACACTGCTCCGATGCCAACGTCACAGGCATCCACAGACATCCCAGTCCAACACATATGTCCCTTCATCCTTGGACAAAGCCAGAACCAGGGTAGTCTACAGAGCTCGTTTCATCTGGTCGAAGGCCACTTGGCAAGCGTCGTCCCAAACAAAAGCTCCCTTCTTGGTAAGCTCGAACAGGGGAGAAGCCAGCACCGAAAAGTCCCGAATAAACCTACGGTAATATATAGCCCGAAGAAAGATCGTACGTACTTCAAGCGCTGCAGGACAGGCCACTCGATCACATCGCGAATCTTCGCACTATCCAGGTCAATTTCCTCTGGGGTCACCACATGGCCAAGGAAATTGACTGTCCTAAGCAGGAGATGGCATTTACTCGGTTTTAACTTGAGATTAGCTTCCCGGAGGCGCTCTAACACCAATCTCAATCGCTCCAGATGTTGCTCAGGGGTCCTCCCGAAACAAATTACATCGTCCAGATATACTAGACAGGCCTCAAAATTAAGTCCGGACAAGACGATGGCCATAAGCTTCTGAAACGTGGCGGGCGCATCACAGAGCCCAAAGGGCATCACCTTCCAACGGAAAGTACCCCTACAAGTTACGAACACCATTTTCTCGGCGTCCGCCTGGTCCAAAGCTACTTGATGGTAGCCGCTACGAAGGTCCAGCGTGCTGAACCACCCACCGTCAGCTAAGGCATTCAGGCACTCATATATCCTGGGAAGCGGGTAAGAGTCCTTTCTCGTCCGTTCGCTTAACTTCCGATTTTAAGGGCCAACACTATGTTTGACGACCACCAGCTAGCAGCAGGTTCAATTCGCTCGGACGCCAGCAAATTATTTAACTACTCATCGATCGCCACTCGATGGGGTAACGGATGTCTACGTAGGGGCTGCCTAACAGGGGCGCTTTTTCCGTGACAATTTTATGCTTCAGAACCGACGTCCTTCCGAGATCTAATTTACATTCGGAAAAGACATCGTTAAGCTCCCGTAGTAGCTCACCCAATCGCGCCCGGATATCAGGCGTCACCTCCTCTGGAAGGTCAGACAGTATGCCCTCGTACGATGGTGTCCGGCGCTCAACTCTTATCGGCCGCCCGACTCACCTCGACCTCCATCGGGTGAAACCCAGCGATTACCTGATCGTCACCGAATTGGACAGGGTCATCGCTTAAACTAACTACTCTCACTCGAGTTGTGTCGGCGCTATCCTCAGCACGACCCGAGCGAGATGAACGCCCGGCCTAATTTCATGGGCCTCAGTCATCCAGGCCGGCGCAACAGAAGCCATATCCCCGTAAATCGTACGCACGGGTACATCGCTCTGACATTTGGGCTGAATAACCACGTCCTCAGCGAAAGCTATTCGCCTACACCAAATGGACCCATTGCCTTTTACCAAAAAACTGCGTTGGCGGCCAATGAATAATGCACCGGACCCGAAGGCTAAGCGAAAGCGATGCTCCCTGAGCCCAACATAATTTCAGTTATCTGGTCAGATACCAAAAACGCACTAGAGATTTCCAATTCCGGACGTACCTTAACGGGCAGCCTTACCTCCCCGAGACCATTTATGTTGGACCCGTTATCAACCATCAAGGAACGGTTACAGGGATGAATCTCTACCTCTACAAAAGCAGATGCAGGCACGAAGCTCACCTCAGACCCGGTGTCGACTAGGCACAACTGCTGATGTCCGTTGAGCGTCCCCCGATCGCGCTGCTGGTCGCTCGGTTCGGAGCCTTCGGCCTCGTGGTGTGGTTGACTACCGCTGCCTCCTTAGGCGTCGGCTCGGCGATCTTCGGTGCGGCGTCGTCTTCGCATCGATCCCTACCCTGCCGGCAGTCGCGGACGAAGTGTCCGGGCCGGCCACAGCGGAAGCAGGTCCCCGTCCGTCGCTGCCAATGGTCACCCGCGGCACGAAGCAGACCCTGGTTGTCAGACGACGTGGCTCGATATGTCAGCTCCCTGGTTTTCGGTCGCACTTGGCTTCCAAGTCCCGCTCCCAGCGTCTCTGTTCCTCTTGTTGCTTGGTCAGGAAGCGCTCCAGCCAGGCCTGCAGTTGCGAACTCTTTTCGGTCGAACTTGGCCTCAAAGTCCCGCTGCCACGCTGTTCCTCTTGTTGCTTGGTCAGGAAAGCGCTCCAGCCAGGCCTGCAGTTGCGAACTATCGGACGTCTCTTGAGTCCCATGAGCGCGGTTCGACGGCTGCGTTCGGTCGTCCGAGTTCATCGTCGCCCGGTAGGCTTCCAGCGGAACGCAGTGCGATACGCCTCGTCCAGAGTCTTCGGCTCTCGCTCGCATACCTTGAGCGAGAGCTCCCGGTCTCTCATGGCCTCCAGGAAAGCGTCCTTCGGTCGTCTCGTTGGATGACAAAGGATAGGCGAGGACGACCAAGCAACGTATTTCATTCAGCAGGTCGCTCAGGCTTTCTTCCGTTCGTTGGCGTCGGTAGTAGAGTTGGGCACGTAAGGTTTCGCAACCCCTCGACAGGCTCCTCGTAGGTCACGTCCTGCCGAGCCCCAAAGTAGCTGGGTCGCGCCCTTCTCCAGAGCGCAGCGTAGATAGTCGACTCGATCTACGGCGGTCCATCGGTTATGTCTGGCGCACACCTCGAGCTGAGCCAAGAATGATTCGAGCGACCCAGTCCCGTCGAACTTGCCAGGCTTCATCAACGACGTCGGTCCCGGAGCAGACCCTTGATGCCCTCCAGCAACTTCGGCATCAAAGTTGGTTCATCTGCTTTCTCCGGCGGTCCCGACTTCATCGGCTTCGGATTGTCGAAGTCAATGCTCTCCAGCAATCGGCTATGAGTGTAGAGCGTGCTTGGCTGTCTTCCCGGCCCGGCCGGAGTCGAACTGTCGATAGGCGGCGCGTCGACGTTCAGCAGCGCTCCGTCGTCTTCCATCAGCACCAGTCTTTCGATTCTAATTCTCGGCAACAGTCTCTTTCAACACACTTCTCGGGTGTCAAAGTCAATTGACCCCACTTCTGTTACCAAATTTGTGGCCAACCTCTCTTGGGTCCGGCACCGAGCGTTCACGTATCAGCAGCAGTTGGGGCGAACACCCAGGGAAAACCTTTAGTTCCTTCCCATCTTCTCCTGCTATCTTGGAAGGTCGAGTCCGAGGTTCTCCCTTCTTCTTGACTGTCCGCTGAGTAAGATCTGCAAGGTCTGGCGCAGAATTTGACGACTGCTACTAATTCGAAAGTCACTAGGCTAGAGACAGAATCACTCGCTGTTCGTCAAATATTCTTTTAATACAAACTAAACGCAGCAGCCAACATTAAACTCGTGAAAAAGAATCAAAATAAATCGACACAGTCATTGTCGATTCGAGCTCTAATGTTCTTCGATTATCGTCTTACAACTATCTCTACCTCTACTCTACTACCTCTACTGCTCCCACTTACTGCTTCGACTGACTGACTTATCACATGCTATACATCATCGTCCCTTATATGGCTTCCAGAGGGTGCACAAATTGCACCCATAGGGAGCACAATTTGCTCCCACCGAGAGCAGAAATTGCGCCCATAGTAGCACAAATTGCTCACTCGGCTGCACCGGCAGAAACCGCCACAAAAGCATCTTAAGAGCCTACAAATGAATGAAAACATTTAATACAAAATATCATCTCAGAGGGCTTCCAAATGAATTAAGACATTTCATACAAAATAACATGTCTCATTGCCAGAGTTGCCTCCTTGTTATGATTATCAAAGACGGGCTCCTGTTGACTATCACTCAAGTCGATGTTCATATAAGAAACTTCAATAAAGAAAGAAATTAATATGTACATCAAAGATGAGGGTGTCTTTATTCGATGACGTTATCTTCATCGTCGATCTTCAGTGGATTTGTTGAGCTAGGCAGAAACACAGACGCACAAAACGTTCCATATAACACAATGTTTGGACCCTCGCTAATGGCTAGGTCAATCTCCCATCCTCCATCATGCCCGAGATAAGAAATCAGCAACAACATACTTGCTTCCGGGTCGATACTTGAATTCCATGTCGAATTCCTGAAGAGCCAGCACCCAGCGAGCTAACTTAGCGCTTTTATGTGTGGTCTCTGTCAGAAAGGTCAAAGGATTGTTATCCAAGAGGAGTATGACTCTTGACATAAAAATCCATGAGCGATCGCGCCTTAGGGAACATATCACCGCTTAAGCATCCCGCTCTATTATCGACCGTCGACGCCGTGTGGGCGTAAGCTACCAAACGAGATTGGGACTTCCGCCCCGTCGTCTGCCCATTGAAATAGACAGCACCCAGCGACTGTTCCGCTTGCATCTACTGACAAACCAGAGTGTTTGTTTAAGTCAACTGTATCTAAGCGCACAGCATTACCAGAGGTCGTTCTTCAATTTATCTAACGCCTGTTGATGCTCGGGCCGCCAGAGGATATTATTGGGTACATTCTTTTGGGTTAAGTCAGTTGATACTTGCCTGTTTCTGCCAGAGAGGGAATGAAATTCCTAAAAATAACTGAAAAATCCGACCAAACGACGAATGTCCTTCTTACAGGTGGCGGTAGTGATCTCCCCAATACTAGCAATTTTGACCGGGTCAGGCTCTATGGTCCGCGACCCAATCACGTGTCCTACAAAAGTGACCTTGCTCTCTGCTTAGGAGCACTTCTTAAGACTGAAAGTCAGACTCGACTTCTTAATGATCTGAGAGAAGTCTCTGAAGTTATCCAAGTGGTCAGACCATATCATCGAATGGACTGCCATGTTGTCGACAAAGGGTTCAGAGAAGTCTCAAACCGGATGCAAAAGGCGTGAGACACACCGGGTGAAGGTGTTGCTCGCTGAGCGGAGCCCAAATGGTAACCTTTGAACTCGAAGAGTCCCGCATCACAAACAAATGCAGTCAACCAACGTGATTCCGGATGAACCGGAAGTTGCCAATATCCGTTGCGCTCGCGAAACAGCTGATGTAACGGGCCTTGCCTACATTCTGCCGCACGTCGCTTATGTCGGGGGTGGGATAACAATCGCCTGCTGAGTAGAGATTGACGTGACGATAGTCAATCGCCAGACTCACTCCAATCTGACCGTTGGGTCCATTTGAGTACACATGCAACTGGACTCGCCATCTCGCTATACGAATGAACGATTATATCTAGGGCTAGCATTCCCTTTGTTTGTTTATCCACTTCTGGTTTGAGCACCTCCGAGATTTTGTAAGCTCGCAGACGCTTAGGCCTAAAATCGGGGAATCTTTATTTTATGCTCTACCAGTGGGCAATAACCCGGCTTTTCTGAGAAAACCTCCGGAAATTGATCCAATAACTCCAAGAGTTGGCGTTCTCGTCCTCAGATAAATGAACCACTTTATCTGGGTTAATTAGAGTACATGGACGGGACTCAGTAGCTGGGCAATTCTCGATCACCTCTACTTCCCCAAATTCTTCATCTCGATCGTAAATAACTGCGCAATTGTTTACAATCGCCTGTTCGATGCGTTCGTTGAATTTTCTTATTTTTTGGCATAAATGTGTCTCTTTTTCCCGTCAACTTATACCATGCATGAGTGAGGGGATTTAACTTGAATCACCGTACCAGGTCCTCTCCAGCGACTTTACAACGTGACTCCGTCTGCCCGAGAGGCCAAAACGATCGCCTTGTCGCTGACCTGATAACAGCGGTCCATGCTACGTAAGTTGTAATGTGTTACGTGTCGTTTCTGTTCTATGTCTGGTTACAAAGCGTATAGCTTTGCCAATTCTCCTTCAGTCCTTGTAGATACGCTTCAGAGGTCACGCCTATGCTACAGGGTACTTCACGATTCCCTGCCTATGTCTTCTTGAGCATACTCTATGTCCTCTAGGTAACGTGCCATAAACCAACAGGTATGGGCTTACGTGAGTAGTTGCCGACGGTCTTTCACGCAGACTCCATAGGACAAATGGCAAGAGATGATGCCATCCACGTGGATCAGATTGTGCCTGTTTGTAGACTATTGTCTTCAGACTTTGGTTACAGCGTTCGACTAGGCCACTGGCTTCCGGATGTCCAGGAGTATTAAAACGGGGTGTGCATCCGAGGCGATTAAGCATCTCCTTAGCTAATTTGGTAGTGAAGTTTGTACCACAATCCGTCTGTATAACGTTAGGTACACCATTAGGTACACCGAACGTCATGAATATCTGAAACAGGGCGTTACAGATCGCTCGAGCACTTATTGTTTTGAGCGAATAGGCCATTGGCCAGCGCGAGAATCGGTCGACTACGACCATGGCACAATTATACTCGGGCTTAGTGGTGTCACCTGGCTGCAAAAAAATGGGCCAATACAATCGGCCATCAAATTGCTGAAGGGGAGTTCGTCATTGCGTGGAATCAGTTGAATAGGCACGCGGTGAGCCACCTTGGCGGGTGCCCTCAGTTGACAAATTCCGCACGAGGCGCAGTAGCTACACACTCGTTCATCCATTCCCGGGAACCAGCAACTCAAACGGATCCTGTCTCTTGTTGACTTGAAGGCCACATGCCCCGAGAAAGGAGCATCATGAGCCATTTCCAAGACAACGCCTACTCTGGACTCTGGGAGACACAGTTGGGTGACTTTGTAACCTGCTATACTGTGCCGATGGTATAATAAACTACCTTCAGCCAAGAAGCCGCCTTTGCTTTGTTCGGCTAACCTCCTGGCTGGCATAAGCGAAGAGCATTGAGCCTGCTCTCTCGCTAGCGTCTCTGTGTCTTTTACTCTGATATTAGTCACTGGTGGGTTAGCTTTATATCTAGGAAATTGGGCGGGCTTTTTCTAAGGAACCTCACTGGTCGCACCCGACACGGTCTCTTCTTCTACCTGCTCAAAATAGCTACTCTCAATCAATTGGCTAAGAATATTACTCTCGTCTGTTGGCTGGACCTCATTGTGTTCGTTAGCTGGGTGACTAGAGATTTGGGTTATCTCTGTCTTGGCTGTAAGGACGCTATATTTTGCCGTGTCTTGCCAGGGGCCACAACACTCGGTGTTAGAATGACAGCTTTATTCAAATTGGGTACCGCTGCCATCTAGACACGGACCGCAGGTGCAATCTTTAGCCTGCCTGCTTGCTCGTCAATCGTCGGTCTCATGAGTAGGCGAACGACATCTGTCAGAGTCGTATCGCCATGCAACCCTGTCAGTTGTATTTGTTTACATACAGGTAGATTCAGAGGGTCCACCTGGTTTTATTGACACAGCATATCTGAGCGCCACTGTCTACCAACGCCATCTGGTCAGGCATGTGATCAATTCGCGCCTTGACAAACGGACGTGAGTGCAATTCTGCTGCATCGATGAATGGTTGGTCAACAATTAATTCGGGGCTGGTCAGCGTGACGTTCACCCCTACCCTATCTACCTCGTCCGTCTGATTATTGCTATTGTCAACAAGCGGGTAATCCTCTACAGATGGACTTGCGCGACAAGCGCTGACATACGCCGCCTCCTTATTGGGCTGTTGCTCACTTTTAGGGCATTCGGCCTTCCGTGCCCAAATTCTGAACAAATGAAACAAAGGCCACGGCGCTTGGCTTCGTCCAATGGGATTTTACTCCCACCGAAGGCTCTTCCCTTCGCTTCTCCTTGAGTTGTCTTTGGTACGCTGGGCTGGAGGTGGATTTTGCTGGACGGAGGTCGTGACGTGTTAACCCCTTACCAAACCCCATTGATTCTCCACTCCCTTATGTGACGCCATTTACGTATCTACTGAATTGGCTAGCTCATTGTGTTTTAGCCACCCCCCGTTCTCTTTGGCCAGGATGAAGTTAAGACATCCTATCGGAATCAATTCCTTCAAACAGTCAGCACATAATAGACTAACCAGATCGTCAAATGAATCAGCTGTACAAGTAATATAACAGTGTGTTCTGTAACTTTGAGGCTAGAGTTGTGAATGTTTCCTCAGGTACCTTTTGTGTTGAGTAAAACTTCTCACGCTCTATGCGAATCATTGCGTCGGAGTCTGCCTTCGATACCACTGAGTTTGACTCACTGCCTACTTCCTGTGAGCTAACGTGCCCTCGGGTCAAGATCTCCGCCCATTCCTCTACAAGCTTTGCTCTCTCCATTGAAAGCACTAAATCTTCCTTCAAATCTGCGTCAAGCAAATGGCTTATAAACCTCCCGCGACGCATCTGCTTGATGTTCGCCTGTTGATCTGGATTTAAGCTCTCCATCGCAAAAGCTCGATTAGTAGAAAAAGGTAAGTAAGATGAAAACCTTTGGACTGGACTACGATAGAGAACGTTTCCAATTAACGAAATACAATAAAATTAACTCCGATAGAAAAGGTTAATGAAGACGAGACACCTTTTTGAATTGGACTACGATAGAACACGCTCCACGTACCAGAAATATCATCAGAAGGAAATCCGAGGAAGACAACAATCAGACCCAGGTCTGTCGCTTGCCGACCCTCGTCCCGGACTTACGATCCTAACCTTACGCCTCACACTCAGCCAATAGACAAAAGGGTCCTACCTTTTCCGTGCGATTGTGGCGAAGTCTGTTGGCTCTCTTGATCGCAAAGCCGTTAATTTCGATCTCATCCTACTCGTCGTCCTGCGGCGATGAGCGGTTCTCTTCCTTTCGTCTTCTTCCGGTGTTCTCTGCTCCTCGGTCGGACGATCCTCGGTTGAATTCCGGTCAGCCCTTCGTTGACTTCTGGTCGGTATTCTGCTGGTCTTCTTGTTGGTCTTGCGGTTGATCTTCTGCTGCCGTTCCTCGTACTTGTTCTTGATCCTGGTCACAACGCCAGAAATGTCACAGAGTTCCCTCCTTTTTCGGATTATCAAAAACGGGCTCCTCTTGACTATCACTGAAGTCGATGTTCATATAAGAAACCTTAATTTAAAAAGGAAATTAATATGTAAGTAGCAGGGAATTGGAGAAGCTGGCGCATTTCACCAAAACATGGGTCAAAACACAAACCTATAGGTCACCATTCATATTAGTAACCTACCCTAGGTTATAAAAGTACCAGAACCACGACAACCCCTTATTGGCCAGATCCCCGACTATTGGTTACCGCGAAATTTTTTGGTCGATGAGCCATAATTCGTGCACAACCTGGGTCCTTGGTCAAACCCCCACCAATTGGTCGAAAGTCACGGGAATTTCCAATAGTTTCGATATTAGGAATTTCCAAAAGTTTCGATGAGTCAGCGGTTTCATCGCATCGTTGCCACTTGACGCACAGAAAAAGGAATCTCACATTTGAAAATTGAATATTGCAAAAAAATAATCTTTCATAATTATAAAAAATGGAATACTCGAAGAAGACTGTGAAAGAATTAAGAAATATTGCGAAATACCTAAGCATGGTAGGCTATGCACATCCAAGCGGGGTTGATTGCCAAAATTGAATCCCATACACTCATCCCCTCGTATTTTGTCCCGATCTCATCCAATTCTTCGAGGAACAGTTTGCTTGATGCACCCGTTTCTGACATTGGTATCCCAACACTCGTTCCCGTACTGGTCTCTTTATAAGACAAAATCTGCGATAAATACATTCGCAAGGTGGATTGAAGGATGCATACCAGAAGAACCAAAGAAGGAGGTGAACGATAAACTAGGAGCACTCAACCCCACAGTGAATTCGATTTCAGAACAATTTTTTTAAAGGAAAAGGTAAACGAAACAATCCTTAAAAACAAACTCGAAATAAGAGAGACGGCGATGGCTATCAAGGGTTTCATGATCGACGGATTCGACGGAATCGACGTCACCTCTATTCTCAAAGCTACTCAACCACAGCTGGAAGACCTATTGTCAAGAAATCGACAGACTGAGTTAATTTTGTCCTATTCTGCACAATGGAACGCGCAATCTGAAATCCGGTCAAGTAGAATCAGCGGATGTACCGTTATTTTCGAGAACCGAAGTTGTGTTAGACTCTACCGATACGAGTGAAATTTATAACAACGCGAAAGATAAAATCTTAGAATCAATGACTGCCTTTCAGATGCGTGGTAGTAATTGGAGACTCAGAGCGGTTACAAAGTTGGATAAACCCCGTTGAGGGAGATTCAGTAAGAATTACGAAAGCATTAATTAAACAGGCTAAGAAACTTGATTGGTCCGGCCGATAAAGACATTGCAGGGTGATGATAACGAGAAGATCAACTGCATTCCCAATAACGAAGAAAAGTACATCTCTTTTAGCAGAGAAGTTGTAGTCGGTAAATTTATGGATGAAGAAAATAAGTTAAAACTCGTCATACGAGAATTACGTTTTATCGATACTTCTAAATTCATGGCTTCGAATCTCGACGCTTTATCGAAGAATCTAAGCAAAGAACGGTGTAAGAATGCCAGCAAATACTACTCCGGTGCACAGCTCGATCTTCTACGTAGAAAAGGTGTTTATCCGTACGACTACGTTGATTCCGTCGGGCGACTAATCGATACGGGACTACCGTCAAAGTCCGCGTTCTATTCGAGACTTAACGACTCAGGCATCAGTGACGAAGACTACGAGCACGCGCGGGCGGTGTGGAAAGAATTCGAATTCACGACGCTGAAGCAATACCACGACTTATACTACGTGTCCGATGTTCTACTGCTTGCCGACGTATCGAGAATTTCAGTGACGTTTGCAGCCAGCACTACAGTCTTGATCCTGCGTGGTATTACACATCACCAGGGGATGCCTCTTTGAAGATGACCGGAGTCGAACTGGAGTTGTTGAGCGATTACGATATGATACTAATGGTCAAACATGGGATATGAGGCGGCATCATCACCATTTAGAATCGTTACAGCGGGCAAACAATAAGTACATTGCTCCAACGCTTGACGAGAATAAACCTTCATCATTCGTAACCTATTTAGACGTAAATAACCAGTACGGATGGGCAATGTGTAAGAATTTGCCAACTACGGCTCCGAGTGGATGGGCAACGATGAGCTAAACGATTGGCGAGTTACGCCGTGCATATTAGAAGTGGACTTGGAATATCTGAAGGAGTTGCACCACTTGCACAGCGACTGGATAGTCGCTGTGCAAGTGGTGCAATTCAACTAGCCCCCGAGAGTATTAAAGTCAAAGTATTCGATGTTCCTAAACTTATCCCAAACCTAAACGACAAAGTAAAGTACATAGTCCATTACGAAAACTTACAGTTGTACGAAAGCCTTGGTTTGAAGACACCCAAAATTCATCGTGGAATTACTTTTGAAGAAAGTTCTTGACTTAAAAAGTATATCGATCTAAATACCGACTTGAGGACGAGGGCCACCAACGAATTCGATAAAGACTTTTTGAAGCTGATGAACAATAGCGTCTTTGGCAAGTCTTGTGAAAATATCAAGTATCACGTTGACATAAAATTGGTAACTGGCGAGAAGGAGGCTATAAAGTTAGCGGCAAGAACCAATGACGATCCTCGGACAATTTTTTGACGAAAGCCTAATCGCCATTCACATGAAACTAACGAAGCTGTATTGCAACAAAGCGATATATCTTGGAATGTGTATTTTGGACTTGAGTAAAACTCTGATGTACGATTTTCATTATAATTACATCAAGAAAAAATACAGCGATAGGGCCGAGTTACTTTTCACCGACACGAATTCGTTGGCCTATGAAATCAAAACAGAAGACTTCTACGTGGATATCGCCCCCGACATTAAAAACATGTTCGACACTAGCGACTATCCCAAGGTATCGAAACTGGCATGAACAAAAAGGTCATAGGCATGTTCAAAGATGAAGCAGCCGGTAAACAGATCGAAGAGTTTGTAGATTTAAGATCGAAACTGTATTCGTACAAGATGGCAGGAGCACAACATAAGAAATGCAAAGGCGTGAAGAATAATGTGTTCAAGAAATTCATTACGCACGAAGATTGCACAGACTGCTTATTAACCAAGAGAGAGCAATCGAGGAAGATGAACGTCATTCGGTCCCACCTACACAATATCTACAGCGAAGAAGTCAATAAAGTGGCCCTCTCGGCCGATGACGACAAACGAGCAATACTCGAAGACGGGATCCACACTTTGGCATATGGGAATTATTATCTAAATGAGCGAAACAATATTAAGCGTTGAAGGCATTAACCTGCTTAATATTCCTTTATCCAATGTACAACTGTTCGAAGCCGCGAAGTCGTTGAACCTGAATCATTTCAGAAGAGTATTTCTAAAAGACGAGTTGCCGAAGAAGCCGAGAGCGAATGAGTGCGGCATCCTTAATCTGGACGACTCCAGCGGCACAGGAACGCATTGGACGTGTTGGATGAAGCGCGCCGGCCATAAGGTTTATTTCGGCAGCTACGGCTACCCCCGCCTACGGAGTTGATCGAGCATATGCAAAGACCGGTATACTACAACAGCGAACGATTTCAGCGCGACGGACAAGTGTGCTGCGGGCATTTGTGTCTGTTCGTAATGACGAAGACGTGCAACGATAGCCGTAAATTTCAAGCAGTCGTGAGCGAATTGCATTAAACAATATCGGATATATAAAAAAACATGCCCGTCGATAAATTTGGAAGAACCCTTACTGGATTAATCAAGCGAATAATACATTTTTAAAACGAGATGGAACGAACGTCATTGGTGGCAATTTCGACATGAGCGAAATTCTATTAAAGGTTTGTCGACTGCCGTAAATCCGGCGGCCATCGCGAGTGATGCAGCAAGCTTTGGCCAAGTCGAAATCTTAATTAGCCAAGCGATAGCGAGTAGTAATGCGGTCGATAACGCGAGACTGTACGTTACTGCGGATCCTTACATGACTTCGAATGTAACGATAATAAACGGGTATACTTACGAGGCTAGTGCTAATGAACATCGTATCGTGGTTGGGCAGCAATTCAACCCCAGGAAAGCGTTTCAAAGTGCTCCTCTTTTCGCAGAATGTTGGATCTCCGATACACCCGCCGATGTTTGGATTCAGATGAAATACCCGATTCCTATGTCTATTGCTGGATTTCACATCATCGTGGGCGCCGGTTTCGAACAGCATAGTTGGAAAGTTCAAGCGAGTAACGATGGGAGCTTATTCGTCGATATTCTAAGTCCCAAAACAGATGTCCTCGATTCTTTTATCTTGAATAAATTTATATTTCCGACTTCGTCTAATTACGCCTATTGGCGATTCCTTGTCGTCTCCACGCGCTCCGAAGCGGAATGGACGGGTTTCGATATGTTACAATGGATTCCTACTCCCGCGAATATCGCACTCTGAAGAAAATGTCAAGTCGGCTGCGTTCTATCGTCCTACAGGCTTTTGATATATATCGTGTCACTTTTTTAAGTACCTAGCCAATCTACATGTATAAGGAATTACCTTACAGACAACCTTGTGGAGTTGAATTTATTTATAGCATGGCATTATGTTGACCCTGTGATAGTCCCCACGCCCCGAAGAGCAAAGCCTCCGGGCTTTGCCGAAAGAAAGGAAAGGGACAAAGGGAACCTCTCAAAAAGAGAATGCATTGGTGAAAAAAACAGCCATAAAAACTCCAGAGTTAGTTAAAACAGACAAGAAAAATAACAACGCCTAACTGTTCATAAGAGAACTAAATAACCTAATTGAAGAATTAAAAATAAGACGAGTCCATACAACTAAAATAAGAGCAGGGATAAAGCACATAAATAATGATGCAGGGACAGAATATCGAAAAATATGGGACCACAACAATGATAGATTCGGCAAACAAGGGCCAACGACGGCACGAAAGTGAACGTCGCGACAGCAATGATCTAAAGACCAGTGGTGGCAGAACGCCCGAGTTACGGCTGGAACAGCTGCACCTCATTATCGTCCCGGGTGATCATTGGTCAACGCCACGACGTTGCCTCGTCCCGCATGAAACAGAAAACAAATCAAATCATTAGCAAAAACTCACAAAATTGTAAAGCGATCACCACAAGAATGCGAGAAAGGGGAAGCAAGAAGAAGACAACGTCCCGAAAACCTGTGTATAATAGCAAAATTACTCCAAGTAACACAACTACTGGGACGGAACCAACCTTCAAATTCATACGAAAATTATGAAAAGTAAGACGAAAATTTAAGCAAATTCATACGAAAATGTAAGAAAATGACGACGAAAATTTAATAAATGTAAGACGAAAAATAAGACAAATTTAGAAGAAAATTTCACAAAATGAAGACGAAAATTTATACCAAACGTCCATAAGGTGCCTATGTCATAAGGCAGTTGAAAGAAAAGAAGAAGAAAACCACACAAGAAAATCACATTGGAAAAAAATATAATGCTAAGCAAAAGCACACTTGTGGACACATATCATCACACATGAATGCTATAGGAAGCAGCTAATAAGAAGCGAAAACGCCAGCAACTACCGAAAGTGACGTATCTAAAATACAGGTATCAGCAAAAAGGCAACACTAGCGTGTCTAAAATCGCTAAAAGCACCTATGAAAAAGAATACAATCATTATAATAGTCACGTAATATGCAACTATGTTGCATGGCGACATGGCGTCGCCAATATGCATGGCTCATTTCAGAAGTTTGTCGTTGCATCTGTAGTAATTACTACAGATGCAACGACAAACTTCTGAAATGAGCCATGCGTATTGGCGACGCCATAGAAATAGGCCTATAAGACTATTACGAGGCTGTGTATACTTAATGCCTTACTCATAATATAATTCAAACAACACTCATGTAACGTGAGTTAGACATAACTAAAACACCAGCGTTAATTACGTGGTCCTAAGATCTTCCTGTGTACATCTGATATAACTCAGTTAAACTACCTTCAATTCCGATTATAATCGGAAGCTCTAGTGATAAGAAACTGTGCCACGTAGGTCCTAATATACTCGGTCACTCGCTGCAACATGACTGAAAGTCTTTAGAATACCGTCGACGAGACGTCAAACACACAATAGCTGAAAGCTACTAGCAATCAGGTAAAACGAAAAAAAATCCTTCAGTAGACTCCAAATAAGTAGCGAATCGGAGATCGAACGACGGTCGTAAAAATTGAACGAAGTAACAAAAGAAGTCCGTTGTGCGTTAACCCCAAATAAATATTTAAAAAAAACCTCTGTCGATACATTGCATCTGAAAAAGCTCTCGGTATGAACTAGAAGTAACTATTTTGTAAAGAAATGCTAGCGTTTTCCAAAATAAGTCTATAACCGAAAGATTGATCCGGAGAACAAATGTTAAAGCCTAGGCACTCTACGATAAAATAATTGCTGAAATAATAAAAAAGACACGTGTATGATAGAGGAAATCGCCTCAATAATCAAACTTGCCGAATTAATAAATAAAAGTGACAAATTTGCTCGGACGCGCACCAGTTTTGCGTTTTGTACCAGCACAAGTACACGCTAAATGAAATGCATGCTTCAAAGCTGGGGTCATATCTTGTTCAGACTCCCATGATGGCGACCATTTAGGATCCGACCATTTTACTAAATACATGCGGCGGCCATCTGTAATCTTGCACTTTAACAACTTATCCGCGGGAAACCACGGTTGACTGCTACTAGCAGAATTAGGTACCCCCATTCATGCCATCAGTCGCTGTGGGAGGTGAAGGTGACCTCGACGAATCTGGTTGGGCTGGAGGGACTAGAGTAGCGTCGTTGGAAGCAGATGTTGACTGAGACGGCGGCGGTGCAGAGACGTCATTGGACAAGTCCGGCTCGTCCTCTTGAGGTTCTGCAACGTCTAAGGCGGACGTGGCAGGAAGAAATACAACGTCCGACTCTAAATCAGACGGCGTTTCATGATCCATTCTGGACAGTCCATCAGCTGCAAGATTTCTGCGACCAGGCTTGTAGGTAATTGTAAAATCATATCCCTGGAGCAAAATACTCCAGCTGGCAAGTCGACCATGAGACCCTGATAGTTTGTAACCAACTAAGCAACAAATGGTCTGTGAACAGTGAGAATTTTCGGACTACGAGATACGGTTGAAAGCTTCTAACCGCCTCAACTAGAGCAAACGCTTCCAGCTCTGTGACCATATACGATCAGAGTTTCGGAGGTTTCTCCCCCAAATTCTAGATAACTAGGTAACTTCACGGCCAAGGTCATCCAGTTGACTTAGAATATATCCAATTGCCTGTGACGAAGTATCTACGTGAAGGATGAACTCGCTATCCATTCTCGCAAATGCTAGTGTAGGTGTTTGTGCCAACTCATCACGAAAAGATTGGAAGGCAAATTCACAAGCGTCAGTCCACAGAAATTTAACGTCTTCACGTAATAACTCATTCAGAGGTGCAGTTATGTGAGCATAGTTTTTAACAAACCTCCTATAGAAATTACAGAGTCCTAAAAACTGACGTAACTGATGAACAGTCTCAGGTCGAGGAAAGTTCTTTACGTTAGACACCTTTTGCATGTCTACAGAAACTCCGTTATCTGACAGGATATGCCCAGGAACTTATCACGGCGCAAAGCCAACTGGCATTTCTTCGGATGCAATCGCAAACGAGCGTCGCGCAGTTTATTAAAAACCATCTGTAGGTGAGACAAATGGTCTTTAAACAATCGGGAAAAGACTAAAATGTCATCTAGATAACAGAGTACGTTTTGATTCAATTGTTCACGAAATACAGCTTGCATTAGACGCTTAAGTGCACTCGGAGCATTCATTAAACCAAATGCTAAACGTTTGAAACAACAGGATCCTGAATGCGTGACAAATCCCGTACACTCGCTTTCGCGTTCCGTTAACGGTATCTGTCAATAACCAGATTTCATGGCCAAAGCGCTATAAAACTGTGGTTGTTCAGCAGCCAGGACATCTAGAACACTAAACAGAATCGGTAGAGGAAAGACGAGCGGCTCAGTTTTCCTGTTGAACGCCCTTAAGTCTACTCAAAATCTCGGAGAAGCATCATCCTTTTTAGAGACCAGAATGACTGGAAACTGCCATAAAGAAAACGACTCTTTGATTATATCATTGTCCAACATCTCTTTAACTTATTGATCAATTTCTTTTCTGGCTTCAGGACTATGTCTGTATGCCCGTTGGCGACACGGAGGTCTCGTGGTAACTATATCATGCGAGATCAAGGTGGTCCCTGGGAGATCAGATTACTTGGACGTAAACACAATTCAGTAAGCTGGTTCAAATTGTCGTCGGACAACTCACTTTTTGACAGATCAAGTCCCAGTTCTATGAGAGTCGAGAGTCGGGTCGCGACATCTGGGCACTGTGTCGGAATAGAAGTAGGTTCTTTAGCAGCGACAACAGCATTAGCGACAGATTGTCCATCAGCTAATTGAATCAAGGCGATGGCACTTGAATTTTGGCAAATGGAGGTCTTGGTTGAAGGGATTCAAAATATTAACAAATGAAGAATTGTCACTCTGCTTTACAAGGCAATTACAAATTAAAAACCTAGGCGCAAATTGGAGGGATTATACAATGGAAAGCTCATTTACATAACGTTTGGGAATCTTAATAGGCATCAAAATGGCAGATGTAGATGAAACACAAACACTAGACTGTAAACTCAAAACGCTTCCCTGATGTTGGCTGATTATTCGTAATCCGACTGAGACTAAACCATCGTAAAAGCAAACCGAACGAGTTTATAATCAATTGTTGCTTTTGTCTGCATGAGCATGTCTTGTACAATAATGTACATGTGGACCAAATCTATGATTACCACAAACGGAAACTGTACTGTCATTACCATTAAAGACGAAGGTTTCTGGGCGGGCAGTTTGTCGATAAACTGCTCTGTACCCCACCCACCTGCGACCAATGATAGCTGAGACTCTGAGCATCCATGCCATATGTCAGCTGTCGACGGGAATCCGCTTGTAAAACTGTTGTCAATCAAACCTGAACTCATTGAGTGGGGCTACAGTCAAGAAGTGCCATGTTCAAGTCCACCGCCGGTCAATTCCTTTCAATTGAAATGACTGCATGCCTCTGGGCCGTTCTCTGTCTGTCTGTCTCTGTACATACATCTACTTATAATATATATATTTATATATATATAAAGCCATCAGCCAAAGCCCAATAGGACGCATATAGGATATCAGCCCACGCGCAAGAGAGACAACTGGAGGAACTGCGCTGACCGATGTGTTGACCTGCAAATGAAGAACTAAGTGCTTAGTATCTCAATAGACCTAACAGCTGTACGCGAACAAGTCAATCCTCTTCCTTGATTTTTCAATCACCGAAACCTGAGCTGCTGATCCTCCTTTCCACAACCTAGACAGGATCTTCACCAAATGCATTGCTTCTCCGAACGTTTCATACGAATCATCCAATATTCTTTTCATTCTCACATTATGATTCACAAGGGCTTGAATTCAGGCTGATTTTACGTGATGATGACCGATGCGAGTGTAATTGAGAAATAGACTGAAAAGAATACTGGATGAATGCTATAAAATGCTGCATGTATATATAAGTGTGCGTATATATGTATATACATACATACACATATATGTATATATACATAGATTCATTGCATTGAATGGCATTACAATTAGTCATCTATTTACATTATGTCACAATGTCTCAGTCTTGCAACTCAGGGTTGTGTGCCCTATTCTCAACGCGTCCCTGAAAACCATATGAAATAAATATAGCTGGCGAAAAGGCGCTTACTATAATGAGTGAATGCTAAGACAAAACTGTGAGATAGAAATTCATAGGTCGTCCTTCAGCTCAGAGATATAAATATAAACAGCGTGTGTGTGTGTGCGGATCAGCTCACAGAGAAACAAACGCAAACAACAGTGACCACAAGCAATCGCCAAGATTTGGCTCATGGCTTCATCCCTTGAAGTTGCGATTTACAACACTGCAGCAAACTTCCCGCAGGGGTTTGGTTGCACTTTTTCCACGATTGACGGGAGGCTGTCCACGAGCAGCTTGCAAGATGGCCGTACTGGCAAAAGCTGCGCACGCACACACACACGCACACACACGAATACAGGCACGAAGGCATATGAGTGGCATATCAAGTACAGGTGTGTAGATGCATATAATTATAAGAACTGTGAAGCGAGACCATTGTTTCAATTGTTATTTCCAGTGCATTTTCCTCAACTGTCTACTTGACCCATTAGAGCCTATTCAGATAGACTGACCACAGCGGTCCATTTGGTTAAGATTGTACCCCAGGCGGATGGGATGCTTTGAGGGATCTGATTGGTAGCCAGCAGGCGGCAGGTATTCATTAGGCCACGCCCTAAAAACTTGGCCTTTAAGAGTGATGTCTAACATGACATGCCCTAGTATGTGTAAAGGCTTTTTATTGGCGCCACACAAATGTACGGAGTCCGCTGGCTGCAAAATTTGACGATGTTTAGGTAAAGCTTCAAATGCAAGGTTAGAAATAACGCTTCTCTGAGCGTATCAAACAAAGTTTATGGGCACGGTAAATGTTGGCAGAAATTTCGCCCGCGCCGTTAAAAATGAGACATAGTAGACCCGTACCCCTAGTGAGTACCAGCCCCCGCTGTTGAACAACATCTAGGAATATGATGAAGTTGAGAGCACTTGCTGCATTGTATTCCGTATGCGGGACAACTACGAGGGCCGTGCCAACTGCCACATTTACGACAAGGCGACTTCTTCAGGAAAGATGACGGATTGGGAACTGGACCAGGAGATCGAGTAAAACGAGGTGCAAAAGAACGTGACTTCTGGGTTAATGGCATTCCTGAGAAAGACCCATAAACCCCCTGAGATACTTGACCTCCAGGTAAATGGAGACCACTCATTCGAGTTGAAGAAGTCCCATAAGAACGTTGGGTCCTATGTCGTGCTGAATTATTGTTGTATTTAGGAGTCGCATTAGCGGGAGAAGGAAAGTGCTCCGGCTGTGGATAATATGATTGCTGGTTGTTATTGCTAGAGACGTCAGTGACGTCTCTAACTTAACGTCATCGAGCGCTTTGAGAATCTCACTATTGTCCGTAACATCGGATTCTGTTGCGATTTCCACCAAATTTGCGATTTCCAAGAGCTCATTAATGTCCGAGGCGTCTTTGACTAAAACAGCCTGGCGCGTTTGTGGACGTAAGCCGTTTAGTGCAATATAAAAGATCGACTTCCTATCTACAGCCTTGACCAACACGCTGGCCACGTAATCTGACGCGGATTGCCTAGATTGTTGACTCGTGGTCCATAATTCAACCCTCTGACTCAACGGTTTGTGAGTCATCGTCCATCGGGCTATAAACAAATCGGTTACTTTGTCAAAATCAGATTTTTCTTCTGATTTTAACGATCGGAACCATGTTCCAGTCATTTCTTTAAGGAGAAGCGCCAATGTAGACAATTTAGTCTCGTTATCCGAGAGTTTTTAACCAGTCACGTGCATTTCCTTGACTAGTATAAGCATCAGGCAAAAAGAGCGCACTTTTAGATATATGACTCCGACAGGATTCAGGCTTAGAAGATTCCCCTTCATCTGGCTGACTCCCTGTTGCTGCAACAGCAGGAACAGAGCTAGCAAGTGCAGCCTTTATGAGGCCCCCTTGTTCAATAGCGTTAGACGTGGAGTGAATATCGAATGGTGCTATAGAAGTAAACTGTTGTTCCGTCTCCTTTGGATGAGTGAATGAGTCGTCATTAGCCCTCACAAAACACGACGGCTCTAGGAGAGACCCTGTACGGCGTGGTTGTTAGTTACTGTCATCACCCTCATCAGACAACGGAAGTATATGCTTTAAGCCAGAAGCGACAATATCTGTCTGTGCCGGTTGAGTGAGAAACGGCTGATGTTATAAACCACCTGCTCGCGCCCTAGTGAACAACGCATCTTCCGTAAAGGAGGGCCGGGGGTCAGAAGGACAGGAGGTGACCTGCTGTGGAGGCCCGAGACAACGGTGGTGAAGGTATTTATATGGACCACCAATACTGTAGGACTGTGATAGGTCGGGGATGGCAGAGTTCTAACACACTGCCAATTTTCTGACTGGGAAATCATAGAAGCATATAAGAGGATATCAGGCCGTTTGTAGGTTGGGAAAATTGGACTGTCGGCATGGATGAGAGAATCATGGTATTCCGCCAGCACCGGTGAAGGAGCAGCTGACGCGCCAGGAGGAAGAGAGGAGATGGAAGACTCGAAGCTGTCTCGGTCCAAATGTACCCAACCTGAAGAAACGAAATGAGGAGCGGCGGTATCAAGTCGATCCCGGCTAATGTCGGCCACTGGTGCTTGTGTGTGGCTTCTGTTGCACCCGACCCGGCATAAGAAAGTTGATGGGTCATGCAAAAGACGAGGGCGTTGGGAGGAAGGAATAAAGGGGGGAGGCGAGGCGATAGGGGCTGCAGCCGCAGCAGGAACAGCCATGCCTGTTGTATGCGTCTGTCTACGCGCCGGACTTGCTGGGCCAATCACCAGGCGCTAAATAAATTAAAGGCTTTTGCTATAAACGTTATAACTCTAACACAAATCCGTGTTAGAGCATTATTCTTGTGCCTTCCTCGCAGCGAATTAGGAACGACAACTGACCAATAGATAGATAGATATAGGTATATATATATAGGCACACATTGACCGCGGCAACTATAGAGCAGCGCTTAGTTAGTCAGCGACGGTGAATGCCAGCATGTACCACAAAGTACCCGATGCAGCGGACAGCAATAGGCCTACACGAGGCTCGGTGGTCAGCGACAGCGCGAATGGTTAGAGTGGCCGCCTGCAGAGCAGAGGGTACGGTTTCGATTCTCTATGTAGAAACCGTTAGCAAGTCCCTCATCGTGCACAATGTCTCTTAATATAGCTGCTATTGCGCCGTGGAGACGGCTATATAAAATCACCGTTGCATTATATGGTAATGTGTGTATGCCTGCGTGTAAGGCACAACCTTCTGATCACAGGCCTCAGAGACAGACTGTAACAGAGCCATTAGGAAGCTAACTGGTGATAATATAAAGATAGTAGTGTAGAACAAAAATAGCTAATGAGAGAAAACGTCTGCCTACCTGTGTTCATAATTGCTGTCTGAAGTTCTTTGACAACCAGCTTTCTGAATCTATTGAAATCCACTATAGGACTTGTACGAAAAGTGTGTGTGTGTGTATGTGTGGGTGTGTGTGGTGTGTTAGAGAATACACCACTCCTTAACAATTGACAAATGTAATCTGCCCAGTTTGAGCAACTACTGGCACGAGAAAATTGTTAATCACTTAACAATGTAGTGCGATGTAGGCGCTAAATAAATTAAAGGCTTTTGCTATAAACGTTATAACTCTAACACCAATCCGTGTTAGAGCACTATTCTTGTGCCTTCCTCGCAGCGAATTAGCAACGGCAACTGACCAACAGATAGATAGATATAGGTATATATCTAGGTATATATATTATGTTCATGAGAGTTCAATCGTGGCGGATCAGAGAAGGCCAGCGACTTGGGCAGCAGAGGGGATGATACAGATGATGTAGCGACCTGCGACCTCTGCTGGACGTCTACGAAAGCTACACCGAGCGGTCAGGAGTTGAACTGCGAACCCAGACACCAGACAGCCAACGCGGAAATGTCGATTTAGCACACTCGTTACAGGAATTGACCTCCGACGGGAGCGTGGCCGAAGCTGTAGACTTAACAGAACTTAAGCACAATTCGTGGGCCTGTCTGGCGGATACCTTACAGACAATTAGCTAAGCCACGATATCAGTCAGACGCAGAATCTACCTATTATGGGTGAACTAAGCAACTCACACTATAGGTATAAAATATAACGAAATAAATTGTTTTATTAATTCGTAAACGATAACTCAAATAATAATTAGAAGTCTTTAGAAATGAACATGGAACTTAATATGCACAGCGTCTAATCCTATAAGTCTTTAAGAGTCTTTTCATTTAGGCTAGGTAATAAGTTCGTATAAAGTTGATAATTAATGGCTATTCAGTGTGAGAATATTCTGAATAATAATTACAATGAAGATTATATAAATTGTTAATAATTTTATATAGAGAATGATACTGTTACCGTTTACGTTCAATACCGGAGTTCACCAATGCATCTGTACGGCAGTTTCCCCAATCCCCCAATTTACTAAACTTACTACCAACCCCAAGAGCAGAGAGTTTCCAACCAGACAGACACTATGTCTAGAGTGCGGCGTTATTTTATACCGACTCCCGTGGTCAGGCCGTCTAGACTGGTCAGCCGATCCTGATCATGGGGCAGGCTGATCCCAAAAATACTAACCACTGTGGAACCGGCGAGCTACTAGTGGCCACCTCTAGAGTCGACTGAATCGCTACGCTATTATAAAAATACACGTCCTCGAACCAACATCTGCCATCATAAGTACCCCAGCCATGAACACCTAAGATAACGCATAAAATCTAAGTTAAGGCAACCTTGTGGAGATGAATCTATTTATAACATGGCATTATGTTGACCCTATGATAGTTCCAAGACTAGAGTCGAATAGTAGTAATTACGGCTTTCGTGCGAGCGCCTCCGAATTACAAAATAACAAAGACTGCCATGCGTTCAAAGACGACGGAGAATGGGTGTCTGATAGCACCGACGCTAAATTCTGGCTTTGTATTGTGTGCTCAGCCGCAGTGAGAATCTGGAAGATCGGTTTGAAAGGAAGGAATAAAAATGTCGAAAGGATATACGATTGGCGGACAGAAGATTCCGTTGGAAAATTTAGGGAGTATTGATTGCTTGACAAAAATGCCGAACCGGGCAAGCCTGGTTAAACGTGATGCAGTTCTTCGTGTACGATGATTATAAAAACTAGAATTTTTTTTCGTGTTTGGCTTAAAGACAAGAAAATTATTTTAAAAGGAAAATGACTGTTACACACGAAACGTTAAATCCTCGTAAAATATCATTCAGACCCGCGAGAAAGACGGGTAGGTTTAGACAGTGTCACGCGCGAAACTCTGGACGACGGCGCTATATAGTCATCAACTGACAGCAGAGGCGTGGGAGAACTACGAATGAAGTGTCTACCTGAAACCTGAGAGGGGAGACATCAATGGGTTTCGCCGGAGGCAGACTGCCTCAATACAGACGGCGAGAAATATGCAAAGATCAACGGAATGTCAAGCATCTCTGCGACCTATGGACAAGAAATTCATAAACCAGCTGAGGATCTGGTCTGAACCGGCTAGTTGAAACTAATTCAGAATAAGGGACAACTCCGATACGAACGGTGCAACCTATTGGGCGGTATAATGATGTAACTCAGTCACTGGGACCTATTGCCTGTCTATGACACTAACAAGGCCCAGCCATAACAGCCGCTAGTCAAACATTAACGGTACGCCTCTAGTGACATGACGTTATGCTAGGGATATCAAGATCCGACCAACCAGGTTTAGTAATAGTTTCAGCAGGTGATCTGTCGTCCAATAGAGATACGAGTTTTGGATTTGAGATGGTGAAGGAAAGCGCCTCTAGAAGGGTTCATATAGTGTAGCAAGCGAAGGAACAAGGACTTGTTTCGGAACTTGGAGAGACGTTAGATCGTTCTGACGATACGGGTAATCAACGTAGTTGGGGAACCCCGTCTCCAACGTAAACCAGAGAAACATTTCTAAAGGACACTAATAACTCTAGTAAGTGTAGATAGGATGAGTGGTGTGTATATCTACCATTAAATATACATATTAAAACCATCCAGTATGTCGTGTTGCTGAGCTTGGTGATTGAAGAAAGAACCAGCGATAATCTCGTCATCTAGAAGAAGGAGCTGGCGAGAGTGAAACCCTCCACAGTCAGCGTATTAAAATAAGATGCCAATATCCGAACGGCGTCGAAGACGATCTTCATATCGCCAATACGGCATTGAAAAGTTGGGGGATATCTCCAGTTCGTGAATTCGGATCTGCCAAACCGACGGTCCCATTGTTGGTTATGGTATCCCGGTGACGATGTACGAAAATTATACCGAACATTCAGAGGAGGAACTGGAAACCATAGGTGCGTTTGAAAGTATTTTAGAACGCATTCAAGAGTATCATTGGCATCGGCGGGACAGTATCGGCATTGAAAAGTTGGGGGATATCTCCAGTTGGTGAATTCGGATCCACCAACCGACGGTCCCATTGTTGGTTATGGTATCCCGGTGACAATGTACGAAAATTATACCGAACCGTCCGAGGAAGAACTGGAGACCATAGGTGTGTTTGAAAGTATTTTAGAACGCATTCAAGAGTATCCACCTACAAAATAGATTTTGAAGAAGAAATATTGCGATTCGAATGTTGAACAAATGAGTATTTTACACGAACGAGGAGACGAACCGCTAAAAATGCACCCGAAATTGTTTAGTACGTGCGAGAAGGACGTAAAAAAACCGGAGTTTACGATTTAGACGATAATCAAATCGACCCCCTCACACTATATTCACTCCGTGTAGCGTTGTGCTAGGTATTATCCCTAATATTAACCGTCCGTACAATTAACAGTAAGCGAAATTGTTTTAGTATAAAAAAAACTGAAGTGCGAAAGCGAGAGCGGCGTTTATTCGTCGAGGACGTCATAGCCGCGACATCGGCAGGTCCCCAAGAAGTAGAAACAGGGCTAATTTATTAAAAATTTTCAATGACGACAGAATTGAAAATTGGGTCTTACGACCGGAGCTTTATCTCATATCTTTTTTCCATACTATTCTGTCAAACTGCGTCATCGTTCTAACCCATGTATTAAGCGCCTTTGTCGACTTGTGCAGCGACGCATATACAACGACTTCACCCGTTTCCAAGTCTAAAATATGAACCGCTTTCAGATTCGTTCGTATTCCTCTGAGATACAACCACTTCGGGTCGGGCTCCTTTTGTTCTTTATCCGGCTTCTTTATTTCGGGTATTATTCCTTTCTAGACGAGTAAACGTGTAATCTCGGGTTTGTTCATAAAGCTACCACCTCTGAGTCCGTGTTCTTTCATCAGCGACATAAGCTAGCAGGGACCGCGGCATTGAAAGTTGCCTTGATCTGGATATCCACGTCCGATGACTTCAGTCGTTCCGATTGTTTGGAAACATCGAAAACGAATATCGGATGCACGTCTTTGTAGTCGACTGGGGTGATGTTACTCTGCGTTACGAGTTGATCCATTCCGAAGAATTTTTCGCTAAGGGTCGCCACATCTCTATACGCTCTCGAAAATTGTTCATTCGGAAATGACTGATTGTAGTCGACTGCCGGGTATTTTTCCTGAAGAACGACGACTCCTTCGCCTGTCGATTGCCTCGCTTCCCATATCGGTTTAATGAGTTCCATTTATTTGCTGCTTCTAGACGACTTGGGTTTGTTCGGATTATCAGGTCGACGGATAGCGTTTTTATCACATGCATAATCTCACTCAAATCTTTGAGATCGTTTATGTCGCATAAGCCTATAAACTTGTCTGGTTCTATCGTCGTTAACAACTTCCAAAGTCCCGGAGTTCCCTTGTAGGTGGTATTGCCGATAGATAACATCTCCTTCGATCGAAATTGGGTAGTTGCCGATGAAAAACTGCCAATCTCTAGAGTTTATTCCGAAGGTCGCATCCGTCGTCTTTTTTCTTTTAGATATTTTTCCGCGACGTCACCTAATTCAAAGGTTATAATATCTGAAACGGGATCATCCTCGAATACCTCTATCAACGGATGCTGCAGAAATCGAATCGCTTTCAACGATGTCGATAGCGAGGCCGGCAATGCTGGAAGCGCTTTGGCTGTTGCCGTGGAGCTTTCTTTAATCGTGCCTAATTCTCTCGAAATTCCGGACTGAGAGTCGATTATTGGTTTGCACGCCTTTGTCAATTCACTCTGCACACCAATGTCTCCTAATTTCTCCGACAACGAGTCCTGTCTAATATTCTTTTTCGTCTTGAGAAAGTTACTGACGACAAAGTCTCGTTTTCGCGGATCCTCGATTTTTAGAAACGGCATTTTAAATTGGAGGGATAATGTTTAAGCGCAAAATGTTAAAACATAAAACGTAAAATCTACGTTCACTTTGTTGTCAACGCATTTTGGAATGTCTCGATCGCCTCTTCTCCGCCGTGTTTCGTCGCTTGTTGCGGCCGGTGCGACTGCGATGGAACTTAGAAAAGTTACGCCCAATACCCCGAGTCCCGAAGACGTAAGGGCTAATAAACTCCCCAACGCGTCGACGACTTTAACACTCTTCTGATTATTTTTACAAATAATACAATTATTTGTATTATTTACAAATAATATCACTCGTAAGATTTCCCGTTGAATTTCAGCTATTTTCTGAAGATGACAAGTGGCGGCATTATTCGATTCCATTCTTTAGTATCGGATGATGTTTTTAATTACAGCAACAATCCGAGAAGCTGGATGTTTTCGAAGGGTGAATCCGGTCCTAGGATAAGTCCTTCGCCGTTTACAAATCCGGTATATGCTTTCAGGGATAGACCTTCTCCTACACCGTTTAATCCGGATGCATGCCATGGCTTCAAGTAAGGACCATGCCCTTGTTGTAAAATCTTGTAGTTTTTGCCGCGACTTTTGACATATATCGCGCCACCCGATCCGCTGATTTTGTCGACGACTTTGGGCTTATGCCGGTTAATGCCCCAGTTGCCAGACTAGGCACTACGCTCGATAAAAGGAAGTTGCCCGCAGTTGCCAGAAACGGTAATATAGCACCGAGAAAGTCACCTTCGACTTCGGCGTTATGTTTTAATTGCGTTTTACTAATTTTTATAGTCGCGCCCGTTCTGCCTTGATACGCTTTGTCTAATATATTAACATGTGCCTGGATAAGAGCTAAAACGTGTTCTCCATTTAAATCGTAATGCTAGCGCCGGTTTCCGCTTGCAGCGAATCTTTTGATTTTGTCTTTTTGTCCTCTTGAAATATTAACTTTGACGTTCCTGTATCTACTCATTTTATATACAACTTAATAAATTTTTAAGCCTCTCTTATGTGAAACCTTACCGAAAGTTCCTCTCCTCGTAGGTTTTGGTAATTTTATAACCTAGGTTACTAATATGCATCTTGACCTTTAGGTTGGTGTTTTGACCTATGTTTTGGCGAAATGCGCCAGCTTGTCTAATTCCCTACTACTTATGTACATCGAAGATATAATAGATTATCAAATGTCGACGAGAACGGCAGCGACGTGTCTCATGTCTCTAATCTTACATCGACCAGATTATCCTTACTGTACTGTCCCATAGATATTCATACTATGACTAAGATCCTATATACAATCAAGGGGGCCTTTGATGCTGGACATCAAAGGGTGTGGTGGTTGATTTGCCTCGAAGTCGCGTGAGTGTCTATTCAGCCCCACGACGGCGTGCATTCATAACGGTCCTGTTGATCGGAATGTCGGCGCCCGGAAACTGGTTTGTAACCGGTTTGGTCTGGTTTCCTGCCCAGCGCCCCTTCTGTCGCTCCACGTCTGCGTGCGTACAGGTGATCGCCTCCGGCTGTTGATTTGACCCAGGTCGCCATTAGGGGTTTTCGTGGTCATCCGACGTTCACCTGTTGCCTCCCATCGCGACACTCAGGTTTGAGTTATTTCAAATACATTATATTCTCTATTTTGCAGCTAAGCAATCGCATGACAAGTGTATTGTGGTAATTCATGACTGCTCTGTTAAGGTCAAAATCAATTGGCTCGGTTAGCTATATTGGTAAGAACGAAGGTTGCGTCTTATAAGCCTATTCGCTTTCAAAAGTTGCTCATAAAATATTCTTGTTTTCATATTAAAATTAAATAGCCTTAAATTCCTCTAGAGTTGCTTCTATAACTAATCATAATTAGTGTAAATAAAAAAAGGCTTCCAGTTCAACTTGATGGGATTTTGCACGTGATAGGTTATGCAGCACAAGAGTCTCACAAATGACATCAGGCAATTCAGGACGATTGTTGACTCCCCTACCCCATTGTCACACGCCACCACAAAAGTCATGCCCTAGTAGAGTATGATTTCACAAAGCTTTGCACCCCTCCTTGAAAAACCAAACTGTCCAGAATGTTATATGGACATTTCCTTAAAATTATCAAATAAAGTAGAGCCTAACTATGACTATAGGCCTACAAATGCTTGAAACCATATGGTAGAACGAAGAAGGTAGAGAGTGTATAATTATTACAACCATTATGCATTCCACAAAATGAAAAGCTCTAGTAGAATAATTTCTCCATATATTTAGGAGCCTAAATAACAATAACTCGAAACAATCCAGACTTTATGCTTCTCCATTCTCCCACGCCGAACTAAACTTTTCCTTCATAGAATAAATAGTGAAAGCTTGGAGCTTTTCATCCTATTGAATGGATATTCCAATTCTGATTGGAATATCCAGCTCTTCTCTTTTTTTCTTCGTTTACGATTACATTCATTAGTTCATGTTGCCGATGTGTGGCGTGATACTTCGGCCGCTTAGCGTAACGTTGTTCATTTTTGACATGCACGCATAAAATTTCATATATGGAATCATAAAATAATGCAGATTAACAGCTGATGTAGCCACACTTTGAGATATTACTAGTTAGAATGATTTTGTAGGTTTTTGTTGATGAGCGATAATAGAGGTTTTTGTGCACTCGAAGGTGCATATCGCTAACTAATAGGATGTAGAAATGTACTTTTAATTATTAAGAAACAACGTTTTGGTGAAATTGATCTTGTTGCAGTTGAAGCACAGTATCACTGAATGTTTTCTAGCTTTGGTGATAAAAAATTAACATTTACAGTAGCTTTCGGAGGATGTTGGTGACAATTCCCATGTATTGCAGCTTAATGCTCAATCGCTAGCTTTGGCTGGTGGGTCATAGGCCCTAGTACGTCAAATCATCCATTGGTGTAGGCCTACACCGCTTTAGGTTTTACGTTAAGTTTTTTTTACTTTGTAACTACATGCAAAAACAAAAACGACAGTGTCAATTTTTAGCAGAATATTTCAAAATTTGAATGAGATGTCAATTTTTTTATGTTAATAAGAAAAATTGAATCATTAAAAAGGACATGATCTTCCAAGGTTTGACTTCTATATATCTAAGGTTTGAACTCAAATCAAATGATCAGTGTGTTGTGGTCAGTGCGGCTCTACAGTGGGGCCAGGAGGCGCCATTGTCCCCTCAACGGAGTTTGTGGCTCCCAGCGGTGGCCCCTCCAAATTTGAGTCCACTTTCAGTTATGACGAAACCAGACATCACGATGGCCCCTCTGTCAGGTTCCCCAGCCCCTGTATGTCCCTCTGCTGAGAGCTGCCACTGATTGTGCTCTTCCACAATATGCAAGAATCTATGTGATGTAACATATGGTTTTTTATCTATGACTTTGTAGATATTGCGTGGCAGCCAGTAAAAATCAAAGAGCAAGTCGGAGGGGGTATCATTCCAAAGCAAAGGGCCAACAGATGAGGTATTGGGGAGAAACCATCAGATACCAAGAGATCATACCTGTCTAAAGAACGAAGAGGACAACTAGAGGCAGCCTAAACGGTAAGGTTACAAAGATAGTGTGGAGCTTGACCCAAAACGCTCTAGGAACAAGGAAAATAACTTTAAACAGAATGCAGGTTATGAGCGAAAGCCAGTGTAAGTGCTCAGTCATGAAAGCAGATATACAAGAGAAGCGAGAAAGGCAGGCAATCAAACAGGCAGCTGCATTTAGCACCGATTGAAGAAATGGCAGGCAAGCTTTCATAAGAGTAAAGACCAATTGTAGCAAGTTACACTAATCTATGCATGAGCAAGCAAAAGCATATACCATAGAGGAGGGGCAGGTAGAAGAAGGTGCAGGTGATAGAAGCTAGACCAAGGTAAACTAGATGTGTTCAGCCAGGGGCGTCGATCCCCCTGAGTGATGGAGGCAAACCTCTGGTCCCCAGTGTTAGGAAGGCAAGATATCCCCCCTTAACACTAAAAAATTACCCTCCTATCTGTAATTGGAGGCAGTTGCCTACGGATTCCCCCTATGTGCACGCCCCTGTGTTCAGCAAACGAGAGAGTACTGTCAATGGTGACACCCAGTCAAGAACACTATTAGAGAAATTGAACAATAGAAATCATTCAGAAATAGGTCAAAGTCGAGTTTAAGAGGTACTGAGTTTTTGTTGAATTGACAGAGAGGCGATTCGAGGATATCCGTCAATGAAGTTTTGAAGAAAACACTCAATGGATTCAGAAAGGGCAAGTTGATCTGCAGGCGGACCATGGACGAAGGCCATAACGTCATCAGCATACAGGTGTTCCACTGCTGAATGTTTGCAAAAAAGAGGATGTTAGCTGTGAATATGACAGTATGCGGATCCAGTATGAATCATTGAGGAACCCCAAACCTAAAATGTACCCATGGGGTGCAGGTGTCACCTAGAACTGTCTTTCCCAGACTTTTGGAACCCACTTTAGAAAATCTTGGAATTCCCACGACTCCCCTCAAAAAGGGGAACAATATCGAGTTACATTTTAAGTGGCATTTCAATGTAAATTTACAATGCATGCATTTAATACACTCAATACAAAGAGTAGACTTAAGGCTTGCTGTAGTCAGTAGAATAGTATACTGTAGTAACTATACAACAAAGAAGGTGAAAAGAACAGTTACATTTGGCTTCTTTGAAGTTAATGGAACTATGATGAAACAGCGGTGTCGCAACCCATAGTTTGAGAAACACTGACCTAGAATGACCATTTTGAGTGACATATGGGATAGGATCGAAACCAGTGAAGAGGAGGAACACTAAGACAAAGGAGATTTTAAGTAAACAGAAGAGAATATCATGATCAACCAAATCAAATGCTGAAGAAGCATGAAGAGATCTAATAATGTAATATAGGACTTGTCCATGGCTGAGTAACCATCTGACAGAAGAGATAGGACAGCAGTTACAGTAGAATGATGAGCTCTAGAACCGGATTGCCTCAGGGAAGAAGACCCAACTGCTCCACAAATGGAAGAAGCTGCAAAGAGACCAGCCATTCCAAAGTCTTTGATTAGAGAGCTGTGCATACCAGGGATGTGGTCTTGAGACCAGAAAACTGTGGTCTTGGTCTTGTATGTATGCTTGAGTTTTTGGTCTCGAGCCCAACACTGGTGCATACAAGGTTAGCCTAAGTAAAACATTTGCATCTGCCAAGGCAACCCTTAGCCATAACCATAACCAAAAATTGCATGCACTGTGACTCAATGCAGATCTTAGATATCTCAAAAATGGTCATCCACAGTGGAATCCAACCACTACAATTGCCCACCTTTTTCACCTTGATCTTGAATTGTACTTACTTCTCTAGGCAATGGCCCACACAATGGACTGCCTGTCCATAGAAATGTTTTGAAACTTTTTATTACCATCATCACAACAAATTTATCTTCTCCAAATTTCCCAGGCCATTGCCAAAGCATACATCGGCAGAGGAAAGTAACAACAAGTGTCTGATTTGGATACAAACTGATCACAGCTACCTGAAGGACAGTGAAAGAGTGCTAATTATTGCTACTGTTTTAGCACTATGCTGAAACAAATTCAAATTCATGGCAACAACAGGCAGTGACTGACAATCAGTATACAGTATACACAACAAAGAGTACTGATATCTGCAAGATTAGCAGAATGATTCCTCTATCATGCATGTCTGTTGCAAATTTTGTTTATTGAAAATTATTAAACCACAAAGTAAATGTGTAAACCTGTAATTCTGTTTACTCTTGCTCTTGCATGTATATAACTTGCATGAATCCACTGTAAACTGAAAAACTTGACTAGCAGCATAGTAATGGTAAAATCAATTAGGATCAAGTACATGAAAGTAGTTGGTAACTACTAATTTACCATAATGTAGTACAAGACCTATTAACAAAAATTTGCAACACTACAAGATTGTTCATCGTCAAAAAATGATTTACAAGGATGTGAGCTGAACACTATCCTGGATTTTTTTACCAATGACAGTCTGCAGCTGGCATTCTGCAGCATTATTCCTTCAAAAGCCACTTCTACTTTCTGGGTAAGCCGTTAACCCCACTTTTATGATCACAGCAAAGAAAATGTCCTTGGAAAGCATTGGCATAATGTGCCTGTGAATGGTTTTCGCGACTTCGCTCTTGTGGGCGCTGTAGAAATGTTGAGAATACAATTACATAATGAAACTAATCATGCACTAACTATATGTCTAATGAGCACCTGTGTTCTCGTTAAAAAACCAGTACATAATTCCTGCCTGTTGATAGGATATCAGAAACTTTAGCAAAAATTGGCTTCCATGCAATATTTACAAATTCATACATAAAAGAACCATAAGTTACATCACATAGGTTTTTGCATATTTTGGGAAAGCACAACCTGTGGCAGCTCTCAACAGAGGGCCATACAGGGTTCAGGAACATGGCATAGGGGTCATCTGGATGTCTCGTTTCATCGAAACAAAGTGGACGTCAAATTTGAAGGGCCCATTGGTGGCAGCCACGAACTCAGTTGGTGGGGGACCATCACTCATGGCCCCTCTGTAGAGTTGCTACTGTCCACAACATAATGATAATTTTATTAGAGTTAAGCCCTTTGCTCATGACTGAGATATAAAAGTCAAAACTGTGAAGATCATGTCCTTTTAAACGATCCAATTTCTGATTGACATACAAATTTGATGTCTCTTAAAATTGTGAAATATTCTGCTAAAATTGTCACTTTCATTTTTGCTTTTGCATGTAGTTAATATAAAAAAACTTAAATAAAACCTAAAGATTGAGCGTTAAGCTGCAATACATGGGAATTGTCACCAACATCCTCCGAAAGCTACTGTAAATATTAAATTTTATCACCAAAGCTAGAAAACATGGAGTGACACTGCTTAAATTGCAACAAGATCAATTTCGCAAAACGTTGTGCTCCTGAATAACTAAAGCATATTTCTGCACCCAATCAGTTAGCGATTTGCGCTTGTCTTTGCCTTCGGATGCACAAAACACCTGTATTATCGCTCATCAACAAAAACCTGTCAAAATCCTTGTTTCTAGAAATATTTCAGAGTGTGGTTCCTTGTTTCTAGAAATATTTCAGAGTGTGGCTACATCAGGTGATTTTAACCATAAAATCAACTTTCTATAAAAAAATGTCATGCTTGTACGTACATTGAACAATGCAGTCGATTTTCGACCCTAAGCGAAGGAAGTATGATGCATTTGGGCTTAATTATTGATTTCCGCTTGTGTGCTACACTTCCAAAGCGCCAAAATTGACAGCGAGAGTAAAAGGTAAACAATCCAATAATCAGGAATGCAGTAATGATAATTGCAATCAGTGTTGCTAAATTGTGGTAGCAATTACTGTCATTTAAGTGGAACTTGTTTAATTGATTGAAATTTTAAAATAAAGTTGCGTATTTTGCTGTTTGATGTGATGACGTCCCATCATCACATCAAACATATCTTAGACTCCCTTCCTCATCGTCACAAAGCGTCACAGATATATGACCCCTCCCCTAGGTGCATGACGTCATTTATGGACGGCCCCAGACTTGATGTATAAATTCAGAAGGGTCCAAAAGATGTTTGTGCCTAGGGCCAGTTTTCTGTAAACGCGCCTCTGTATGGCGCCCGATCTTGGTGGGGTTATGCTTCTGAGGAAGACAGGGCAAGACTCGATCGCTTAGTTACTCGTCTGCAGAGAGCGGGTTATCTTTTGAGGGATTCGCCTGGTGTTTGTGAAAGGATTGGTCATGCAGATGATTGGAGGCTGTTAGCTGGAACGAGTTTCACGTATGTCTAACATTCGCCAGTTAGACAACTCCCACAAAACGAACTTTCAAGCCCTTCACTCAGTTTGAAATGTGAAATACAGACGATAAATCCAACAGAGTACGTATAGTATATCCAACATTCACCAGTTGATAACTCTCGGGCACGAACCTTCAAACACTTAACTCAGCTAACAGATCAATATTGCTTGCCCAGACTCGTTTATTCCTTTAGTAATCACATTTTCAAAATCAGTATAATGACATCAATTGGTAACATCAATAAATTATTTTAAAACTAAATCAAATCCAGTCTTGTTGAACTAGAGAAGTTGCACATGAAAGGATACTACGGTGACTTATTCAGAATCAGATGACAGCCAAATAAGTAAGTGACATTTTGTCACTCATTAAAAAATAAAATTATTTTAAAATATTTTAATTAGACTGTTGGTTTAATAAATACTCAGTTGAACAGTGTAACTGAGACCAAGATCCTAGAAAATCACATTAAGTGGCCAATTTTTTTAAAGCCATACAACCATTAAATTCACAATTCTTAATCTGTTCTTTCACATCATCAAGTTAACCCGTTATAGACCATTATAATTATAGGTCGTTTTACGAACATAGGTTTGGTTTCACGAACATAGGTTTTTACAACGTCACATTGGTTGGCGTCATCATTTTACTTTTCTTTTTATGAACTTTCATGTCAGCCAAAAGTTTGATTTGTCGGATAATCACAAAAAATGCTGGTTTTAAAGTTTTGAACAGTTTTTCATATGCAAAACGTAAAACTGTAACACTGTAAAATCAGCAGCGTTCATTGTCTCGTGTATGCAAAGTTATAATTTTGGTCCGATGTGTGATGGGCATTTGACAAGTGCACATATTTAGCACAAAGCATATGCCATTTGCATAATTTAGTGTAATAAATTGAGCTGTCAATTTTTTGATACAACGAGTCATGTTCGTTTTACGAACATTGGTCCACTAGGGTACTGATGAAGTCAAGTCGTCAACGTTGATTTACTCATGCATTCCTCTGACCCTGGGCCTGCTGCATCAGCCAAATCATACATATATCCATATGTACTCACATAAAACACACACACCTACCCCTACACACACACCACACACACAGCCTTGCACCGACATGTACACACAGACAAACACCTACACACACACTCACACACCTACACACACACCTGCACATCTATACACACTCCTATACAAATGCACACACGCATATATATTTATATGATATATATATATGTGTGTATATATGTGCAGGTGTGTATGTGCATGTGTAGGTGGGTGTCTAATGTATAGGTGTGTGAATGTGTGTCGGTGTGTGTCTAATGTACAGGTATGCGAGTTTGTGTAGGTGCATGTGTAGGTGTTTGTGGGTTGTGTGTGTATATGATGGCATGTGTGCATAGGTGTGTGCATGTTTTGTGTGTGTGCGCGCGTGCGTGTGTATGCTGTGCGTGTGTAGGTGTATGTATAGGTGCATATGTGTGTGTAGGTTGTGTGTGTAGGTGTGTGTGTGCGTAGGTTGTGTGTGTATTTGCGTAGGTGCGTGTTCTTTGCGTGTGTGTCAGGTATGTGTGTGTGAGTTTAGCTAAAAACTATGCCACATTCATGACTAATTTCAACATGAATTATCCATTTATATCTCGGTTTTTGTGCTACAGTGCAACTTCCGACATGTTCAGTATTTTCGATGTTGTCAGTAGCCTGCCTATTGGGCCAACGTTCATAAAACGAACATATGCTAATTTGCATAATCCATTTGACATAGGTCAAAAATATTAATGCATATGGTCAACAATTGCCACCAAAGCCCAAAAGATTAGCACAGTTCATAAAAAATGTTCTTGATACGTTTTGGTCCTTAACGGGTTAACCTGTCAATCACCATATGGCCCAAATAAACTTAAAAATTCATACATGCAAATGCAAGTTAAATTTATTAAATGAGGCAACAATGTTCATGGAAGCGTAATTACGTATCATAAGGGCTGTAAAGTTAAATGAGTGTAAAAAGAGTGACATTTACAACACACTCTTTGATAGATTGGCACATGTACGTCTGTTGTGTACCATTTGGTGTACACTTACACTAAATGTTACAAATATTGACAAAACATGCCTGAAAAAGTCAAGTCTATTCTGAATAACCTGCAAGTGAAAGTGCAACCCCATGACTAAAACTTTTGCATGATGAACTCCATTGGCTTTTCCTTAGATAATGAATAACGTTCAAGATGGGACCATTTGTCTACGATTGCCTTTGCCATTTGACAGCAGACTAACTCATTGGATTGCACACCCTGCATGCATGATATTCTGTGACTTGCATCATTTTGTGCTTGGCTAACTTCGGGAACCACATTGTCAAGTTCCATTGTTCCAGCAATGGAACTAGACAATATGGTTCACAGAGTGTCACCATTCTTGAACTATCTGTCTGGAACAGCCTACCACCTGTCATCTGCAACCACCAACAATCAATTGAATGAGGACATAAAACAACAATGTTCATGCAAGCATAACCACATACCATAAGAGCCGTGAAACCAAATAATTATAATAATAACAACAATAATAACAATTTTAAAAAAATGTTGTAGTCCCTGTCTACAACATTATTCAAGGCCTTATGGAAAACATCCAGATGGTGTGACTCCCATCCCATGAGAGGGTGGCAATGCTTTGCCTGGGATGCCACTGTTAACTACACCCTGAACGAATCATACTGCACCAGGGCCCATATGCATGGGGTTGGAATAGCTCATTCTCCGAACATAGCTTACACATGAAGTAACTATTCTCTGAATAGAACATGGCCGTTGTTGCCATGCATGAGCGGGGAGTAAACCATGGAATAGTTGCACCTGACATAGGACCTGCGAGACTTGGCAAGACTGGGTTTACCCATGTGCAAAGATAATTGTAGTGCTTAATTCAAATTGCAATGGCTAAGATACAAAGTCCTAAATCACATTTTGTGAAAATTAATCAAATTAATTGTGCCTGCATGATAAACTGCAAAGAGCTCATTATCTTAATGTTAGAGCAAACAAGATGACATTTTGTTCAAATTTATTAAATTAATTATTACTACACCAGCCAAAGGCCACGAAAGTATACTCGGCACATCATATGCCACATCGTCAGCCACTTCATCCCAAATTAAGCTTGGTAGCAATTTCTCATGGTGAAAATAGAAGGCATAATAAAATGTGTTATCTTCCATAGATCTAGAGGATTGCGATGATCTAGAAACACTCTTTAGCGTCATAAACTTCGTCGAATCCGACAAATCATAACAATGCTCGCCATTTTCATTATAATCCTATTCAGGAATAGCGGACTTACAACTAGAGTCAACCAAGAGTAACTTTATGTCCAGCGTAATGCACAATTCCCGCCTTATGCATAGCAGTATTACGCGATACTTCGGCGTAGGGCAGTTTTATGTCAGAGGTAAGAGTTACACCCTGGCTATTCCAACCCCATGCATATGGCCCCAGATCAGTCAAGGCTGCAGATGCTAGAGATAGTAATAGGTAGAAATTTCTAAATCTACTGCCATTTTGTCATTGTAATGCTTTATACCTCTGGTCTTCGATGCTGTGGCCCAGTACATTTTGTCATTGTAATACTTTATGCCTCTGGTCTTCGATGCTTTGGCCCAGTACACCAAGATGGCCTTGATAATTTTTATATAATATGTTAAAAATTACAAGAAGTCAGTATGATAACTGACTATAGTATGTAATTATAGTAGTATAGTAATTAGTAATAGTATAGTAATTATAGTATGAGCGAATGATCCAATAAGTTATTACTGAAGTTGAATTAAACTGCATTGAAAGCCATGCAAGGCACCATCACATTCTGCATCTAAATTATCCAATGGTGCCACCTAGCAAATGGAGGATTAGTCAGCCTTATGGGTAGTGGAACTTGAACTTGCTTTCTCTGCTCTGCGCGCCAGTAATAATAATAATGATTTATAGTAATAATCCATTACTTTACAACTTCTCAACCTTGCAGCACTCCAATACAGTCACTTTTTGCCGCACCTTTTTTTGCCACTGATAATATAGAGTTAGTCCAGATATCAGAGTAGATTTAGGCTTGTTCATGTATCATTTCAGTCGGAAAGTGATAATAGTCAACAGAGCCTACATGTCATGAAAATTACCATATAAAGTAAATCATTAAGAGCTGGTAGGTTTTGGACATGCAAGCACGTCATCAAGTTGATATTTTGTTTCTCATCTTGCAGCAACACGAGCTTATTGGATTAGCTCACCATGATGTCTAATTTTGTCTATTTCATTTTCTGTTTACATATGATCACATGTAAAAATACTGTAAAATGTAAGGAACTACAGCTTGAAGAGAAGTTAAAAAAATTTATTATATGGTAAAGAGGTTTAGGGCAAAGCTTAAAATTAATCTTATAGTATTTCACCTCAGCACAACACCTGAGGACTGAGGCTCATTATACTAAACATTAGCAATTAACTTAATTATCTATTTTGCAGCCCAAGTTAACCCACGATGTAAGCTGCAAAAAACATTTGAAAGATATAAACTCAGCAGTGCCATAATTATATACAAAACCCCAAAAAAGAAAAATGTAAACATAAGTATTAAATAATTAAAACAACCAGTAAGAAATACATAGATACACGGTGAAAAGAGATACTGTCATCTGAACATGAGCAGTTCAGCTAATTGTATGGAAAAGCATCAATAAATAGTTTAATGAAATGTAACACATACTTAACACACTGATAGCCCAATTAAATGCAACACTGCCCCCAAAAATACCCAGATATCAATGTTAAAATTGGAGTATAAATTATTAAGATTTAATTTTCTTAAACTTAAAATCTGATGATGAAAAGCTAAAGTAAAACTGCATGATGGAAGAATCACTAATAATTTTTAAAATCCAAATTGATTCGTAAAGTCAGCGTAAAACGGAAAGGAAAGACAACACATGGGGTGATAAGCTTAAGAATAATCAGCTCAAAAAGCTAAAGTAAACCATAGCTTTCTCGAATGGAAAAACTGCAATATTGCGTCTTTTAGAGTTTAACCGACAGTCCAATGATAAGTGCAATCACAATAATTGCAATCACTAGGCAGATGATTATCATAATCTTTTTCTGAAACAAATATCACAAATTTATTAAAGGATCCTAAATGCAATTTGAACTAGCACTGTTTATGCATTAATGTATGTATGCAAGAATGAAAAACTTAAGTCCTAAACAAGCTTCACGCACCTTTGCAAAATACTGGATTGCGGCTTGGCATATAAAATGCCCAAAGGAAAACTGATGCAATAGCCAACGCAATAACCGGCCATGATCTGAGACATGGCATCTGAGACATCGTAATCTCCAAACTTCTAAAGCACCACTTAAACAAAAGTGCAGGACACCAGCTTATTCATGAGTGCTGCATCAAATCAGAGGGGTTGTCCAAAGGATGGTCCTTGGGAGATCAGAGACCGGTTTCCAGAAGGACAGAAGAGTTAAGGAGAGTGTTGCTTTGGTCAAGGATTGACAAGTGGAATATCAAGTAAGGAAGTCTCGATAAGAGTTCTTGAAAAGGTGAGACTTAAGTTTAGAATGGAAAACCCAGAGGGTGATGGATAGGGGAGCATGGGACAAATAATATTGGATGACATGCATCTGAGATATTGTAATCGAAAAAGTACGGAATTCAAGAGGAAGGTCGTTCCAGAAATGTGGTGCGGCGTTGGATATGACTCCGTTGGAGAACTTGAGTTAGAAGTGACTGTAATGTCGAGTAATGGTGAAATATCTGCCTCGAATGTCGCATTGTGATGACAATTGATGCCTAAAGGGTCATCATAGATGTGCCACATCATAATCCCAACCTACTCATTTAATGTAATGTAATGCAATATAATCGAACATTTGTATAGCACCGCTCAAAATCAGCACTGTCTGTACTTGGGCCAGTGAACAGGAAAGTCTTAAGGCATTTCTAGAACTGGGAGGGTGAGAGGGCTAGTGTTTGAAAAAAAACAAGCGTTTTTGTCTCGGTGGATGGCGGCTGACGCTGCCATTGGATGACCTCGACCAATAATCACAAGTGGCTAATCTACAGACCAACACACGTCAACTGCCTCTTCCACATCCTCCTGGAACCTCAACAAATATCCGGATGTGCGTCATCTTCCGCCAGCGAGGGACTACTCGTCAAAATCATCACTCTGTCTGCGAGTGACAAGCGCTGTCGACAGTCTACTCGATCAGCTTACTGTTTTTGCTTTTGCCGTTTTGTAAAACAGTAAGCTGATAGAGCTCTACTCGATCAGCATACTGTTTTTGCTAACTGCTGTATGTTTTCCCTCTCCATAACTGTTGTATGTTTTCGATTGATAATGAAATTTTACATGTTATAAGCCAGCATAGAGAGCATCTGTGAGTAGATATATTGACGGGGCGCTATATGAATGCTCGATTACACTACGATACAATGAATTGAGTTTTTAATAAAGCCTGAAATATTGGCTAACGTTTTAATGCCACCTATGAAGTGAGCAGCAGCATTAAGAATAGGTTGAAGTTTCAGAGAATTGGAGGACAAAGCACCAACGGGTATACATTCTAAAGTCCACCCGAGTGCAAATCATGGCATGGACTAAAGTAGTAACAGCATAAAGTGAGAGAGAACTGCAAATGGAACAAAGTTGATGCAGATGGCAAAAGCAGTATCTGGAAACTGAGTTGACCTGATTACTGATTACTCCTCAGTCCTACTACACCAGCTGCATTGGCTTCCTGTTGAATTCAGAATAAAATAAGTCGGCTTGTTTTAATTACAAAGCCCTCCGCACAGTACACCTGTATCAGTATCCATGCTCTAAAAAGTCCTAAAATCCCTCCTCGTTGCCTACGATCATCAAGAACAGATCATCAAGAATAGCTGAGTCATGATGCAGAACAGTCATGGGCTCTCTAAGACTCTTGCATTTCATGCCTCTACTCCTAAGGAACTCTCTCTCTTTCTCTTCTGTCAGGCGAGTGTCGTTGATGAGGTTTTTATATAATGGCTCCATTTCTGTATGTCTCTGTTGGTATCCAGGGCGGTTCACATGTCCATGTTATTTTCTTCAAAATCTTTGCTGACATTTTCCATCCATGCCTTTGTCTGTCTTTCTCGACTCCGTGTTCCCTCCATGTGGCAATATAATGCCATTGCGGGGTAACCTCTTATTATCCATTCGTGTTCTGATCCTGTCTACCATTGTTTCTCTCTGTCCCAGCTCAGTCAGGGTTACATCAATACGAATCCTGTCCCATCTGGTCCTGTCACGCGCGAAACTCTGGACGATGGCGCTATATAGTCATCGACTGACAGCAGAGGCGTGGGAGAACTACGAATGAAGTGTCTACCTGAAACCTGAGAGGGGAGACATCAATGGGTTTCGCCGGAGGCAGACTGCCTCAATACAGACGGCGAGAAGTATGCAAATATCAATGAAGTGTCAAGCAACGAAACCCGACACCTCGAGGCAGACGTTAGAGCCGCCTGCCCCTCCCATCTCTGCGACCTATGGACAAGAAATTCATGAATCAGCTGAGGCTCTGATCTGAACCGGCTAGTTGACACTAATCCAGAATAAGGGACAATTCCAATACAAACGGCGCAACCTATTAGGCGGTATAATTATAATGATGTAACTCAATCCCTGGAACCTATTGCCTGTCTATGACACTAACAAGGCCCAGCCATAACAGCCGCTAGTCAAACATTAACGGTACGCCTCTAGTGATATGACGTTATGCTAGGGATATCAAGATCCGACCAACCAGGTTTAGTAATAGTTTCAGCAAGTGATCTGTCGTCCAATAGAGATACGAGTTTTGGATTTGGGATGGCGAAGGAAAGCGCCTCTAGAAGGGTTCATATAGTGTAGCAAGCGAAGGAACAAGGACTTGTTTCGGAACTTGGAGAGACGTTAGATCGTTCTGACGATAAGGGTAATCAGCGTAGTTGGGGAACCCCGTCTCCAACGTAAACCAGAGAAACATTTCTAAAGGACACTAATAACTCTAGTAAGTGTAGATAGGATGAGTGGTGTGTATATTTACCATTAAATATACATATTAAAACCATCCAGTATGTCGTGTTGCTGAGCTTGGTGATTGAGGAAAGAACCAGCGGTAATCTCATCATCTAGAAGAAGGAGCTGGCGAGAGTGAAACCCACCACAGATCCTTCCCGCTATTCTTCTTAGCCAGCTCATTGCTGCCACAAGGATCCTTTTTTTCATCCTCCTTCCGCAGGAAGCAGCACTCCAATACATACAGCAATATCGGAGTGACAAATGCCGTGTACAATTTCAGTTTTGCTTGTTGATATGCTGCTCGTCTTCCACATCTTACTGAGTCTGCCAAACATTGCTGATGCGAGGCCAATTCTACGTTTTTATGTCCTTTGTGCATTGTCCATCTTCTGTTATTACTTCTTCCAGGTACACATATTCTGTGACTTGCTCCAGCTCTTCTCCCTCCAATCTCACCTTCAGCTCTTTGTGTTGTTTTCCGATGGTCATTGTCTTGGTTTTTTGCGCCATTTAGTCCGAATCTTCTACTACTATCGTGAACACTGTCTGTCAGTTTTTCCAGTTGGTATGGCGACCCCATTAACAATATCATCGGCAAAACGCAGGTTGTTAAGTATCTGTCCATCAGGGCTGTTAATATTGCGATAAACTATTGCGATAGTTTGGTATCGCCGATATTTTTTTAGTATCACAGCGAGTATCGCGATAGTTTAATTTCGCTGGTATCGCATGTGTATCGCGATACCTATTTTTAGCCTATCAGCGATACTCGATACCAATACCTTTTCTCCCTGACATTTATATGGTTTCTCAATAAATATGTGAATTCAATCGTTGCGCTTTGATAAGTTTAGGCCTCTATCGGCCATATAAACCTTGGTGCAAACAGATGGAATATTTTATTAAGCCTAAATAAAGAAATGACTGAAGTAGACCTATGTTCTTGTGTGTTCACTGATAGAAGTGCCATGCCTCATTAATTTTAGAGTGCTTGTGAATTTAGTTGATCTTGAAAATGAATACGTCTGAGGAAGCGAAGATTGCCAGAGTGATATCAAAGCATTGTGTTGAATGACCAGTGTGCATAATACTGTAAAGTCCCCATGTTCCTTCATGTCAACAGTTTTGGGGCAATATTCAGGAGCCAGAAATTTTAGATTCTTTCAAAAGAAAAAACTGATTCATCAGCCATTAGTCGTGAAACCAAATTAACAAATGACTACTGGGTATGTCAGCAAAATATCAAAAAATACCGTTAGAGGTTCAAAACACCATATTTTCAACTAAAAGTAAACTTTAGATTGGGGCGACATCTGTGTTTAAGAAAAAAAATATGTAAATGGAAATTTGACGAGTAACCATTCCTCTTATCTAGATTCCTTGTGATTGGCCCAAGCGATTCCTGGGGAAATTTTCTATTATTATTGATGCATGAATTATAATTTGTGCTAAGATCAAATTAAGCAAGCATATTGAAAAGTATTGATAAAAGTATTGGTATTGCAATACTTTTCAGAAAAAGTATTGGTATTGGTATCATGATACTTTTAAATAGGAAATATTGGTATTGCTATTGCAATACTTTTTTCCAGTATCGTTAACAGCCCCTGCTGTCCATGTAGTGTCACTCCAGCTTCGACAGAATTCATTGCGCGACTCATCATGGCCTCCAGAAGCAGCTTCAACAAATCTGGCAACAATCCACATCCTTGCCTTACACCTGCTGTGATCTTAAACCACTCTGTAAGTTCTCCATTCACTCTTACTGCATGCATTGACTTGCTGTACAGATCTTCAAGTAGCATCACCAACTCCATCGTTCCTGAGTACTTTCCATAGTCCTTGTTGCCATACACTATTGAATGCATGTTTAAATCAATGAAGTTGCTGTGTAGGTTCTATTCCTTCTGATATAATTCTCCGATAGTTGTCGAACAACGAAGAGTTGATCCACGTCACCTCTTCCTGCTCTGAATCCCACCTGCTCTTCGGCTACCACTTCCTCTACATATTTTCTCAAACGTTGCTGTAGTATATACTTTTCCAGGAACACACAACAGACTGATGCATCCCCTCTTTGTCATTTTTCTTCTCTATTTTTATGGTTATTGCTTTCCCCCAGTCAGCTGGGCATTTCTATTCTTGGTAGATTTTGTTGCAAAGTAGGTGCATCATTTCAGGTGAACATTCCTTTCCGGCTCGTATCTGCTGTGATATTATCTTCTCCTGGTGCCTTTTGTTTTTCAAAGTTTCCTATTGCTACCTCCATCCCTTCTCTCAGGATATCATCCATTTGTTCATGTCCATTACTTGATGGTAATTCATCCAGCACTGTACTGTCCACAGGATTACATTCGTTATATAGATCCTCATAATACTGTTTCCATCTATTTTTGATTTTGGCCATGTTTTCCAACAGCTTCCCATTTTTGTCCTTAACTGTTGGTAGTCTTGGGCTGAAGGTCTCACAAATTTCGTTTACTGTCTGAAAAAGTTTATGAGGATTTTGGTTCCCTTCACTATTCTCTACCTCAAGGCATCTTTCCTCCAGCCATTGCTTTTTACAATGCTTTGCTTTCTTTTTTATATCTCAAGTTATCTTGTTACCTTTTCCCATTTTCTTCATTATGTGTTTTTATTGATCACTCAGCTCCAATACCTCCTGTGAAATCCAAGGTGCCCTCTTCTCTGTTTTTTTCCTAAAACCGAGAACCGAGTGTGCTACATCTGTGTAAGTGTCTCTAATTTCCTTTCAAGTTTTTTCTACTGTGTTCATGTTCTTTATGTCCATCTGTCTCCATGTTTTGCAGAGCAAGGTGTTGTACTGCTGGCCAGCTATTCCTTCTTTAAGTCTTTCTACATTGTATCTTTTACCAAGCACCAAGCATTTCTCTGTGGATAGTTTTCACATTGATTACAAGTTTATGATCCGATGCAATGTCTGGTTTAGAGAATGCCTGACACATTGAGACACTACTTCTCCACTTCTTATTGACCAGTATGAAGTCTATATTTTTTGTTTTACCATCTGGTGATTCCCAGGTGCACTTCCTGTTTGTTTTCCTTTGATAATAACAATGTTCATTACTGTAAGATTGTTATTGAGACAGAAGTTTAGCAGTCTCTCTCCTCTTTTGCTCTCTATCCCAAATCCGAATTTTCCCAGGGCTCCTCTCCATGTCTGCCAGTCATCTCCGACCCTTGCATTGAGATCTCCCATGACTATGACCAGGTTTTGACTTGACAAACTTTGAACTGTACACTGCAGAGCTGTGTAGAATTCATCTATTTCTTCAATTGTTGAAGTTGATGTTGGTGCATAGACTTGGATAATTGTCGCTTTCCCCCATCTAGTTCTAAATTTGGCCTTCAGTATTCATGGCCCGACATTCAATGCTTTAGCTGCTTCCTTCTTCAGGATCAGTGCCACTCCTGATGTTTATCATCTGACCTTCCAGAATATATCACCTTACATCCATTCTTATCAAATTCTCCAGCTCCAGTCCATCTCACCTCAGCCAGCCCGATGACGCTCCATCTGACATTCTCAAGCTGATGTAGCAGTATGTCCAGTTGCATGTAGTGTTCTCACATTCCATGTACTAATATAGGTCTGACCCCTAGAATTAAACAAATACTTTTGTAGATCTTGTTTGTAGCAAGGATTTAGCTGGTTTATGACCTGAATGCTATTTCCATTCCTGCTGGACGCGATTCTTCCCTTCTTTTGTAGAGGAGATCCGTTAACGTTGTTAACTTTTATTTTTAAGTGTGCTCATCATGTAAAAATGTCTTGGTTCTTTGCCAGGTGGTGATCACTCCTCTCCTGGCCAGGTAAGGAAGCCGGTGGGCCAAATAGTAGGCCTCATTCACCCTCAGGTGTCCTTCCAACACCTGCCCCTGCCAGCCGTTTTCGGAGTTCCTGGTGAGCCTGTCCACCTCGCGTAACACCCTACGTGTTTCTTCCGCTGAAGCCTTCACCACTGATGTCATAGCCTCACCAGGCAATCTCTTACTAGGCTGTGCATCCTTCCACCGCGATGAGGCCCATGTAGGACTTGGAAGTTTTCTTGGTTTCGCAGTTGATTTGCCGTTGTGCCAGGTTGGACCTGGTATGCGCCAAATCATACGCTTGGTGGCTGCCTTTGGGTGCATTTTGCTCCTCATTCGCCAGCTACTGATGAGAACCACGCTGCTACCCGCCGTTCTAGGTTTTCAGGTTAGCCCATAACTGGTTGCATTTTAACGTCATGTCCAAGAGTAAAAGAAATAGTATTGAATATTGGATGTAAACAACTTCACGTGAAAACGACAAATGAATCGGCGTCTTCGTTTGTGTGCTAAGCAACACTCATTGTGACGTCTTATGATGTTGACTGACTTGCCATTGTGGATTATAAATTTAATAATTTCGCTTTCCAGTTTTTACAATTCATTCAAACGTTTTAATTTACAATCCTGCAAAAATTCCATTGACTGACTGGTGTTACGTCACATGATGTTTTTTTGGGAACTAAGGAACTGTCATAGCTCAAATTCACTTCCTTCCTTCAAAATATGACTCAAAACTTACTATTTCTCCTTGGCTCTCAAGGATTCAGAAATCTAAGTGCATCTTTCTCCTGGCGACTGATTATCAGCACCTCAGATTCAAATTTTGGTTTAACCTTGTGCACGTTACAAATTTAATTAATAAAATAATAATAAGGGTAGGTCCAAAACAATTCCCAGGTTATGGGCAGAAGAGGATAATTGAATGAGGGGAACCTGAGGTGGGGAGAAACTGTATTGATCTTATCAAGCTGCAGGTGACCACCAAGCCATACCTATATTGTCCAAAGTCTAAGATTGATATTTCTGCCATTAGCAGTCATTTCTTGACATCACATTCTCTACCGCAGCATAACACTTTAAACAAAGTATGTAGTACCTGTTGCATATATCAGATCCATTCCATGCAACAATCACTTGCTGTAGTAAGTGATTGTTACTTCTGCAATGATGACCATGCTTTCATATCCTCCAGAATTGATTTCGGACATGCTATTTATTCTGCTCTTACCTTGAAATTATAGCTAAGTCCTAAATTACAGTGAAATTACAGTTCATAAATGATTAGTTCCATCCATAAATTTCGCCACACATCTATGTACATGCGCGATACATTGCATTGGTTGCTTGTCCCTCAATGCATTGAATTTAGGACGTTAACTTTGATGCATAACTGCCATGTGGGAATTACCCCATCTGTGCATTTTTCTGGTATGTTCCTGGTTGCAGGTCCATTTTTGGAACAATCAGGGTGTTCTTCTTCTCCCCGGACTCATATTTCTACAACTCGGCACAGAAACCATGCCTTTTTTGGTTCTGTGGCCTGGAATGACCTTCCTCATAAAACTAGAGCTCAGCTAGTCAACTCTGTTCTTCTGTATTCCACAAGCACTTGAAATCTATTCTGTTTGAATGAGGGTTCTTTCTAAAGCTTTCTCGAATGGAAAAACTGCAATATTGTCTCTTTTAGAGACCAACAGACAGTCCAATGATAAGTGCAATCACAATAACTGCAATCACTAGGCAGATGATTATCATAATCTTTTTCTGAAACAAATATCACAAATTACTATTGGTGTGATTTTGTGGATCAAGAGTGCTACTGATGAATTCGACATTGAAGCTGTGCTTTAAAAATTTCCATTTAAGCTTATATCTTCCACCAGGAAACTCTGTGTGAAACGTGTAGAACCTGTTGTGTCATTATCATCTTTGAGATCCTGCTAGGTTCTTTTGTAACAGCATGCAAGCCAGTTACTATTGGTGGCATTTACTGACCAGGGACCATATACCTGTGGTTGGAATAGCCAGGGTGTAACTCTTACCTCTGACATAAAACTGGCCTACGCCAGAGTATCGCGTAATACTGCTAAGCATGAGGCGGGAATTGTGCCTTACGCTGAACATAAAGTTACTCTTGGTTGACTCTAGGTTAAGTCCACTATTCCTGAATAGGATTATAATGAAAATGGCGAGCATTGTTATGATTTGTCGGATTCGACGAAGTTTATGACGCTAAAGAGTGTTTCTAGATCATCGCAATCCTCTAGATCTATGGAAGATAACACATTTTATTATGCCTTCCATTTTCACCATGAGAAATTGCTACCAAGCTTAATTTGGGATGAAGTGGCTGACGATGTGGCATATGATGTGCCGAGTATACTTTCGTGGCCTTTGGCTGGTGTAGTAATAATTAATTTAATAAATTTGAACAAAATGTCATCTTGTTTGCTCTAACATTAAGATAATGAGCTCTTTGCAGTTTATCATGCAGGCACAATTAATTTGATTAATTTTCACAAAATGTGATTCAGGACTTTGTATCTTAGCCGCTGCAATTTGAATTAAGCGCTACAATTATCTTTGCACATGGGTCTCATTTGCCAAGTCTCACAGCTCCTATGTCAGGTGCAATCAGTGTTGCCCTCAGTCGATCTATAGAGACAGATCACTTTTATTACTTTGGCCATCTGTGCAAAGTACAGATGGGCAGCACATCACCGTAATCACATGACTGTGGCACAGTTACAGCTGATCCATCAATTTAAGATCATGGCCTACTTTATGTTTATTTTTAACCTTACTACAGCATTCACTTCTTCTGTCCATTAACCAAAGAGGGATCAAATCCAAGGATGGGAATCACTTGACAAAATCTTTCTGCTAAAACCTACTCTACAACTGTCTGCAGAGGCCAACTTACCTATGCTGAGCTTTTAGTTTCAATTAATCCACATCAACCTCTATCATCAGCTGCCTGTTTCAGCAGTATTCTATTCACATTAGCGGTCTTTTGTAATCATTGTATTGTTTTGTATTTAAGTATATATAAAGCGCCTCTAGAAAGTTAAACCGTTCAGAAGCGCTGCCAGTGCAAAAGGCCCCGCGAGAAGTAGGTTTTGAGAAAAGCAAAAGAGGATGAGATAGAATTTTAGAGCAAACAGATGGAGAAAGTGCATTCCACAAAGAGGGACCAATTGAAGCAAAAGGTTGAGTCTGAGCCATAGCTCTTCTAGTTTGAGGAACCAAGAGGTAAAGTCTATTGAATGAGCAAAGTGGATGGAGGAAGGAAACTGAATGAGGCCGAAGTATTACATCAGCCAGGTATATCGGAGCAAGATCCCACTGAGCCTTGAAGATTAGAATGAGAATTTTAAATTGTATGTGAACGTGGAGAGGAGCCAGTGAAAATCATCAAACATAGAGGTAGAGATGTGAGAGAAACGAGGAAAGCGAGCTATCAGTCTAGCAGCTGTCTTAAGAAGAGGAGAGAGACTAACCTTTGGAACCAGTGAGAAGGGAATTACAGTAGTCAATTCTAGAACATCTAAAAGCATTAATCAAAGTAGTAAAGGTGGAGGAGGCAGAACAACGAATGACGCCTTAGATGAAAACAGGAGGATCGTGTGAGATAAGAGATGTATTAAACAAAAGTAAGTGAACTATCAAGGACAACACCTAGATCACGAACACCTTACGAGAAAGAGAAGAATGGAAACTTTTCAGCGAGTAGAACGAGATTGAGCCTTTGACGCTGTTGAGGAGTACCAAACCAGATAAATTGAGTTTTAGAAGCATTCAGAGACAGGCGATTAGATGACATCCAGGAGTGAAGAAGGTTAGAGAGAGACTGAATACTCTCAACCAACAGCAGCTGGGATGATGGAGGACCATGAACGTACATCGCCTGTGTACTGGGCCACATCATCAGTAAAGAGATGACCAGCAACACCACAGATTGAGAAAAGAGAGGAGATGTCAGCCATATAAAGGATGAACAAGAGAGGACCGAGAACAGAGCCCTTAGGAACAGCAGTTTAACATGAATCCATTGAGTTCCTGAGTCACCAGTAACAATCATTTGGGTTCACTCAGAAAGGTATGAGCGGAACCAACAGAGGGGAATCATCTTATGTAATCAACAGTGCAGTTAACAATACTGGAAAAAAGTATTGCAACACCAATACTTCCATCAAAAAAAGTATTGCAATACCAATACTTTCTCTTAAAAGTATTGCAATGCTTTCACCAATACTTTTCGACAAGCAAATTTCCTGTTTATTCACACAAAACATGTGCTAAAGAAAAAGGAGTATAACTGCAATGTTAATTTTACATATAATAACGCAGCATAATTACAATTATTATTTTCACATATCAAAGATCAGTATAATTACAATAATAAATTTTACAACAAAATCAGAATAACTACAATAATTGTGATTATTATTTTTTTAAATGTGTGCTGTCGCTTGCTCGCGTGGCATGCGGTTGACTCCGTATAACGACCCTGGGCAAGTTGTTTGCGCACACGTGCCTCTGTCACCAAGCAGTAAGCTGGGAAGTAAACGACAAGTCCTGCAATATCACAGGCCCCATGTCGCCGTAATACAGCCATGCCGCTACAAGGGCGCTTTACAATGACACGATCAGCAAACTAACAAGAAAAAACCGTACTATAAGAATCACTACATCAGTTCAACAGGGATATGCCTTCCTGAACAGGTGGGATTTGAGATCTCAATCGATGCTGCAGAATGCACTTCAGGCGGGAGGCTATTCCAGCAGAGCGGGCCAGCAACAGAGAAAGCGCGATCACCGAATTTGGTCTGGTCTTGGCTCAAGGGCCTAGGAAAAAGAGATGAGCACCTCTCTAACTTTCCGTACGGAATGTAGGCTGACTCTACTACTCAATGACAAGGATGTGCGTAGAGGGGAAAGCACTATAATTATATCCGTTCGTTTCCCTATTTATACATTCTTTCCATTCACACCATAGATCGTAGATTACAGCAATTAAGAGACCATTTTCTGAGCGTGATGATTTATTGCTCACAATTTCTAAACAATATTTCAAGTGGACGAGAAATATTATAATACTTCATTATGGAGAAAAAAAATTATTGGTATCTCGTATCGATTACTGGCCAAAAAAAGTATCGTGATACACACGCAATACCGACCAAATAAAACTATTGCGATACACGCTGCGATACTGGAAAAAGATTGCCGATACCAAAGTATCGCGATACCAACAGCCCTGGTAATCAAGTGGTCTAACTCAGAGAGCTGAAGAGTCAGGCAAATCAAGTGCTGTGCTAACAGGATGAAGTTGGACAACGACCGTAGTAAATGAACTCGGCTTGTCCGGTAGAAAATATAATTCTTTCAGGACAAGTGGGTTCTACTGGGAGAATCAGACATGTTGTTGTGGCATTTGAGGCTATTATAGCTGCTGTTTATTAGGTTAGTAGAGATTTATTGCATCAAGTGAATGATTGAAAGTCTTGACGAATTGTCGTATGTTGTCAAGGTTCGATTTGTCAAAAAAGAAGCGGGGGGAGGGTCAAAAGTCTATAAAATTGCTGACAATTTTCTAAGTGGCACAAAATTTTTATTCGCAATTTTTCCTCACATTGTAAACCACTTGCAGAGGAATGAGAGGATACTACATGTATTTATCGGAGTCTAAAAATGACCATGCAGCTTGATTCACACACACAACCACACGCGAGCACATACATGCAGAAAACAATAAAAAATAGCTAGTTAGCCTACTTCCAACTTTCGTAAGTTTTAAAAGGAAGTTAATAAACTTCCAACACTAATGTATCATTCCTGTTAAAGATTCTTCAACGCATTAATTATCGCTAATCAGTTGATTGTTTATTTGGATGCTAATGATTTGTTCTCATCCCATCAATCCTGGGTTGCTGACCTTCTTAGTAGGCCTATTCTTCCAGGGCCCTATACTTGGACCACCAGGCCTACTTTAATACTTTATATATATATGTATATATAATTATATATACATTGTATTCACGGCAGGTATCCATTATTGAATGTTGACCTTGTGTGGTGTCCTTGACCAGCTTATGCTGATGATGTGCAGACATAACCTATATTCACTCTCCCTCTGGTTCTGCATTGGCGGCTGTACTGCAGATATGTGTTGCTATGGAAGCCCTCTCAGATAGACTGTCCTTTAACCGCCTTCTCCTCAATGCTACTAAAATTCACTTAATCTGGCTATGTGGTCGAAGACGACTGGCTGTGGACTTTTTTGGTTTAACCCTTTGACTGGCGACCACGCTTCAAAGCGTGGTCGCATTTTGCGGCTGTATGGCAAGAGCGTTTTAAAGCGCCGTTGCCTGTAGTTGATTAATTCAGTTCCTTACTTACTTAGTAAATAGAGAGAATGTTGATGGCACTGTGGCACGAGTTACATGTCCTGAGATTGTCAGCCAGTACAACCGCTACACCCATGTAGCGGTTGTACTGGCTGACAATCTCAAGACATGTAACTCGTGCCACAGTGCCATCAACATTCTTTCTATTTACTAAGTAAGTAAGGGAGTTGACTTGAGCGATCAGTTGAAGGGATATTATGGAATTGACCGAAAATCGAAGCGATGGTGGCTGCGTCTGTTGGTTGGGCATTTGTGGACTTAGCTGTCACAAATGCCTACATTCTGTATGTGCACTGTTACCGGCCACCCACCAATGGTCTATAACCCAGATGATCAACTCCAGTTTCGCTGCAAGTTGATTGATCAACTTGTCAATCACTACTCATCACGGAAGCAGCATGGCCGACCAGTGAAGTCACCAGTTGTTTCACTTGTCCCTAGTGGACATAAGATAGAAGATTTGCACTCTCTAGGAATCAAGAAGGGTTGTTGTGAGTTTTGTTGTGTAGGACCAAACAAGACGTCACATGTAAGGCGAGAGACACAATTTGGCTGCCCGAAATGTAAAGTTCGTCTGTGTCCGGTAAAATGCTGGGCAGGTTTTCACAGCAGTTTGCAACCTCAGTATTAAGTACAATACATTTTGAACTCAGTACAATGTAGATTTTATTGTATATACCATATACATTGATGTAAAGAAAATCCAAAAAAATCATTGCAAGAATGTGCCATTAACAATTGAAAATCCTGTATAATTAGGCAGCTTTTCCGAAAAAAATAGGGCAAGTCAAAGGGTTAAATCAGATTTAAAAAAATTTAAATCAGATTTTTTATTTTAATTGGATTTTTTTTACTTTAATCGAATTAAAATTTTTTTTAAATCCAAGTGCTATGTTTTAAGTGCTCTGTTTTAAGTGCTATATTTTAAATGGACAACAGAATTCCTCATTAATAAATTATTTGGTTAGTCAAATAATTACTACCATAGCCACAGTTACACACTTGTTTTACTGTAAATTTAAGGTAAAACGTAACATATTAACATAGCCACAGTTGTTTTACTGTAAATTAAAAGTTGTTTGAGTATCATAATTTCATGAAGAATTTCAAATATTGATAAAATGTCACTTGAATTGAGACCAAGTAGGCCTACTAGTTACTGGTACTACAAATCTAATTTATTAATATTTATCATCTTACTACTCTATTTTCAATATCTATTTTTTCTTATAAATAGTCAAAAGGTCTCCAGTTCTCTTGAAGTATCTTCATTCAATGTTTCATTGTCCAATTGTATCGGTTTCTTATTTAACAATATAAATAAGAACACCAGCTCCCTACCTTTTCAACTCCAAGACGATTTGAATGAACAAGTCCAAACAATGAGAAAACTCATCCAACGCCAGCCGATTATTATACTAAAGTGGAGTCAGTAAACACTTGGATTAGTAACTAAACCAACTGTCCACTGACTCCACTCTATGTAGCATGGATCTAACTTTCACCTAGCAGTGCTATTCCGATGCATCACAGCTGTCCTGGACTTTGTTTCAAGTATTATTTGACAATTATTGTCCAAAATTTTTTTTAATTAATTAATTCTTGAATCTTGATTCAAACTTGAAACATTTCAAAACATAGAGGACACACTTTTCTTGAACTTCCAGTGTCTGTCACCTATTGAATATTTAAATAACACAGTGCAGAATTGAAGTACAATGACAATTTCTTTCAAATTACTGCTAGATAGTTTGAAAGCATTATGAAAAAAATTGTTTGATTTAAATCATGATTTTTATTCTCAATTTACATCCTGATTTAAATCGAAGATTTAAATCGTGTCTAAAAACTCTTGGCAATTGTGGAGCAAGTGCAGATCTGAATGTCCTCCAATTGGCTAAGCTTGAACCCGGATAAAACTGAATTTATTTGGCTTTATTTCGAGGGTTGACAAAGAGGCGATTAAAACAGGTTTTCCTCATTGCAAGGTTCAACGCGTCGTCCGGGACCTGGGAGTTCTTCTGGATAAACACCTGTCCATGAAGGAACATGTCAGCTTCCTGTGCAGGTCTTGCTATTATCAACTGCGCCATATTAGAGTCGTTTGGCGAAATCTCTTAATTGACGCCGTTATGACTCTTGTCCACTCCTTCATGCTGACTCGCCTGGACTACTGCAACGGTGTCCTTGCGGGTCTGCCAAAGTTCCAGATAAGACAGCTTCATTCAATCTGTTCTCAACTGAGTCATTGCCAAGCTGCCAAAATACTCGCATATTTCAAGCTATATGCGTGATACATTGCGCTGACTCCCTGTTGAGGCTAGGATCACATTGAAGATCATCCTCATGGAATGGACATCTGTGGTCGGCACGGCTCCAGAATACACTAGAGAGCTCTGTCTTCCCATCTCCAGCCAGCCAGGTCGTCGATCCTTGCGTGCTGCAGCCCCCGTGGAGACTTGATCGTCCCGCCCTCCCGTACATCAATGAGGACAAACCGTGCCTTCCCATGCATTGTACCATCATACTGGAACGCTCTTGCTATACAACTAAGGAACATTGCACTGCTTGCTGCCAACTTTTCTAAATACTCAAATCATATTTGTTTAGATCTGTTCAACCTTCAAGAGGTTCTTTCAAGGTGCTATATATATATATATATATATATATATATATATATATATATATATATATACATACATATATATATATATACATATATATATATATATACATACATACATACATACATACATAGTTGCTTAGGACTGATTTGTACCCACCGTGGTTGGGCAGGGAGGGCCTTCGAATACACTTTCTTGAGGGGCACTTTATAGGCCTACATTTTATAATGAATGATATGTCAAGATTATGCAAAGACCAACAGTCAACCACGATGCAATGACAAAGAAAAATAGAGGTAAATAATAAGAAAAAGAAGTTTTAGGTCTAATTCTCTGTCAAACTGTGGCAGTTTAAACTTTGAGCTTAGGTAATAATCGGCTCTATAGTCAGAAGGTTCTATAGTCTGACATTATTTTTTCCAATTTTTTCCCATCAATCCAGCGTCTATGTACCCTATGAGTTTTTATCAATCCATCTTCAACTAACACTATAAAATAGTTTCATATATCAGACTGCTATTCTGATGCTATGAAACTGCAGTTTCATCATTCTACTTCCATTAAAGCAAGGATCATAAACTTTACACAATAGACACCATAGCACCCAGATTTCAGCGAGACTGGTTAGGGGCCGTCCATAAAGAATGTACGCTCAGAGGGGGTCCAGGAAAAGCGTATGTTTGCGTATGGAGGGAGGGGGGTCGCTCAAAAGAAGTACGTACGCAGAGAAAAAAAATTATGATGTGAAGTACGTCTTATTTGTTGTCCTGTCTAATTATTACCAACATTCTCTTTTATAAAGTTAACAAAATTTCTTAAATTTTATTTTAAACAAGTTTTATACAGTAAATTAATAAATTTAATGATAATGTGCATAATACACATTAGCCATTAGCACACGTTTTAAAAATGAAGCACATTAACTACTTGGGGGGGGGAATGGTTGCAAAAGCGTACGTACTTTCGGGGAGGTGGGGTGGGGGGTGTCAAACGTACACCTTGCAACAGAGGAGGTCCAAAAAGTCAAGTTTTCGGTGTACGTACTTTATGGACGGCCCCTTAGCACATAGGCTGTCATGAGCCTCTGTTAAAGGGAGCATAGGCCTATGGACCACGGTTCGGTTGTCTTGGCTAGTACGGTCATTGCACCTTAAATGGCAAGGGGTCCACTCAAACGGGCAACTTTACCACATAACGGTCGAGGCCACATAAAATAATAATTGCGCACTCTGTCTCTTTTCTCTCTTTCACAGTCAGGTTAATTGGCCCATGAGTGCTTGATTCCTTGTCTCAGAAGCTCTTCAATCGACTGTGTGATGTAAGCCTACCCTGCGCGTACTAGAAGCCACTTCCCTTGTTGTTCTCTCGATCAGACAAAGCCCAGGCATGCTTTTCTGACCAGAATTTGTAGTTCCAAACTGAGTCACAAAGTCAATTTGAAGTCCAGGTCCATAATATATATGTCCTAGATCAACGAAGACAATGCGCACAGAAAATGCAGTGCTGCACTACACTGTGAGTAATGAACTTGAGAGGGTCGAGCCGACCTCCCTGGCGTCAACCAGAGCCTGGAAGCTTGGGGGTCAAAAAAAGAAGCATGGGGTCCAATTCCCCGACCTCTGATAAATTGGACACTGTATATTGTATTAAATATAATCAAATTTCTCAAATACCCTCACTACTTAAAGTGGCATCACTTATTATAAGATATTGTGAAGATTAAGATTATTGAGGTGAGGATGTCGAATTGACATTAACAGACCAACGTTGACAAGTTCAAATGCCTACTCTTAAATCAGACACTGTACTCAGCATTAGGATCCTCAAAGATAATCACTCAATGTCCAAAGTACTAAATTCAAAGATAATCACTCAATGTCCAAAGTACTAAATGGCAAAAATCGTCATCAGGTATAAATGCTTAAATCCCATTAAATTCATCCTGAAGTACTATCTACAAACATTAGCCAAAATGGACTTATGCCTTAATTTCTGCTTCAACTCAAAACTATCTCTTCTTAGTGTTTGCTCGTCGTCCTTGTTAATGCAATCGTCATGTCAAAACGTCATGAATAACGTCACGTCAAAGTTGTCAATCAACAGTCATTTGGCTTTAAATTACGAATTATCAGTTAGTGCCACTGTAATTAGATGCCACAGTCATTGACTAGCTTATTCTAGTCCACCAATAATTAACTAAGTGTAGTAAATATTAAGCTTCAGAAGGCTACACGTGGGCCCACCAATGATTACTTTTTTCAGCTTACTGTGCATTGGTCTGTCAACAGATGTGTTTTTCAGCTTACTGTCATGTCGTATTTAATGTGTTCATTCGTTTGGAGGGATTCCCTGATATGTCATTTAGTATTTAATGTTTCCATTCATTTGGGGCCTCTGAAATGTTATCTTGTATGAAAGGTTTTCATTCATTTGAGGGCACCTGAGATGTTATTTTGTATTTAATGTTTTCATCATTTGGGGGCTCCCTGAGATTTGGAAGCCCTAGGCGCGTGCCTATAGGTAAACGCGCCACTGGGTAAAGAGAGGCCAAGGAGTTTACATTGCAAGTTATTAGGCAACAAATAGCAGAAGGATGGGCAACCACAGCAAAGTCCCTGTGAGCGACTGTGGAACCTAAGACAGAGGCTTCCAACATGGAATCTTGGAGTCTGTTAGATAATTATGCATGAGCATCAAGATTTTAAACTAAATGCATTTTCACATCTAGGCAACCAGTACAAATCCATCCGCATGAACCTGGATATAGGACCGAATTTAGGAATACAGACAATCAACTGAGTCACAGAATTTAAAACTGATTGAAGGTGGTTTGTGCATGAATAAATAAGACCCGCATGCTATAAGCATACTGATGAGCTGCAATTCAACGTACCTCTTTCAGCACAAAATTTACTTTACATTCTGATATTTGTACATTGTCTGTTTTGAATTGCCACCACTAACAGAAGAATGAGTTTCACATGGACAGTAGTATGTTGGAATGTACAAGAGAAGTTCAAAAAGTATATTTACATAACCCACTTCTAGAAGGGTTATGAACTATTTTCTGAACTATCTTCTGAACTATTTTGTGGGAATATACTTGTATACACATGCTGGTTGAAAGTTTAGCGAAGAATGTTTTTCTGATTGCTCTGTGTTTGCTATTTCTGACTGTTGAGTCACCTGACATTATGAAGCAAGTGGAGTATCACTTGCGATAAAATTGTTTGTTCATTCATAAGAAAAGACCAAAAATTGTCCATGAAGAGATGTTTGCTGTTTACCATGATGACTGCCCTTCATATGATATTGTTAAACACTGGTGCAAACCGTTTGAATGTGGTTGTTTGAGTATCAAGGATGAACTGAGAAGTGGTTGACCATCAACATCTTTTTTTGATGACATGATATACAAAGTTGAGAAGATCATTCTTGTTGACCATAGAGTGAAACTTAAAAACATTGCTAAACTATTAATCAAGATTCAGTTATCAATATCATGGTGAACTGAACATGATGAAGGTCTCTGCATAATGGATTCTGCTGATACCAGTGCAAAGTCAAGTTAAGTCAAGCTGCAATGTCGTGAAAGTTCCAAACAATTGGGTAACATGTGTAACCAAGATGAGCATAATTTCTTCAACCGCTTAATAACAGTGGATGAATCCTGGCTACACTACTTTGATCCTGAAACCAAAGATGCTTCATGCAGTGGAAATATGTTAAGGCTCCACCACCGAATTAAGCCAGGAATCAGCCATCTGCCGGTAATGTCATGCTGTCAGTATTCTGGAACCAGGAGGGTGTCATCCTAATGGATTGCATTCAGAAGGGCCACATCATCACTGGACAGTAACCTCTTGAGGAAATTATGTGAGGAAAAGCAAGATGAAAATGCAAGGCATGATTAGCCAGGGAGTTTTGTTGTCGCACGAAAATGATCCTGCTCACAGCTCCCTTGTGGCATGTCTAGGAGCTAGAATGTGGTTATGAAATCTTGACCTGATTTGCAAGATCAGACTTTTTCCTGTTTCCAAAATTTAAGTTTAATGGTTGTCGTTTCAATACTGATAATTACATCATTGTTGTCATTGAAGAGTACTTTTCAAGCAAAAACAGTGAGTTCTACAAAGAGGGTATTAGAAAGGTGAGGAATCGTCGGGAGAAATGCGTCACTCTGGCAGGAGCATACATAGAGAAAGACTATTTATAAATAAACGGTTTAAAATTTCATGTCTTTGCGACTCCTAGAAGTAGGTCAGATAAAAACCTGTTTGAACGCCCCTCTTACATGGTTCCCATTCATTTCGTCACAGATCCTTTCGTCACATTCATTTCGTCACAGATCATTTCGTCGCACTTTAAAAACCACTCTAACCCTGACCCTAAACGACCATCACCATGCATACCTTGACTCTAAACGACCCTCACCAGGGGCATCCAGGTAGGGGGGTCCAGAGGCAAATGCCTCCAATTTCAGGTAGGAGGAGGGGGAATTTTTTGCATCCTAAGGGGTCTTGCCTTCCTGGTACTTACGACCAAGGTGTTCCTCCATCACTCAGAGAGGATTGACGCCCCTTACCCTCATTACGCATAACCTGACCATAAACGACCCTCACAATGCATAACCTGACCCTAAACGACCCTCACAATGCATACCCTGACCCCAACTGACCCTTACAATGCTTAACCTGACCCTAACCAATATGCGACGAAATGATCTGCGATAAAATGAATGCGACGAAGTGATCCGCGACGAAGTGATCCGCGACGAAATGATCTGCGACGAAATGAACGGTCACCCTCATACATTGTCGCTGATGAAAAAGCAGTAACCACAAATGTTATGTATGACCAAGAGCTGAAATAACAGAGGAAACTCAAATCAAGGATTAAGCCAGGTAGTAAAGCTAGTTAGTAGTTCCATATAAAATTTTAGTGACTCTGGCAACAAAATGCTGTTGCTCTGATTGAGTTTACTCCTTGACACTAATTCATCACTTCGCCATAGTTAGGGCTGCTGCTAACGAGTAGTTTTGGAGTCAAGTACCCGATCGAGTAGCTTAGCAAGTACCCGGGTACTCATTAATACCGGAAGTGCTTAATACAAGCTGCATGGCTTCCACTATCGATAGACAAGTAGACCATAGCATAGGTTATAACTAAAGGTCACCAATAAAGTTAAATCCCCAATGTAACAACTAATAAGCTACTGAACAGCAAAAGAAAGAGAATTGTTTCAATTTTTGTTAAACAAAAAAAATATATGCCTGGCAGCCAACAGACTGCCTAAGAATATGATATGAGATGTTCTGCACAATGTCAGTAATCAGTATAATGACAGACAGTAAGTGTCAGTTACTAGGCCTATAGGCCAAGTTTCTGGCAGAACAACAAATGTTACTACAACAGGTCGCTGTTGGCGTGCATCACAACCAACATGTTAACGTGTTCAGGTGACAATGATGACTGCAAACGGTTTAGAGTGAGGCATGCAACAGAAAACGTGGCTTGCAACAGAAAACGCCAACATGTGCTCAGAAGATGTTGACGAGCCAGGTATGCAGAGGTGCTTAAATGCAAGTGGAGCGAAGAGGTTATAGCGTTATGAATTTGTCTTCCAGAAGAGAACACTGTGTACGAGATAGACTAGAACAGGAAATGCAATTTTCTGACCGGAAGTGGAAGCATGCGAGTACTCGAGCAAAAAAAATGTACCTGGAGTCGGGTACTTGCGGTAGCCCTAGCCATAGTGTATTAAAATACTCAGCTGGATTGCTAATCAATATTAAACCAAAATTGTTCATTAAGGTGTCATGGTTAAAAAATTAAGACTAATAACAAGTCTAACGGTAACAGTTGAAACGAGAAACCTTTCCAGAGATAAATGCCTGAACTGGTCAATAGTGAGCAACACCAATTCTGCTTAACTAAAAAGATAAATTGTCACCTGGCGAGCTTTGCTCTGATATTTAACAGCTTTCTTTGTGTCCGCTTTGGCTGTTTCAATGTAGTCAACAGATTTTTCAACATTATATTCAATTCTATCGATCATTTCTCCCTGTAGTTCAACAAAATCAATTATTTAAGTTATTTACAATTTAATTAAGGCAAATCAACAACATAACTAAATATTTTGTTCTTGATCTCAAATTTGTTCATTCTAATATCTGAGGAATGAATAATGACATTATTAGCAGGCTCGAAATGGACTGGAACGCCGTTCCTGTTTGTAAAATGCAATGGCATTATCGTTCTGTTTGGTAAAATGTGAAGGAACGCATCAGAACACTTCCTTTTCGTCGAGTGTAAATGAAAATGTCATTTTGTGACCATTCTGCTCTTCAGCTCACAAGTGAAAATAATTAAAACTTCTGTCACAAATTGCAATGCTAATCTTGAAAAATGGCAATAGGGGTGCATTAAATACAACGAGGTGGCAAACAGTGGCACTCTTCCCTACTCGCTGTTTATTATGCTCTTGACATCATTTTTATTCACTAGTTATGTCATCAATTTCATTTAGACAAGCAGAACATTATTTGTGGTTTTAGACTTCATAAATTAAGTCATGAGGAGAAAGGAGATAGAGTAGTTCAAGCATCTGAAGATTTGCAGAATCTTTTCAAAGCCATAGCTATCGTACCAATATCAACCAGCGAGGGTTAACGAAATTTCAGTTCCATGAATGAGATTGTCACACCAATTCGGGTAAGTTTAAACATTCCAACAATTGCAGCGCTATTAATCATCACTTGTATTGGTCCTCCACTATCAAAATTCAACCCAGAAACCTATGTGCTGTCAGGGTTGTGCAAAGGCCGGCATTCAGCTGATGATATGGACGGTCATAAACAAGGCGATTAGCATAATTTTACAATTTTTTTAGAAATTTATTTTGTAAATCTCAACTTGCTCATTAACTTTAAGTTATGTGTCAGACTGCCAGTACACCATTGACAAACGTAAATAACGCATGCCTTTAATAAAAATTGTATTTGTGCAAAACCTTTGAAAAAATTGATATGGAACTTACAATTTGAATTTTTACATTCTAAACTAAATGAGTAAGCATACAGATTGTGATAATCAGCACATTCATATTCTATAAGAAAGCACTTATGCTTTTTTCTAGAAAATAAATGTGTGGGAACACATCTGTATTGTCCAAAGAAATAATCCTAAAATAAGCTACTAAATAAAATAACTTTTATGACACAAATCACACGATGATCATAATCTATATACTTAACTCATAAATTTTAGAATGTAGAAATTCAAATTGTAAGTTTCATATCAAATTCAAGAGCTTTTGCACAAATACAATTTTTATTTGTTGGTAATTGAAAAATGGTGGAGAGACTCCCCAATATATGTGGTTAATAACCTTAATTAACATTATTTTAGTAGTGATAATAACCAGATGATCACCTGTCACAATTATTATTATTTACAGAAAAAAACAGCACAAACAAGTGAAAGTAAAAACATGAGTTTTTCAGGACATCTGGTAGATGGTGCAATCGTTATAATTTCTTAAGAGATTTTTGATTAGATATTATTGATGATGTAAACTTGCAGAGTGGAACTCGTCAAGAAGGACTCGTTCGAGTAGTTAAATGATATTTAATTTTTTTCAATTTTTTTGCAATGTCTGTTAAAATCTGATACATCGCATTGTCATGCAAGCCTGAAATTTGTGCAAAATTTCAGCTCTGTAGGTCAACAGGAACATACCTGAAAAGGAGTTGAAAGAAGTCGTACCAAACGTGACAAACTTTATGCAAGCCAAGTTAAATAAAAGAGGGTAAAAAGGAATATGAGAAAATAATGAATAGGGAATAACCAGCTAAATATCCAGTATTTGGCTAAATATCCAGTATTTGCCACTATGTGCCTCGGTAGATACTATACACAAAGCATTCTAAATATATTTGTAAATTCTTTTGCTTTTGTAACTTTGTTTCATTTATAATTTACCAGAAAATCACAATTAACAGTCACAGTGGAAGTCAAGTCATTTTCATTGATTATTTGTTTATAAAATGATAAATGCATTATCTAGTTATTATAAGCAAAAAGAATTATTTTCATAATTCTTTATTACATGAAAATGGTAATGGCAAATAGTACGTTAATCTATCCAAATATAAAGATTTGGTACTAACTGGAAATTGTCTGCCACTATTCCTTGATAATTAAGAGATGGGATGTCAAATGATGATAAAGGAGCGCAAAAAACAATGAAGACATACCTGACTTTCAACAAGCATTGCCATATCCATGAACATGTCATGCAGTTCTCGAATGCTGTTTTCAAGTTTCATTATATCATTATGCCTTGCTTCAATGTCCTTCAGTGATTGCTTGGCAGCCAAAGATTCTGTTATGATCTGAAAACAGCCATAGCAGCAGTAATTGAAGCTGGCAGTTGTGATCGATTGTGTGGAATGTGGTGATGTAGAGGAGACAGAATCGTAATCCCAGCATTTCTACAGCACCCACAAAAGCCAAGTCGTGGGAACCAGCTTATTTACAGACGCAGGATAGTCGCTTATGGCTGACGGCAGAAACCAGTCCGTTACACAGAGAGGCAGGTAGAGTTTCTGTAGAGTGTAGTTTAGTGAAACAAGACATACAATAACCTGTATAAAGTTGTAGATGAGGAGTAGTAACATTACCAGTAAAATCTTGACTAGGAAAACTTGTCTAATTAACAACCCATCTCTAATCTTTCCTTTCTATCTAAGTTAACTGAGCGATTATTCTTGCCTGGCTAAAGGACTACCTCTCTTCTAACTCACTCCTCAATCTCCCCCAATCTTGTTTCACTACAAAACCCTCTAGCCTGAACTGTCAGCAAAACGTCGGTGCTTTCGAATCACTCCCATCCTCAAATCACTCCACTGGCTAAAATTCCAGAGCAAATCCAATTCAAAGAACATGTAGCGCATTCTGAAAAGTTAAGGGATATGAATGAAACAAGAGCGGGAAAGATGAGTGACATGATAATAGAAGATAGGTTTTGGTCGACAATTACATCTACACTCTAACAACTACTATGTCAGAATCAACGTATTTCATAACGTAGTACTATGTTGTATATGGCCTGAGTTAGATTGACGTTAGATTGACGTTAGATTGACGTAGTGATCTCTGTAACATATTGAACTACCTTAAACCTTCTAACGTCGATCAACGCAGTTTGCAGCATAGCGTGCGTCTTCTGTTTGATGAATAATTATTATTGTAATTCAAAGAGTCCGTTTTGACAGAAAACCCTCATATTGAATAATTCTACATTTCCCTAAAAAAATAAATTTTTGGGGATTTGAACCCACGCCCCTAACTCCACTATAAAGCGCTTGAGGCAAATGCGTACCCATTCGGCTAATCTGCACCACTTGAATAAGCAAGGTCAAAGCTCCCACTTAACTCAATGCATTCGGAATGACCATAACATGTCTATTTCTCAAACAATTGGTTTTGTTGGTATACTTTCTACTTTACAGAAATTAGATTCCTGTTTCATTCTTTATAAAGATTTTATATTTAAAAACGTCGCAATGCAGAATCGATTGATAGCAAATAGTTCATTTTGTGTATTCATGCGCACAACGCTATGTGCGGTTCGAAATATGTGAACTTCTCTAAATAATGTTATTCAGGTTAATTATCATGTGTGAGAACAGAGAATTTTTTTACTAAATGTTGATTTATGTGCTTAATAAAATTATTGCTAAATTGCAAGTCGCCTAGTGTACACGATTGTATCCGAACTACATTTTGCGCGCAAGCACACGAAATAGGGCTATAAGGATACCACGTATCTCTACGTTAGATGAGGGTAACGTAGTTTCAATACGTTCAGCGATGACGTAGTTTTCTGACGTTGAACGTATTCTACGTCAATAACAGATTAATACATTAAAAGTAGTTAACATAGCTATATACGTTATCTGCTAACGTAGTTCTTTTTGGAGTGTAGGTTGCAGTGATTGTGTAGATGAGGAAACTGGAATTTTGATGAGTTGCTCATGCAGAAATGTAAGTACAGATTCAGTTATAGAGGGATTCAGACAGGAGATTTTATGCGTCATTCAAAAGGAAAGGTATGAAGCAGAACCAGTGAATATAGTATATACTTACACATATACAAGCCAGCAACATCGCATAAAGATGAAGAAGTACACGATATATATGAGACTGGAGGAAGCTTTGGATAAAACCATTAAAACAGATTATGTAACATTAATGAAAGATTGGAATGCAATGGTGGGAGAAGGAGAAGAAGGGGAAAACATTGGAAAGTATGGTTTTGGAAAGAGAAACAGCAGAGGAGAAAAACTAGTAGAGTTCTGCGACAGAAAAAACTAATAATGGCAAGCACCTGGTTTCAGCATGAGAAGAGATGAAGATACACATGGAAAGTTTCAGGCAATGTGGCCAGACACCAGTTGATAAGACACAGATACAGAAACAGTGTAAAGAATGCAAGAGCAATGTCGGGAGCAGATGCTGACACAGATGACAACTTAGTCATCATGAAGGCCCAGATAAACTGAAATTCATCAAGAGGAAAATAAGACAGAGATGGAATACAAAGAATCTGAAAGAAAAGAGCAACAAACTAGGAAAGAAAATAGAAAAAAAGCTAGCAGATTATGAGGGTGAATCCACAGAGGAGAGAGGGTGAAGCCTAAAAGATACATCATAAACAGAGCCAACATCGTGGGAACAGATGAGATGATGCCCCCTAGGAATTCGTGGGTAAGAAGAACAATGATAAGAAGATACGGAGGAACGGAGGAAATGGAAAACACTGAAAGCAGGAACATAGAAAATTAAACACCCAACTAAGAACAACAACATAAGAGTCAAGAGTCATGGGATGAGAAATGTAAAGAGTTAGAACACTTACAGCAAATGGAAAGACATGACAAGGTGTACGAAAAGGTAAAACAGATACCCAGGAAATCGGGGAGAGGAGTAGGAATAGAAGTACGAAACAAACAAGGAAGGATCCTCAATGAAACAAATGACGTCAAAGACTGATGAAAGGAGTATGTGGAGGAACTTTACAGAAATGAAGATAGAGAATTGCTCGATATTAATGATATATAGGAGCAGAGAGAGGAGACACAAGGAAGTGAGGAGGACATTGGACCAGAGGTACTGAGATAGGAAGTAAGAAATTGAAAACAACAAAGCAGAAGGAATAGACAATATCCCAGCAGAGAAGCTCAAAAGTTTAGAGGAAGGTGCAATGACAGAACTGGCAATGATATGCCAAGACATATGTAATGTAATGTAATCGAGCATTTATATAACGCCGCTCAAATCAGCAGCGCTCTCAACGGGCGTCTGTGTGCGGGAACAGAAAGGTCCTAACACGTCTCCAAAACTGACAAGGTGAGAGGGTCAGTAACTCCAGGCTGTGGAAGACAGTTCCAAGCTGAAGGGCCAGCATAGGCAAAGCTCTGCGACTAAGCCGTGGCAGAGAGCAGGCGCAGAACAACAAGAAGGCCACGAGTGGAAGATCGCAAGAAAGCCCTTGCAGGTAAAGAGGACACCGAAGTGCAGAAAGATCTTAGATATTTAGGGGCCAACCGAAGTAGGCAGTTGCGCATAAGGGAAATGGTTTTAAACTGTATACGCTGTTGAACAGGGAGCCAATGAAGTGTGTCCCGAATAAAGCATGAAATATGGCACACTTTGGAATGCCACCTATCAGACGAGCAGCGGAATTAAGTATAGACTGAAGTTTGAGAGAATTGGAGGAAGAAAGACCAATGTATACAGCATTTCTATAGTCCACCCAAGTACATATCATGGCATGGACTAGAGTAGTGATAGCATGAGGAAGCTGCGAATAGAACGAAGTTGACGCATATGTATTATACATATGTATTATGTATAATTGGTATTATGATGGATTGCAAGAAGTCCTCCAACCATACTCCCGTTGTGTGACTTTTAACTGAAGTCTTCCAAGCCTTTGACAATGGCCATGTTACCCTACTCGTGCTGTATGATATCAGTGCTGCATTTGACACAGTACTATACTCCTTAGTTGGCTATCTTTTGGCATCACAGACAGGGCTCTTCTACAGCTCCAATCTTTTCTTTCTGGTCGAAACATATCTGTGACTTTTGGCTCTAACCGAACTCCCTGGGTCACTGTACCCTACGGTCTCCCTCAAGGCTCTGTTCTTGCTCCTTTGCTATTCATCCTATATACTGCGGACCTCGAAGATATTTTCCAGCTGTTTCGCATTTCGTCACATCAGTTTGCTAATGATACTCAGGCCTTTTTTCATGGTCCAGCTTCCTCTGCAGTTCAAATGGCTCAGTGTTTACTCTGCCATAGATGCGTGGCTCTCCTCTAACCGTCTACTACTAAACTTGGATAAGACACAATTCATCTGGTTTGGTGTTCACCTCCAGCTTGAGGAAATAAATTCAGTTTCTCTCCGTCTCATGTTTCCCCACATCCAATTTTCATCTTCCGTTTGTGATCTGGGAATTGTCTTGGCTCCCCTTTTACTTTCAGTCATCAGATCAACTCCGTTTCTAGATCCTACTTTTACCATATGCGTCAACTTCGTTCTATTCGCAGCTCCCTCTCACCTCATGCTATCTCTACTTGCAATCCATCCAAATACAACAGCTTGTGAATATCATTAGCCACCTCACCCATGCATCAAAAGTATTGATAAGGATAATAGCAAAGAGAATTCAAGCAAAGCCAAAAGCAGTCAATGGGCTAGGAGACGATCAATTTAGGTTTAGAAAGGGCATGGGAACTAGAGACACGATAGGAGCACTAAGAGTACTATCAGAAAGGAGCAGCCAGAATGGTCAGGATTATGAATAAGCATTTGTTAGAGTTTACTGGAGAAGGCTATCACATGACTTCATGCGGGTGGGAGTAGATGGGAGAGACAGAAGATTAATTGGGAACTTGTACTAGGGGCAGAAGATATAAATTAGAATAGATGGAGATTTTTTAGACCCAGGAAAGGTGGGCAGAGGTGTGAGACAAGGATGTCTGCTGTGATGCATAACTGCCTCCTTGGGTCTGCCTTGCCTACCCCTTTGTTCTCTGCACTAGGGGCTCCTCTATTCTGCATCGAGTTTCCTTTCGTTCCTCTGCCCGCGGACTTCTGGTGGTTCCCCGCATGTGCTCTGCCAGAAGCCTATGTGGGTCCCACCAGCTGGAATAGCCTCCCATTTCTTCTCCTCAGAAGGAGCTGCTCTCTCTCACCTGCTGCCTTCTGGAAGCGCTTGAAGACTCCTTTTTTCTCTATAGCTTTGTGTCGAGTCGCGAGCGCCTCTGATTTGAGTGGCGCTATATAAATGCAATTAATTGTAAACTGCCTTCATATGCACATGTTGGGGTTTGTTAGATAATACAGATAGGTAAGCCTACAATGCTTCTGTTTTGCTAATGTACCATATAAGTGTCCAAATACATAAGTAAATGAATTAGTAATTTATAAAATGCCTCAACAGATAGTGTACAAAAGCAAGTCATAATCGTGTCAGTAAGTTGCCTGGAGTTCCTTCCTGTTTCTTTGCCAAGATTATACAAGTGCTTGAAAACCACTATGTTTATGTTTGATATGATTTTGCACATACCCTCTGATGAGTTTTGCTTGATGACAAATAAATATTAATGCATTGATTCATTCATTTTGCCCCTTCAGAAACATACTCAGAGGTGCTCATGTGATCACAATAACAATTAAAATCACAAGGTATGCCCAATTAGCATCTGTGGTAATTTGAATTAAAGAACAAAATTGAAGAACACGAAATAATAGTTCCATAAAGCGATCTAGGTCGATTTTATATGACAAACATAGGATATCAGCACTCATGGTGATAAGCTATTGCTCTGGCCACTACTCCCAAAAATACAAAACTGCTAAAAATTTCTAATAAATCTCATTTATTTATTTCAACTGCAACCCCTTGACCAGGCACAACTTTTTCCACATTGCTTATTGCAGCACCACATAGCCTATGGTTTGTGTCAAACATTTTCTATCACATTTAAATATTGCTCATGCAAACTATTATTGCAACAGCAATTTAAATTCATTTCAGCCTATTTTTAATACCACATCATTAAGATTTGAAATAAAGGTGAAAGTAAATATAACTACATTATAGCTTCATATTAACTTACACCCTGGGTGAAAACGGCCGGATTTCCTGATTCTAGCATGCTTTCCAATTCTTCATCTGAAGTTGATCTCCCCGCTGCATGGTATAAACAAAATAACAATCAATCAATCAATCAATCAACCAGCTTGAAATAGTATCTTTCAAAAACTCTACTCAGAGGTTCTCCCAGTCCAAACTTGGCCAAAGAAAACAGATTTCACAGTGGAACAGAAATGAGATAGAGGGTTCTTAGACAAAAGCCAAAGAGGCAGTATGGGTCCGGATTTACTAAGTTGCTCCAAATGCCATAAAGCTTAACCTGATGATGCTTTCTTGCTCCTAAAGTTGCTAAATGTGCCTATCCTATCCTAGAAATGTAAAAAAATTCTAGAACCTTCCCAAAATGTTTTACAATTTTTTTAAATTATAAAAACGAAACGCTAACTTTTTAGAAGTGTATGTACACTGCGCGATACCTACTCTTAGCCCGATACAGTCGCAACTTTTCCTTTTTGCATATTTTCTAGCGCAACTATTTGCTCTAGTGGAGTCTCAACCACTGCTATATGTAGAAAAATTTTACGAAATCAGTCGCATGTCGCTGGATACAATCAGGCTTAAAATGATCAAAAATGACGTGAAACCTCAAACCGGTCATAATTGATATTAATGCAGAAATGATTACAAAAATATATATTTAATACAAATAATATATAAAACTTTTGTTTGGACTTTCATAAAGGCTTCAAAAAAGATTTTTACCAAAGGCCCTATAATGTTACGAGACGGCAAATCATAATTTCGGTTCAAATTTCGCTATCTTTGTTGTCATATTTAATTAGGTTATGGTTCGAGATTTCCCGCCTTCATGGTCTCGTTTTGAAGCAGAATATCTCCTTTTCCTGTTCTATTAATAACATATGACCTTAGCCTATTTAGTACGCACACAGATTGCCCAGAAAGAGGTCGACTTATGTAAACAATAACCGATACATGGTTAGCAACCGAAGCGCGTGATTTGATCACGATTCAGATGACCAAGAAGAAAATGAAATGAATGTTTCGGATTTCGAAGATGTCATGACGCACGCTAAAACATCTAGTGAGTTCGTAACTGATGACAAAATGCCTTTGAATATCAGAAAGCGATTGAATTCAGGTAAGCCCCGATTATTTTTTAAATACTGTGCACCACAGGATCCTTGTTTATAGACATTCACGTACTGTTTCTGATTCACTGCGACTCCTATACGAAAATCAGTTTAAACTAAGCTCTAATTGAGCTAATTATTATTATAAGTCTCAGGCATAACTGTAAAGATTAGCCTGTTCTAGTTGAGCTTGTCTTTATAAATATTCAGGTACAACTACTAGGTTTAGACCCTCTTCTCACTGTGCTCGTTTTTATAAGACCTTAGGCATAACGGTTAGGTTTACAACCTGTATTATTGAGCTTGTCTTTAAGTATTCAGGTATAAATGCAAAAGTTGTGTCATTTCCTCTCTCGCACTACTTCATCTTTTACAATCCTTATTGTGCAATGTACAAGTTTATCATTAATTGATTAAGTTAATGATAGGAAATAATAATTAGTATTTCAATTGCAATTTATTTTTTATCAGGATTCTTCTCGATAATCAATAATTGCAGTCTACCGGTTGATAAATCTTGTAAATTGCTGTTTGTTTTGAATGCAGGGCTTTTAGCATTGGCTTTGCTTTTTTGTTGCATGGCTTTTATAAAAGCAAACTGAAATGAATTTGATAAATAGAAAAAAATATTTTTATATGGGTTGTTTATTTGTAGATGTCAATGTAAACTTAATAATGGACTCCCGTGCAGTAGCCAGTATGCTCCGGAGGACATGGTCAGGCGTAGAATGGAAATGGCTGCACTTGTCCCACGGGATCATATGTTGGTGCTACTCAGCAAAATTTCTTGCACAATAAACATGTCCGATGAGACTTGTCGGAGCAGGAAATTCAGCCAAGCGGTGCGTCAACACCAGCGAACATCATATTATTTGGAAAGCCGTCAGATCTGCCGTACAACCTTTAAGTTCATCCACAGGATTAGCCAGGACAGACTGACGGGGATTCTCAAGTGGTATAAAACAGAAGGTTTAACACCAAAATAAAAACAAAGCGGTGGACGTAAGAACAACACCCACTGCTTTCAGTTTAGCGAAATTGAAGATATCATTTGCTTCCTGACAAATTATGCCAGCGAGCATGCGATGATGCTTCCTGGAAGGGTTCCTGGATTTAAGGAGGATGATATCAAGTTGCTGCCATCGAGCCACACCAAGACCAAAGTGTACGGCATATACAAAGCGTGCATGGAACAACATGGAAAACGAGTCGCTGGATTTTCGACCTTCAAACAGTACTGGCTTCAACTCATTCCATTCATCACGACATGCAAGCCAATGACTGATTTGTGTTGGACTTGTCAAAACAACAACACGTTGATATACCGTAGTGCCAATATCGAGGATCATGAAAAAGGTTTGATTTGAACTGCATAGTTTTCTATGATTTTATAGAGAAAAGCAAGAAAGTAAGTTGTTTGGGAAATTTGAAATGCTGAAGTAGTGTTTTGTTGTTGTTAGGAGCACCAAGCTTTGTTTGCATATGAGATTACAATTTGCACTTAACTAAATGGTGACAGGTTGACTAGAGCTTTTGACCTGTAACATGGTTTCAAACCTTGTCCAAGGAAGTTACTGCTTACTGACCGTGAGCAAGTCCATCATGCTCAATTGCACTGCAGTTGTATTGTATCGTATGACATAACATGGGTTTAAATGGCTCAGACGTTAGAAACACTGCAAGTTAACCTGTGTCTATCTCTCCTATCTTCCTCTTCAAAACTGAGATAGTGTCCATCATCCAAATCATTCCACAACTGTTGAACTGAAGAATTTCTGCCCTATTGTTCCTTGGGGTGTCTTAAACATAAATTTTGTATGAAGTCCAGAATTGCCTTGTTTGTTGCTAATTAATAAATCCTGTAGCTGCACTGCCTTCTTTCAAATTATAATCTTGTAGGTTTCGATTAGTTCACTCCTGCCCCTCGTTGAAATGAAAATCTCAATCTTTACAGATTCAATGGTATAAATATAAGACTAATGATGTTCTCTCGATAAATTATTGTCATTAATTTTTGTCGGATTGTTATATTTTGCTCTTAAACGTCTGTTAGTATTAGACTGTATACCATAAGATTTGTTTTTTGTTGTAGATCCATGGACGAATGTGAATGCCCGTTGCTACACATGAACTCGAAGAAGACGCCTTGGACAAAACAGAGCCGAAAAGAAGACTGGACAAAAATACATCAAATCCTTTTTAACTCCACCACTGCTTGTACTCTGGCAGTGCCAGTCCCAAGCCTGGATAAAGGAGGAGGGCGACAGCACTAATCTTTTTTTATCAAACAGTGTCGTTAAAATGAAGCTACTACATCAGTTGACGATCCAGAGCCACCGATCGCCTTCACGCCAAATTGGACGGCATGATGCAGAAGACCTTTTAACACTTGCAGATGGTCAACTGAAGGGTTAGATCATGTTTCCACAGGGGACCCAGACCACAAAGGAGGTGATTGTGGTGATTCAGGATCATCTGTTCCTGGTACATCTTAAACTCTAGGTGGTGGTGGGAGAAGACACGTGTCTTTACCAGTTGACGCCGAAAACATAGTGTGACAGGAATAAACTGTCATTTTATTTTAGTTTTCTGATTATTTGAATGTTAATTTTATCCATTGTTCTACTGCAATATTTAATTCCTCAGCAGAAAATAGCAGTTTAGCCTCCCTTAGAATCGAAAACTTTTCTAATTAAATTGACATTTTAGTGTCAATAATTTCTCGTTGGTAAACTGGAATAACTTTAATAACTTTTTTCTTCGTTGAGATATCTACACCATATTTGGACAGTGCATTTTCAATTGCAGCAACTACAATTGTGCCAAATTTCACTTAAATCGGTTCAAAAACAACAGTCGCTGCTAAGGAGATTATAAAAATAATTTGACCAAACTTTGTACGCAGTTTTCTCAAATAACGATTTACGTAACCCATCGTTCTTGAAGTTCTATAACTTTGTCTGTATGTGAGATATAAACAAGTGGAAAACAGTTTTGGGAAGGTAAATCTTGCATCTATAAGATGGTGCAATTAACAGAGAAAAAAATGTTTTGTACTTGTGAGTAACAGAGTAACTTTCGTTGTGACAGGACACATATAATCATCATGCAGGTAAACATTAATGAAATAATGCCGATAATTATTAATTATATATATATATATATATAATATATATAAGACCATTTATTTAATGGTATGTCGAGCATGTTCTGTGTGTTAAAACCGAAGGGCGGCATGTTTGAATCTGCCCGGGCAAGTTGCTCACCAGTGAGAAAGTCCTAGGCGACATAAACTCAATGATTCTGCCTTCAGGTAAAGAACTAACGATGATGATGGCGGTGGTGGTCGTCGTCGTCATCATCATCATCCATCACGATGATAGCTAAACGTCATCGTCGTCGCCGTCATCCATCATCATCCAGCACCGTATCTCAGACGAGGCCAAAACCTGCGTTAGCAGCTTTACAGTCCCTAAAAGGACTTTTTAAGATGGAAGGCAGAATAGTGAGAATACCAAACTTGCCATGCAACTTTCAAAGTCTTTGGCTGTACTTACATGTATGCATTAACTTTTTGAGCTGTGATTTTTTTAAATATCTTAAATTTTCTACATCGAATTGCTCAGAAATCGCAGTCCTTCTATGGTCAACTGTGCACTTTCAATCAGTTAGACTTTGGAGGACATCTTCTTCAGTCTTCTGCCGATGAGCAGATTTGTGACGTGGACAATTCTTGTCTCCCCTCCTTTCTCTCCAACTCCTTCTGTTACTCAATTTCCTCTATGCAGTTGCATAAGCATGTTCAGTCTTTTCCCTTCTCCTTGTTGCCTTCCCCTGCATCATTACCTCCAGTACCGTCAGCAGCAGACCCCCTTCTCCGAATAATGTCCAAGCCAGCAATGTTTCCTGTTTTCAATGAATCTAACTTCTCGTTCGATACCTTTTTTCTTTCCAACCAATTCTCATCATTTTCCTCCAAGTCCACATTTCCACTCTCTTTCTATCTGCCCTCTTCATTGTCCAGCACTCTGCAGCATATGTTGCCACTGGTCATATCAGGTTTTAAATAGTCTTTTCTTCAGTTCCATGCTCAGACATTCTGTGAACATTTTTTCTTTTCCATAAAGGTATATTTGCCCATTAGCTATCCTGCTTCTGATGTATTCTTCACAATATCCTATATGCGTCTTTGCTAAAGTTTATAATGTCGATGCAAGTTTTGGATAATATAATAAGCTAAACAGTAAACTAGGATAATCTTTTCCTACTATCGGTGCGTTGTCTCAGAAAATTTCCGACAAGTATTCAACATTTTGGACAGATTTTGGCTGTGTCCATCGCTATGAGGGGAGTGTCCTGTTGATGTGTGGTGGATTGACATACACATCTGAATGCTTGAGGCGGCTCAGCACTGGAGCTTGTATGTTGGCCCGGACTGTACGAAAGATGTTATTTTCGCCACACATATGGCGTCCGCGGTTGCGTCCGCGGCCTGAGGTGCCTGATCGACCTACGTGCTCGTTGGGTCCTACTGGACACAATCTGCTATCTGATAATGCGGTTTGGAACCTGGAATGTTAGAAGCCTCGGAAATAAATCGTCGTCTGTGGCCGAGGCCATTGACAGCCACAGCGATTGATTGGATCCGCTCTTTTCTTGATGGCCGCAGGATGAGGGTGGACATCGGTTCCGGTAGCTCGATGTTATTTGGTGTTCCGCAGGGTTTGGTGCTTGGCCCGCTGCTGTATATCCTGTATACGGCGGTCTTGGCAGAAATCATCTGCTCTCATTAGGCCAGGGTACACCAGTTGTACCTGTTGTGCCAACCATCTGCCGCACTGACGTGTACGTCAAAAATCCAAGAAATTGTCGGAGAGGTACAGGTGTGGATGTCCTCAAATCGTTTGAGGCTAAATCCAAAAGAACACTGAGTTCATGTGGCTGGCACCGAGTGCGCATGGCTGAAGATTGATGGTGAGCTGCTCCGTGCATCGTTCCCAAATTGGAACTTCCTGTCCGTAGTTTGCGACCTGGGAGTACTCCTGGACGAGGGCCTGTCATTGGAGGAGCACGTCAACACCCTCTGCTTCTACCAGTTACATCAGATCAGGGTCATAACGGCGCCACGTGTCAATGAACGCTGCTATGACTCTGGTGCACTCATTTGTGCTGACTCGATTGGATTACTGCAATGCCATCCTCATTGGTTTGCCAAAATACCGTATACGCCAGCTCCAGTCCGTCCTAAATTGTGCTGCCAGAGTTGTTGCCAGACTTCCGAAGTTCTCGCACATCTCGGCCTATATGAGGGACACGCTACACTGGCTAATGGTAAAGGATAGAATCGTCTTCAAGATCGACCTCATGGTGCGTTCGTCGCTGGCTGGTGCCACCATGAGTTACATCTGCGTTCTGCGTCTTGTGGGGACCTGGCGGTCCTGCGCTCTTGTACCGCCATGCAGGCAGGCCACGCCTTTTCGTGCGTTGGACCGTTACGTTGGAACTCCTTGCCGTTACCAATTCGGAGTCTTCCATTGTGTGTAGCACAGGAGACATTTTCGGGACCATTGAAGACGCATATATTTCGAGAAGCGCCCTCGTGAGGTTCTTGTAGGGCGCTATATAAATGTTCAAATATATATACCAGCAGTCTGTGGGCAAAGGAACGAAGGGAAGCACGACACATAATTTATGAGACCCTAGTGCAGAGGGCCAGAAGGTAGGCGGGGGCCGACCCGAGGAGACAGTTACGAATCAGCGCAAAAGTTTTGAAACGAATCCATTGAGGTGCTGGAAGCCACTGAAGGGATTCATGAATGAAGAAAGAGATGAAAAAAGAAAGAGACCAAATTTTTTAATTCCACCAATTAGTCAAGCAGCCACATTGAGGATGGACTGGAGCTTAGAAATATTATGAGACGAGAATCCATTCCATATCTCTTGGTTGTCCAAATTATCCATTAGCTCCTATAGTTTTTTTCAGTGAAGGCTACCATTGCTTTGTCGTCCGCATATCTTACAGATTTTATCATTTGACCTCACACCTTTATTCCTTCTTCTACATCACTTGTCGCCTCTCTTGCCTCATCATATATCTTGTGCAGCAATGGCAAGAGCAGTCGTCTTACCCGGTTACCCCTCTTCCTATCTTACAACCTTCTGATAAGTTTTCACCTATCCCTACAAAAACAGTCTGCATATTGTATAAGTTCCATATCAACCTTCTATATCTCCAGTCTACTCCCAGGTTTGTCAGAATTTCCATCACCTTAACCCAATTTACCCTGTCAAATGCTTTTTCATAGTCCACATAGCAGATATAAACCTTATTATTAGGTTCCAGACTTCTTTTATACAGCATTCTTAGTCAGTGGCATCGCTAGGGTTAGAGGTCAGAGAAGATATGATGGGGTAGGAGAAGGGTTACTGCATATCCTATCTAGCCCAAGATTTCTTTGTAAATAACAAGGTAACAATTATCATTTGTTAGTGATAATGTCATTATAATCATGCAATAATGGTACTATTCAAAGCAAGAAGTCATCGGATAGATCCTATAACTACTAGTTAATAACTACAGTAGTTAACAGTGCCCATCATTGACAAAATCTAAAGGATTGTAACACAATTTGCAATTGCTTACTTATCTCAAGCTGACGTTGAATACGAGCTTTACAGCGATCACGATAGTCGATCTGACATGAATTGTAGTCATTCATGACTTCGACAAACTTACGTGACAAAGTAGCATGCTAAAACAAGATGCAATAAAATTAGTAATATATTCACATGCCATTAAAAATGTATTTAATTCTGACATCATACCACAGTAAAACTATCAGAAAGCATAGACTTAAACTTCTAATTGTAAGAGAAAACTTGTTTGTATAGCGCCAATTCAGCAGTTATTCCGAGACACTTTGTACATCAGTAAATCAAAAAGCATACCTCTAATGCATATTGATGCATAATGAAACTATACAAGTGAAAGTACAATATGGGGTTTTCGGGACCCTCTTTTATTTACTGTTGGTAATCTGGTAGATGGCACAATCGTTCCATTTCCTTTAGAGATTTTTGATTACATATCATTATGATATAAACTAGTCGGAGTGGAGCTCGTCAAGGAGGAGTCATTCAAGTGGTTAACGATATTCAATGTTTTGCATTTTTGTTATTTTTTCTCAATTTTCAGTTATGTTCGTCACAATTTGATACATTGCATTGTCATGCAAGCCTGAAATGTGTGCAAAATGTCAGCTCTGTAGGTCGACGGGAACATACCTAAAAAGAGTTGAGATATCCGACCGGTCCGACCGTGACAAACTTTATGGAAGCAAGTTAAATACAAGTGAAAGTAAAAAATGGGTTTTTTTGGACCCTCTTTTATTGACATTTGGTAATCTGGTAGATGGTGCAATCAATACATTTCCTTAAGAGATCATTTATGTTGTTAACTTACCGGAGTGGAGCTCGTCAAGGAGGACTCATTCGAGTGGGTAAACAATATTTAATTTAGTGCATTTAAAAATTTTTTTTCTCAATTTTTGAGTTATGTCCGTAAAAACTTTATACAATGCATTGTCTTGCAAGCCCAACATGTGTGCAAAATTTCAGCTCTGTAGGTTGACGGGAACATACAAAAAAAAGAGCTGAAAGAACTCCAATGAACCGACGATCCAACGTTCATGACAAACTTTACGCAAGCCAAGCTAAAGAAAAGAGGGTAAAAAAGATGGTAATAAAAGAGGGTAATGAACATAAATGTCAATGGGAAGATTGAAAGTTGAACTAAATGTTGTTTGGTTTTAAATTCTACTGTCAATTAGGGCTGTACTAAAAAAATTATTATCACAATTCAAGTCTGGCCAGCATCAATGATTAAAATAGTTCTTGTTTCCCAGACTTGTCACTATTGAAAGTGGTTATCTGATTGTCTTTGTCTAGTCATACTTAAATAAAAAAATGTGATTCTTGGTGCATGAACGCTCTCCGTGTGTCTGTCCACTCTGTTCAGTCACTTGTGTCATTTCATTTTGAATTCAAAACTTGCCTCGTTTAAATTGCTTAAACACCTCTTCATTGAAGAATACCAACTCTTATATTTACTTGACCACTTACATCCTACTGCCACTGGATTTGACAACCTATACACAATACAATACAACTGTTATTTGATATCCCCCTTCTTACAGTTTAGTCTAGAAGGGCACACACGCCTCGACAACGCAACTGCAGTTTTAATGCAGAGAAATTGTGTGCGAAGGACTTGCTCAAGGTCCTTACATAGTGACGCCTCGGACAAGAGTTGAACCCATTCAATCAGCGCACACTGGGTAACCAATACGACACAACCTACCTGCTTGGTTCCTTAGACTCACCGCAGCCTTCTTTTCATTACCCCCTTCCCACCTGATTAATCTCTCATTCCTATCCCATTTCATCTCCCTCAATTCCTTATATAGCAAATGCTATAAATTCAGTGAACCTTTTTGTTGCCGATAATTGGTTAGTGCTCACTGTAAACCATTTCTTCTCTATGGCTTGGATGCTGACTGTCCTACCAAAACTGAGCTTAACTCTCTAGACTCCATAACTATCTCTCGTACATATCGGCAATATGCCACATTTTCTAAATCTCTCGTTGTAGCATCGAGTCAGTGTTGCAATTCATGCATGAAACTAATGTTAAATACTGTTGAATGTCCAGAAGACTGCTATTTTTTTCATAAATGCCTTTCACATGTTGTCAGATTCTTAGTGTATTTCTCTCAAACCATAAGTGATTGAGTTCATGTTCTTTTTAATTTATTGTTTCATATGTTTGTACTGTGATACCAATGTTTGGGGAAATAAAGATCGATACATATGAAGCTATAGAGAGCTCCGGAGTCTAGACCCTGCCGTTTAATGGAGGAAAAAAACAATACCATGCTTGTGTAACTCCGGAACAGAGCCAAGGAAGCATTACAACCCAGTTGTAAAAATGGAGCAAAGCAATCTATAACAGCAGTTCTCAACCTGTGGGTCGCAACACCCACGGGGTCGCGTTACAATTTGCCAGTGGTCAACTACAACCTTCAGGAATGTAGTGTTTCATATTTAATATTAGGCAATCCTGAACATCGGCAGCACTCATAATCGGGGCTGATTTTAGAGACATCGGTGGTATCGAATATCGGTAAGATAATCGGCGCTGATATTAAAAATTATTTTATTTTATAGTGTTATTTTCAGTCTTTAAGAGCAAAATGACGACAGCAACATCATTGGGTCTGTGAAGGACAGCATTCCGTTCCGTTCCCATAGCGCGTGACTCGACGTCGAGCATGGCTACTTCAGACCACCCAGTAGGCATTGTGCTAGTGTATGGCCTGCCTAGAATTAGTCCCCAACTACATGTATACGTCTCCTATGGAGCAAGTGCTTTGCTTGTATCACAACAATAGGCAGTAGCAGTTGGAATTGGACATTTTGGGAAATACAATTAAATCATCGGTGAAATAATTGGTAAAATAGTCGGTATCGGTAAATGAAATAATCGGAAATAATCAGCATCGGCATAATCGGTAAAAAGTGATATCAATACAGCTCTAGTAAAAATGCGGTGAAGGCAGTGACCCAATATAGTTGGGGGTCGCCACAACTTAGGAAATTTTATCAGGTGGTCGCAGGACTAAATAGGTTGAGAACCACTGATCTATAAAATTCTTGAGTAAAACAACAACAGTAGGTCCAAGTTCACAGGATTTAGATAAAAAAAATCCAGAACTTCCTGACGATTATATGAAATTCAGATAATGATCGCCAGTCAATTTAAAGGCAAAACACCTAATTACTCAAGACTGCATCCAAACTATATAGCTTTCTTGGAGCAGTTTCATAAGGCAGTCTTATCTATCCATCTACTGGTATGTAATTCATATAGTGCCTCTTCAAGATTACTATTCAGAGGTGCTCCCAATCCAGGCCAGGCAAAGAGAAATTCATAGATAAAGTCAGATAGGTCCCTTAGGAAGGAATGCAGGTCAGAGGGGAGAATATTCCAAACACTGGGCTTACAATTGAGAAAGCTCTATTCTGCCTAGTGGCAGTGCAAGCATGTGGAACCTCTGGTCGCCAAAGGCTAAACCTGCTTACATACATGTAGACCTAAGGGAAGAGGATGGGGGCATGAGTTGTTTAATTAACCCCTTAACCATGATCCCAAGTTAACTTGTCCTCTAATAATGTCGCCGACCCCATGTATAAAAGTCGTCGTACAGCTGGCACGAGTTGATAATCAGCAAGGTCATAACTGTACTGCACGGGAGGCAATAGTACTGAACAGTTATATTCTATACATGAAGAATGATTTTGCACCCAGACTGAACCATCTACAATACCTGATCAAGTTGAGATTCGGATTGTTTGAAAGGTATCATAATCCGAAAAACCTCAACGCCATGGCAGGCCATCACTTGATGTAATGCAACAGAAAATTTATAAAGCGCCACTCGAAATCAAAGGCGCTCAAGACTCAACACATAGCTAAACGGAGAACAGAAGACTTTCCTGTTCTCCATTTAGCTATGTGTTGAGTCTTGAGCGCATTTGATTTGATTTTAGGCGCCTCCGGAGGGAATAGAGAGCAGCTCCTCCCGAAGAGGAAGGGGAGGCTGTTTCAGCCAGTAGGACCCACGTAGGCGGAACTCCGTGGCACAGTGCATGCGGGGAACCACCAGCAGTCTGCGGGCAGAGGAACGAAGGAAGTCCTGTTCAGAATAGAGAAGACCATAGATGCAAAAAACGTTTTTTGTTTTTTTATAGTGTTTAAAAAATCTCGTTTTTATTTTTCGACTAGTTTCTTTTCAACTCGTTTTTATTATTATCATTTAGCATCATTCATTTATTTGTTTGCTTTCTGTTGTTATTTTTTAAGATTAATTTGTTTTAATAGCCTCTACGTGAATCCACAGACATGCCTACAAGTATGAAACGTTGACCGGGTGTGGTCTATGGCTGTCAACACATCAATGTTGTCACTGTAGACGCACCCGTCTGATGCTTGCAGGGGTCAACTTAAAATGTTACTTTGATCATAAGTTTGATGGACGAGAAGAACAACAATTTAGCATTGGCTAATTTGAAATACATTTACTGTAACCGCGAGAATAAGAGAAAGTTTATTCGGGTGAAACAATCCGTATTAGAGGTCATCTTGCGGGAGATGATAGCAATATAAATCTTGTGAAAAAGTGTCAAAGCACATCAGAAATTGATTAGAGAAGAGAATAGTGAGAGGATGAAACAAGAAACAATGCAAAGAAAGCGATAGGCGATTCATGTTACTTTGAGCTTGATAGGATAGTTGTTATTTCAACTTATTTGATGATTAAATTTGAACTGTGTATAAGCAGAGTTTTCAATATTAAAATGCAGTCAAAAATCATAAAAAGTAAGTTTGTTATTTTCTGTTTCTTGGGGGCATTGGATCAGCATTCTTGTCGCGTCCCTCGTCAGTAGCCAGAGGTAAACTCTGGAGAAGCCAATGATGCTACTAGCAGAACCAAATTCACTCAACATGAATTTTGGTCATGCGCCAAATGCGGCCCTCGTCCATGCAGTGCCTGATGACTTCCAAGTCATTGGGCCAGTATTTCAAGTTCTACAATTGAATGTCAAGGCCCTGTCCATAGCCAAGCACACACTCATCAGCAGCATGGCCTGCCATCATGAGGTGGATGTCATTTGCCTTCAAGAGACTCATGTGGCTGACCAGACAGCTGGCAGATACACATCGGTGGTTTCAATATTATCCTCGCTGCCCCGGATGCAAACTACGGTCGTGCAACGTTTGTCCGCTCTACCATATCTGCCAAATTCTGCGACATCGTCCGGGTTGGTGACTTCATAATCACGAATGTTTACAAACCACCCCCAGGTTCTGAATGGCTGGAGCATCTACCGCCTTCGTTAGAGCACCTGGCTCTGTACGTGAGTGACTTCAACAGTCATCACCCAGAATGGGGCTGCAGCAGCATGGATGAGAACAGAGAACGACTCATGGAGTGGGCATCATACAACGACCTGACTTCTACCAACAACGCCAAGCAACGAGGCACTTTTCATTCGGCATGATGGAGAAAGCACTACTCCCCATATCTCTGCTGGGTTACATCTGTAGGCGCCCTTTGCCAATCAACCACACAAACAGTGCCCAAAGATTTTCCAAGGAGCCAACACAGACCTGTTCTTATTCACATCGGGCTACAGCTGCTGATCATTCATTGCGCCCCATTGCGGCGCTGGAATTTCCGGAAGAAGGATTCGAGTAAGTACAGTGAATCACTAGAAAAAAGTGTGGTTGCCATTCCAAAATGCTCCATTCCTATTCAGGAAGCGTATGACTGTACCAGAGAGCCATCTCTGTGCCGCTAGGTCATCCAATAAACTTGATGCTCTGGACCTCAACAGACGAGGGATATGGGAGCAGTGCACGGCATCACTAAATTTCACTTGTTCGAGTCGGAAGAGCTACTGGAAGAGCTACTGGTTACGATATCATCCTACCTGAGTTCCTGAAACACCCAGGGCACTTATTTGGTTGTAATTCTTCTACTCAAGGGTCATCGTAGAAAGGAAGGTACCTTGTGAATGGCTCCAGGAAAAGGTGATTGCCATCCCTAAGCCTGGGAAGGCCCCCCATGAGCCACCGTCCGATTTTCCTTCTCTCCATGTGCTTCAAGACGCTGGAACGCCTAATTTTGCACGGAGTTGCGCCAATATTAGAAGATCAAGTTGTGGTGGAACAAGCTGGCTTCAGGCAGGGTTGTAGCACGTGCAACCAAGTCTTTGCCCTCACAAAGCACATTGAAAACGGCTTCCAGAAGAATTTTAAGACGCTGTAACCACACTAACCTGGTTGATGTAAAGCTAAATGTTTCGATGCGCATCATCTCGGGTACGCTGTGTCCTGCTCCGCTTCCATGGCTGCCGGTCCTAAGCAACATTCCACCTCCACACCTCCCTTCGTAGGCAGGAGGCGACATCGAAACTTCTGGAGAAGATCCCAGCAAATGTCAGCCTTCCGCTTCACGTGAACATCATGTTCCACCCACCAGGTGGACATGTCAGCTCTTTCAGCCTGGAGTTCCAAGTGATTCGTAACTGACGTTGCGAACCATTTCCCTCTGACTGGCCCCTCTGGCCATGACCTTCCCCATCACCTATGGTCCGTGTTGAACAGCATCAGAACGGGTCAGGGTCGTTGTGCTGCAAACCTGGTCTGATGGTCTCGGGCAACCGACCCATCATGCTCCTGCGGCGAACTTCAGACAATGTCTCATATCATAAATGACTGTGTAATAACTCGCTTTCCTAGTGGCCTGCCCGCATAGCATGTTGCTGATGAGCTTGCTGTTAAATGGCTCGGTGCGTTGTGCATAAGCTAAATAAATAAATTCCGTTTCTTTCCCATATTTTCCGTTTTTTATTATTTTCAATAAAATGCTGTTTTTTATTTTGTGTTTTCCGTTTTTTTACATCTATGGAGAAGGGTCAGAATGTATTCAGGGCAGAGCTGTATCCTTCTGGCCAGTATACTACTGGTTTGCAGCAGCTGTCTTCTGATCTGTATGCAGCCTGACAGTCGCATCTAGCTCCATATCCCTCTCGATTATGCAATCATCATTAATTATTTATATTAATCTGATTGACTGTATCATTTCTAAGAGCAGTGAACTGGATATTAACATATCGCTTGTTTGCCACACGTCATGGTTCCGTGGGAATTTTATTAAAGTTTGTGATGGTTTCACTGACCACCTTTATCACACGTACAATACTGGCAGCTTTGCTTTCAGATGTTGTTGCATCTGTGGGGAGGCCAGTCACTCATGACAAATTGAGCACATGAGCGCCTAATCTCAAAACTTCTAAAGCGTCAATTGAAAGCTAAGCGCAAGGTATCAGCTAATTCACGGGCACTGCGTTGAATCAGATTGCTGATGCTAGTTGCTATAGTAATGAATTGCATCACTAGCTGAATAACTGCATTTGTTGTGCTCATAAAACCACGGCAGTTCCCAAAAGTTGCTCAACTTCGCAATGAGGCTCCTCACAGAAAAAAGGTTGGTGACCACTGGGCTAGATGAAAGACAGAGCTTTAAGACAATACCAAACATCCAGATCGGCATTGAAATAATTAGAATGAATGCGTCTCACAAAATGATCCAATTTTGGTGAGTTTGCTTGAAGTTTAATCCCATAAATTGTACAAAATCATTCAAATAATACCCTTAAATGTTACTTTTTCCCAAAGTTTTATGTTTTTTGAATGAAATATATACTTTTAAATTATAATCTGTAATGATCTAATTACTGACAACAGTTGATTTTTATGGAGTTTTTAACCATTTTCTCGTAACTGAATGTTGTGACTCATGACTGTTCTTGGTCAAATCTGTCATATATATCTTACAAAAGGTATTGTTATTTCTAAATGAGTGCTCATCTAACAGACGACATTATATGTACTGCCATCCGATTCGAGTTTCAGGAGTCTTTAACTGTATTTTAAATCGCTCTGTTTGTCTGCGAACATTCAGGACAAATATTGGAAATAAGTCTCATCGATTCTGCAATACTCCTTGTAAAGCCTTATAAGCAAAAGAGATTCAAAGAACAGGGCAGTCGAGACTCGAGTCAACAATGGGATGATGATCGCTGTTAAGCATGGCGTATTTATTGCGGACCCGTACATGATCAAGACTCAAGTCAACAATGGGATGATGATCGCGTAAGCAGGGCTTATATATTGCGAACATGATCAAATAGTGTCGGGTAGTTGTGGAGCTGATAATTTCTGGCAGCAGAGAACATGCAGCGTCTTGCAACTTTCATATACATTACTACTGCATAATTTTCAGGTGCACATACATACCCCAGTATAATTATTGCTATTAAGCTTAATGATTAAAACACGAAAACTCCAAATGTCTCTCAACTCTGCACATTGTGATGGCAGGCAGGACCACACCAGATGCTCTGAACCTTGACTGTCTTCCAAGGAAGTTAACAGACTAGTTGGATGAACAAGGCACAATACTCTGAGGAACTTTGGGCTACACATAGCCTGGAGCTGAGCCTAAAACCCAAACAATTGGAAGACGTTCAGGAAATAAAAAATAACGGAAACCACGTCACTGATGATGATGACGACCGTGATAATGATCCTGGAAAAATCACTCAAAAAAATGTAATTCGTGCTAAATGTTTTATATGTGTCGTGTCACAATGAAACCAGTCACAAGTACAAAATATTTTCTGTTATTTGCATTATATTGTACATGCAAGATTTACCTTCCCAAAACCGTTTTCCGCTTGTTTATATCTCATATACAGACAAAGTTATAGAACTTCAAGAACGATGGGTTACGTAAATCGTTATTTGAGAAAACTGCGTACAAAGTTTGGTCAAATTATTTTTATAATCTCCTTAGCAGCGACTGTTGTTTTTGAACCGATTTAAGTGAAATTTGGCACAATTGTAGTTGCTGCAATTGAAAATGCACTGTCCAAATATGGTGTAGATATCTCAACGAAGAAAAAAGTTATTAAAGTTATTCCAGTTTACCAACGAGAAATTATTGACACTAAAATGTCAATTTAATTAGAAAAGTTTTCGATTCTAAGGGAGGCTAAACTGCTATTTTCTGCTGAGGAATTAAATATTGCAGTACAACAATGGATAAAAATTAACATTCAAATAATCAGAAAACTAAAATAAAATGACAGTTCATTCCTGTCACACTATGTTTTCGGCGTCAACTGGTAAAGACACGTGTCTTCTCCCACCACCACCTAGAGTTTAAGATGTACCAGGAACAGATGATCCTGAATCACCACAATCACCTCCTTTGTGGTCTGGGTCCCCTGTGGAAACATGATCTAACCCTTCAGTTGACCATCTGCAAGTGTTAAAAGGTCTTCAGCATCATGCCGTCCAATTTGGCGTGAAGGCGATCGGTGGCTCTGGATCGTCAACTGATGTAGTAGCTTCATTTTAACGACACTGTTTGATAAAAAAAGATTAGTGCTGTCGCCCTCCTCCTTTATCCAGGCTTGGGACTGGCACTGCCAGAGTACAAGCAGTGGTGGAGTTAAAAAGGATTTGATGTATTTTTGTCCAGTCTTCTTTTCGGCTCTGTTTTGTCCAAGGCGTCTTCTTCGAGTTCATGTGTAGCAACGGGCATTCACATTCTTCCATGGATCTACAACAAAAAGACAAATCTTATGGCATACAGTCTCTAATACTAACAGACGCTTAAGAGCAAAAATTTGTATATACATTAAATATAACAATACGATAAAATTTTTGATCTAAATTATAGAAGAAATAGATAACAGCAGTCCCTTAAGCTAGCCCGAAAGGCAGTCATTGGTGTGTAGTGTTAGCAACTTCATATTTTAGCTTTGACATATGAGAGCAGAGGACAAATCCTCTCCTTCATCCTCTCATCTTTCCAGCGACAGTGTACGATCAGTGAAATCATCATAGCTTGGTTGGTAATGAGGTGCAGGTGGAGCAGAAATCTCTGCCCAGGAGGAGATTTGAGTACTTAAACCCCGATTGACAACCCAGAACCAAACCACAACACAGGCGATCCCACCCACATAAAAATTAATGAAACAATATTTAGAATATTTAAAACACGAATTAGCAGGTCACTCCCGCCAGACAATCGGCTTTACATGTGACCCGCCCGTGATTTTCAACACCACGTCCACGACTCTTCCCTTCCATTTCAAGGAGAGGCAGTAGTGAACTAATCGAAGCCTACAAGATTATAATTTGAAAGAAGGCAGTGCAGCTACAGGATTTTTGAATTAGCAACAAACAAGGCAATTATGGACATCATATAATATTAATGTTCACTTGAGGTGTCTACCTCGAGGAACATTAGGGCAGAAATTTTGTTCAGCAGTTGTGAAATGATTTGGATGATGGTACGGTCTAAATAGACACTATCTCAGCTTTGAAAAGGAAGATAGGAGAGATAGACAGGTTAACTTGCAGTGGTTCTAACATCTGAGTAATTTAAACCCATGTTATGTTATACGATACAATACAACTGCAGTGCAATTGATCATGATGGAGTTGCTCAAGGTCAGTAAGCAGTAACCTTGAGTAAGCTTCCTCTGACAAGGAATGAAACCATGTTATAGGTCAAACGCTCTAATCAACCAGTCACCGTTACAAATTGTAATCTCAAATGTAAACAAAGCCTGGTGATCCCAATAACAACAAAACACTACTTCAGCATTTCAAATTACTCAAAGAACTTACTTTCTTGCTTTTCTCTATAAAATCATAGGAAACTTTGCAATTCAAATCAAACCTTTTTCATGATCCTTGAAATTCGCACTAAGGTAGATCAAAGTGTTGTTGTTTTGGCAAGTCCAACACAAATCAGTCATTAACTTGCATGTCGTGATGAATGGAATGAGTTGATGCCAGCATTGTTTGAAGGTCGAAAATCCAGCAACTCGTTTTCCATATTGTTCCATGTTTTGTATAGGCCGTACACTTTTGTCTTGGTGTGGCTAGATGGCAGCAACTTGATATCATCCCGTTAAATCCAGATTTCGAGAAGAATCCTGATAAAAAATAAATTGCAATTGAAATACCAGTTATTAATTCCTCTCACTAACCTAATCAATTTATGATAAACTTATACATAGCACAATAAGGATTGTAAAAGATTAAGTAGTGCGAGAGAGGAAATGACACAACTTTTGCATTTATACCTGAATACTTAAAGACAGGCTCAATAATACAGGTTGTAAACCTAACCGTTATGCCTAAGGTCTTATAAAGACGAGCACAGTGAGAAGAGGGTTTAAACCTAGTAGTTGTGCCTGATTATTTATAAAGACGAGATCAAATAGAACAGACTAATCTTTACAGTTATGCCTGAAACTTATAATTAGCTCAATTAGAGCTTAGTTTAAGCAGTGATTTTTGTATACAAGTTGCAGCGAATCAGAAACAGTACGTGAATGTCTATAAACAAGGATCCTGTGGTGCACAGTATTTAAAAAATAATCGGGGCTTACCTGAATTCAACCGCTTTCTGATATTCAACGGCATTGTCATCAGTTACAAACTCGCTAGATGTTTTAGCGTACCTCATGACATCGTCGAAATCTGACGCATTCATTTCATTTGCCTCTTGGTCATCTGAATCGTTGTTGGCACCAGATTCTGTCCGATAATCATCATCACTGAAAGCCTATCTTTCATTGCGATCGTCATCGGGATCGATGGTCAAATATTCTTGCAACAATTCGTCAGAGGCGCGTTTACAGAAAACAGGGCTCTAGGCGCAAACATTTTAGGGGCCCTCTGAATTTATACACTGAATCTAAGGGTCCGTCTATAAATGACGTGACACACCCATTGGAGGGGTCATACATATGAGACGATTTGTTACAAAGGGGAGGGAGTCTGAGATATGTGACATCACGTCATCACATCAAATATCGAAACACGCAACTTAATTTATTTAAACATTTCACTTAGTTAAACAGTGAGCCAGCTTTTGATGGCAAAGAGGCTCAAAACACGCAACCTTTGCTCTTACCAACACAGCTAATCAAGCCTATTGATATTCACATTAAGAAAGCCATTATGAATTACTACACTACACTTGTCATGTGAATGCTTAGCTGCAAAAATTGAGAATATAAATTATTATATTTAAAATATTTCAGGCAGAGACATGCTAGTTTGTGTGAAAGTTTTCATTTTTTTGGGGGTCCCTCACCGTCCCTGAGATATTATTTTGTGTGAAACTATATAATTCATTTTAGGGCCTCTGAAACTTTATTTTGTATTTATGTTTTCATCACTCTCTATCGCCGAGAAAGGATGGAAAAGGCGGCTGCTCTCACTACACGTATTAACAATTATATCACCACAACCAACTCTGCCTCATTTGAAGGACTAGCCCCTGCAGCCCGGTCACTGTGGTCTGAGGTTTGCCGAATACGTGGTGACTTCAGTGCCCCGACATCGGCTGATGGTGTTAGTGTGCGAGGATGGTGTGCGAGTCCTTAAACAGCCATTATCAAAAAGTCTCAACTGCCATCAACTACTCTGCTCCAAAAATGAAGCATACTGTTTCTTCACTGAACAATGATGGAACATGTATTTCTGAATTTGATGTTTTCAGGTTGCTAGATGGTGCCCATGGCTCGTTAGTGGGACCTGATGGTATTCTCCTCGGGTTTCTCTCTTCTATGTCCCACATACTCTGTGGCTGGATTGCCACCTTCTTCAATCGCTCCCTAGCAGATTCTTTCACTCCGCCTCAATGGCATGCCAGTTGCATCACCCCTGTGCCTAATATTCCTCGTCCTGCCACTGAGGGTGATTTCCGGACGATCTCCATCACTGCTAAACTTTGCCTAATGCTCGAAAAGCTGGTTGTTAGATGCTATTTGTACCCCATCTTCCCTGATTCTCTGATTAACTCTGATTTCACAGACCAATATGCATTTCGTCCTTATTGTTCAACTACTGCCGCTCTGGTCTCCCTTCTCCATCAAACCCAAGATATGCTTACTACTGAACCGTATGTCCGACTCATCTCACTTGACTTCTCCCATGCATTTGATACGGTGAGCCATGAATACCTTTGTGAGCAGCTTGCCTCGTTCCCAATACCTGATTTCATCTATAACTGGATACTCTCACTACTATCAAATCGTTCCCATACCAAAGTTCATGGGTGTCGTCTCTCTCCTCTGTTTGATTAATGCAGGGATCATCCAGGATTCTGGTCTTGGCCCACCCAACTTTGTTGTTGTCATCTCTAGTCTCAAACTTCTCAACAGCGCCAATAAGCTGCTGAAGTATGCGGATGATTGTAATGTCCTGATCCCTGCCTCAGCTATTGCTTCTACCGATTCTGAGCTAGTCCACTTGCAGGTATGGGCCTCCAGGTGTAATCTCCAACTTAACACATCCAAATCTAAAGAGATGATTGTAAGTAGACCTAGAGCCAGAGGTGATGCCTTCCCACCTCCGATGCTTGGAATCGATAGGGTGGAGGAGATGAACATTTTGGGGGTTGTACTCGCATCTAGGCTTTGCCCTGATGCACCGAATGCATCAACCGAATCTGTACTAGGGCTAATCAGTCTTTCTACGCCTTGCACGTCCTTAGAGCCCATGGGCTTCATGGCATGGTCCTCCATGATGTTGTTCGGGCTACTACTCTAGCCCGCCTTGTTTATGCGTCTCCAGCATGGTATGGTTTCACTAATGTGACCCACCGTGCTTGCCTCAATGCTGTTGTTCGGAAGCTGGTGCGACATGGGATGCTCCCCTCTGAACAATTATCATTTGATGAACTCTGCAATCGGGCCGATGTCTCCCTGTTCAATTCCATCCTCTTTAACCCTGACCACATTCTAAGAAATCTTCTTCCTCCTATTAGAAGTGTGGAGCACCAGCTGTGACCGCGTGCTCACAACAGGTCTGTTCACCTGGTGTGGCTTTATTATAAGATTATTGTATCAGTGCCTTAACCCCCATTGACTTTCCCTCCTGCCCGGCCCTAATAGTTGCTATCCTGGCATTTTACTAATTTTTATACTTTCAACAGATTATGTATATAGATGTTTTGTTCGTACCTGTTTTATTTGTACTTGCCGTGCATTTGCAGACATCTGATTAAAGAATACTTACTTACTTACTTAGGGGCTCCCTGAGTTGTTATTTTGCATGAAATGTTTCCATTCATTTGGGGCCCCCTGAGATATCATGTTGTATCCAATGTTTTCATTCATTGGGGGGCTCCCTGAGATGTTATTTTGCAGTTAATGTTTTCATTCATCTGGGGCTTCTGAGATGTCATTTTGTATGAAATGCTTTCATTCATTTGGAGGCCCTGAGACGTTATGTTATTCACCTTAACTCACATTTTTTATTCAATGTTTTCATTATTTGGGGCCCCTTGACATTTCGGGGCCCTAGGTGCGCGCCTATAGGTAAACGCACCACTGCAATTTGTGTACTTTTTCTCAATCTGACCCTTTAGCATTTATGAAATTCGTGATGATCTCCTCCATTTTCAAGTCAAGAATCAACAAACTAGAATGCATTCTGTTCAACAGGCAAATTTAAAGGGACTGGGTCATGCGACTGCGTATGCGCGAAGCTGACCTCAAAAGTAACGGTCAACCACAGTGCAAGATTATGTCACGTGATTAAATCACGTGCCCGGTTGCCAAGCTTACCCGGTTGCCAAGTTTATAACGGTTATTGTTTACGATAGGTGTACTAATTCTGGCCAATCTGTAAGCGTAATAAATATTCGAAGGTCATATGTTGTTAATAGAGTAGGAACAGGAGATATTCTACTTCAAAACGAGACCAGGAAGGCGGGAAATCCCGAACTATAACCTAATTAAATATGACAACAATGATAGCGAAATCTGAACCGAAATTATGATTTTCCGTCTGGTAACATTTCCTGGAAATTTTTCACATATAACTGACCTGTGTTTTCCGTATTCTTAGATCAGCAGAAAACTTGTTACTCTCTTCCTCTTTAAGAATCTGCTGTTCTATTACTGCAAAGTAATGCAAACTGAACTATAATACAACACAATGTGCAATAAAATCTAACAAAACTAGACAACAAACATACAACTGGACATCATCATGACTGGCAAAATATACAATACCTAAGTTTCTCTAGAACTCTTTCTGTATTTCTCTAACTCTTTAAGTTTTTCATCATCATGGAAGATATACTGACATGGTAGCAATTAATGATACAAGGAAAATACTGAAAATAAGAACAAAGAACAATCATTTTGTAGATCAATTATGGTTTAAGAGCCATCATTTCCATTGCTTTGATAACTTACACTTCAGTCGGCCACGAGTTTTGTTTGCAGTCTTCTTAATGTCGTTCATCAGTCGTTCCAATTCGTCTTTAATTTCTACACACAAAAACATTAAATCAACAACACACTGAACTAGCAAAACATGGGAAATAGAATAAGAATGAGAATGGAAATAGAATAAGAATAAGTGACAGCTTGGGGTGGACATTCCAGGAGGCGCTGAGGCAGCTGTCCATGCGACATGTCTTTGGGTAACCACAATGCCTCAAGACAGCGTCCTAAGGAAGCTCGACTTTGCCAATGCCTTTAACACTCTGTGCAGAGATTCTCTTCTAGAGGTAGTTAATGCCAATATGACCCGGCCGAGGATTTTCTTTAATCTTTTTCAAAGGCAAACGTACACAATTAGCGTTATTGTATTTTACAACTTGTCTGTGCAGTTCGGCTGCAGGGCCTTTAAATGTTTCCGTTGTTTCAGCGATTCTTCATTCTTCAAAATGAGTTGTAATTTTTATTGTCAGGGTGCAAACAGACATGCTTATGCTATCTAGTTCACATACTAGTGACCCGGTTCACTTGATCTACAGTCTACACCAATACCTACCATATCCATTGCTCTATTTGCCACTATGATAAGTGTGTCTTAATCTTACACGCAACATCAACTGTAACCTGTCTTCAGCCTTGGTCACCTCTCTATACTTAAAAAATAAAATTCCATTTAAAAAATTTATTATCATATAAAGCTCACTTCTGTTTTGTAGTCTCTCCTCTCAGTTCCTTCTGTCTTTTGCCATTTCCCAGTATTTAGATAACAATTCATCAGCCCTTTGCAATTCCATAATTTTCTCTGGTTTCACTTTCAAATCAGGAAACGTGGCAATTCCAAAAATAACAAGACAATTTATATAGCGCCATAGCTCAGCCGAGGCTGAAAGAAAGGGCACTGTACACGAGAACAAAAAGTCGTACAGTCGTATCATTGTTTGAAAGTCTTGAGTCGAATGTCTTCTCTGCCCATCCACACTCTCCATTTTTCTGTGCTAGTGCACGAGTAAAGTAACTTACTAATTTTTATACTCAACTGATTATCTAACTTTTGAACTTCACTTGTATATATGTACGTGCAAATTTACATATGTATGCATAGATATGCATATGTACATATGTATGCATATATAATTATGTACACATGAATGCATATATGCAAATGTACATATGTATGCATATACATGCATATGTACACATGCATGCATAAACATGCATATTTACATATGAAAGAATATTTTGTACATATGCACGCATATATATCTGCATATATACATTTGCATGCATATACATGTATATGTACATATGAATGCATTATATTTACATAAGTACATATGCACGTATATATATATATGTACATATGAATGCATTATATTTACCTGAGTACATATGCACGTATATATACGTACATAAGACTGCAAATATATATTGTTAAGATACTACTCTGATGGACAAGTAAAGTCTAAGGTAATCTTTAGGAAAAGACTATATTTAATGACAAAGTAATATACAACCTGAACAACATGTACGGAGAAATGACAAGACCAAGCGATAATAGCAGCGCGGTTGGCCTCGGGCGGCACGTCACAACGAGCTATAGCTGAGGTCAAGGAAGGCATTCGCCACAACTTCTTAATTATACAGCTTGAGACTAAGACCTTCGTAAATACCTGAGGCAACAGCAACGAGCTAAAAACGACTTGCCACGAGAAATCTGATCCTAGCTCTGAGAAATTCCTCTAAGCATCTCCTGATATAGTCAAGTGAACACATACGTTTCTAGCTAAATGCACTAAGTGCACTAGCTGCTCCTCCTATGAGGCCAAGGTTCTGCATGTGCACATAGGCGCTTATGCTAGCCTATAGAGCGATCACATACAACATTACACTAACTGTACACGCACTAGAAATATCTATATCCTAGTCCATGCTAGATCGACGACAGACCTCGAGTCTTAAGGACAGGTCTAATACAGTTCTATATCGGAGACACGCTACGGATCCTCAGTATGCGCGTACCATGTCCCAATATCATGCATATGTACATATGCACAGATAAATATATACATATGCATGCATGTATGCACATGCTAATGCACATATATATACATTATATGCATATATATATATGAATATGTACATGTGCATATGTACATGTGTACATGGATGCATATATTCAAAAGTAAATATCCATATATATTTATGCAAATGTACACATGCATATATACATATGCATATATATATATGCATGTATACTTATGCATATATATATATATATGTGTGTGTGTGTGTGCTTATGTTGTATATGTGAATATATGTATGTGTACATATGCACATGTACATAATGCTTATGTACACATGCGTGTGTACATATTCATATATATTCATAAATGCACATCATGTACATTCGTTTGCCATGTTTTAAGGCCAGCGACATCAACGTCGTCAATGGCAACGATTACTGTTTAAATGGCGGCGCATTTGAAAACAAAACGAATTGAAACCCAGATGAGTCAAAAACCTTGTAAGGGTCAGGGTGTTTGCGAGGTGTGTTGGTTGTCATTCAAAACCCATGCCTCTCATGGCACGATACACCGACACAGCCCTCGAACCACCCCTTGTCCAGGTTCTGACTAGCCACCGGCGGACGGCCCTTTAAAACATAATACCACAAAATGGCATAACCCCACAACACTTAAAGGATCTGATGGCCTATGGAGTAGATGACAACATCGGGCAACATCTATCCGACCTTGTTAATCTGCTCCTAAAGGGAGGTCCATCCAAAGAGGTGAATGAGGTCATTCAGGACAAATCTTTTAGCCCTAAGCAAGAAGGATGGAGGCATAAGACCGATCGCGGTGGGCTACACATGGCGCCGTCTCGTGGAGAAGTGCGCTAATTCGCATGCGGTAGCAAGGCTGTCTCAACTGCTCGCCCCATTCAGCTTGGGGTGGACATTCCAGAAGGCGCTGAGGCAACTGTCCATGCGACACGTCTTTTGGCAAGCACAATGCCTGAAGACAGCGTCCTAGGGACGATGCCTTTAACACTCTGTGCAGAGATTCTCTTGTAGAGGTAGTTGCTAGAGAGATCCCAGAGCTCTACCACTTTGCTCACGCTGCCTATTCAAACCATCCACTGTTGCGCTATGGTTCAAACATAATTAGATCCGAAGAAGGAACGCAGTAAGGCGATCCTTTGGGACCTCTGGAATTTTGTCTTGTGCTGCAACCGATTCTGATGAAGCTTCGATCGGATCTGCGTATCGGATATCTGGATGACCTGACATCGGGAGGTAACAAGGAAACAGTGGCCGCCGACGTTCAATTAATCGAGCAAGAATCAAAGAATCTGGGATTGCTCTTGAACCGCAGCAAATGCGAAATCGCGTATCACAACACCCAGATGCCGAAAAATGACTCTGCGTTTCAAGAGTTCATGAGCATAGCCCTCGAGGAGATGACCTTGTTGGGTGCACCTCTAATTGCAGGTCCAGCTGTGAACATGGTCGTTAGTTCAAAGGCTAATGACCTCAAGAAGGCAATCGGAAGATTGTCCTTGCTTTATACACATGACGCTCTAGTTCTGCTGAGAAACAGTCTAAGTGTACCGACGCTCTTGTACAGTCTGCGCACAGCCATCTGTGCTGATTGGCCGGGCTAGGCTCGGTTTGATCGACAATTGAGAGAAGGACTGTCAACTATTTTAAATGTGGACCTTGACAATGACCGTTGGCTCCAGGCTTCTTTGCCGGCAAGAGATGGTGGTCTGGGAGTTCGTTGTGCATCTATGCTGGCACTTTCTGCCTTTCTGGCTTCTAGTACAAGCAAACTCCAGGCATGCATCCTACCAACAAGTCTGCTGGGTTACCGTACGAACTTGCAAGTTCAGCACTCAACGCTTGGAAGACCCTGACAGATGCAGAGCCACCAACAGGATCAGTGAGTCATCGCCAGAAAGAATGGGTCCTCCGATTCACAGACAAGGCATGGAAAGGTCTGCTGGAGTCCAATAACAATCCATGTGACCGTGCTCGCCTACTGGCCTCACGAGCACCTCATTCTGGAGACTGGATGCTAGTGCCCCCTGTGACTGCCCTAGGTCTGTGCCTCTCAAACGAGGATGTACGAATGGCAGCCAGGTTGAGGCCAGGAACGACGCTCTGCGAGCCACATTTGTGTCACCAATGTTGAGAGAACGTTGACGCAAAAGGGCTCCATGGACTAATTTGTAGAAGAGGCAACGGAAAACACCAACGACATAGCATGTTGAACGACGTCATCTGGAGAGCTCTTGGCAGAGCGAAGATTCCAGCGCTAAAAGAACCTCTCGGCTTGCGAAGATGAGAAGATGGAAAGCGACCGGACGGCGTCACACTCATCCCTTGCACATGTGGTCGATGCCTGGCATGGGATGTGACAGTGCCCGACACCTACGCCAAGTCCCATCTTGTCGACACATCCGTCAGAGCTGGCGAAGCAGCCGAAGGGTCAAGTATTCCACCATAATAACCAACACCCACGACTTCGTAGCCCTCGCCTTGGAATCTGGCGGCGCTTGGAGCAGTGAAGGACTGCAGTTCATCTCAGAGTTGGGTAGTTGAACGAGTGCTGCAACCCATGAGCCAATGGAGACGTCACATCTGTGCCAACGTATCTCAGTTGTTCTTCAGCATGGGAACGCCGCCTGCCTCTTCGGGACATTGCCACCATTCACTTAGCTCGCTGATGTGGGTGTATGACACAGGCAACGGGAGACCCTCGCAAAACAACTCATCTTTTTTAACGTGTGTCTATTTGTACACAACGTTTTAATGCAGTGGCATTCAGCGGCTCTTTCGTTCAGCCCGATGGGGACGAAAACCTATAACAATAATAATATTATTAATAATGGAGACGTCATTTCTGTTCCAACGTATCTCAGTTGTTCTTCAGCGTGGGAACGCAGCTTGCCTCTTCGGGACATTGCCAACACTCACTTAGCTCATCATGGGCAATAACAGCATAATGTGAAACATATATGATAATAATAATAATAATAATAATAATAATAATAAATAATAATAATAATAACAATAATAATAATTTACCCTCAGAAGCTGCCCATGCAAAGGCCACAAAGGACTGGAGGAGTATGACAAGGCCTTGAGGGTGGGCCTCGCTGAGGTGCTCAATCTTGTTCTCACCGACGAGGGATGGCTCCAAGCCACCCTGCCCATCAAAAGAGGAGGACTGGGCATCCGATCAGTGGTTTCGCTGGCACTTCCAGCCTTCTTGGCATCGGCCGCAGCCACTGATATACTCCAGACAAGGATTCTGCGAGGAAAACCTAAAAAGGACCCTGCCCTGGAGATCCTTCAGGCCAAATGGAGGGAAACCAGCGGAGTACCAGAACCGGAAGAAGCTTGGGCTCAAACAATCGAGATGGGACGACCCTTTGATCGAGCTCGGAGTGGCAGACCTCGCCTCCAGAATGCCTGATTCCCAGAATCAGGCACGTCTTAGAGCAGTGGCAGCCCCACACGCAGGCGACTGGCTCTTAGCCCTACCGATTACAGACTGCGGGCTGAGACTTGACAATGAGTCCCTGACGGTGGCGGTGGGTTACAGACTGGGGTTACCAGTCTGTTTACCTCATTACTGCCCATGCGGTGCCCTGGTCGAGAGAAACGGATATCACGGTCTCTCATGTGGCCTGGGACGCTGGCCCAGACACGCGGCCCTGAACGACCTTATTTGTAGAAGTTTAATCCGTGCAGGGATCCCCACTGTCAAAGAGCCGGTGGAATTGACCCGATCAGATGGTAAAACACCAGATGGACTCACTCATATACCATGGCGGGCGGGGCGGTGTTTGATCTGGGACGCGACAGTCTCAGATACAATGGCAACGTCGTATCTGCCAGAAACATCACAAAGAGCGGGCGTTGCGGCCGAGAGGGCGGCGAACCTCAAAACTGAGAAATATGCCGAGCTAGCCTCCATGTACGTCTTCACACCGGTGGCATTCGAAACCTTTGGCCCCATCAATTCCGAAGGCCAAAGCTTCCTTTCAGAACTGGGACACAGACTGAGCGCCGTCACTGGGGAGCAGGGGGAGACAACTTTCCTCTACCAGCGCATCTTGATGATTATTCAATGCTACAACGCATTTGCTTTCAAGGGAACTTTCGCTGCTCAGGAGTCCAACGAGCAGGGCTACTCCGGACGACATCACCATTAATTAACATTGAAGACCATAATAATAATAATAATCATAATAATAATAATAATACTAATTGGTATAATAATAATAATAGTGATATTATATAATAATAATAATAATAATATTTAAAATAATTATAACGACAATAATAGTAATAATAATCTTGGGGTCGAGCTATGCGCTCCTCATGAGTGCCTTTGCAGAGCAATGGCCAAGGTGATGGCTCACATGGCATGTCATGCAGCCTTGGGTCGGGTCGCACTGCCAGACACGCCATGCTAAACGATATTGTTTGGCACGGTCTGATCAAAGCTGTTTTCCCAGCCACAAAGAAGCCTTGTAGACTTGCTAGGTTTGATGGTAGACGTCCGGATGGTGTGACCCTAATTCCTTGGGAAGGTGGCAAATGCCTTGCTTGGGATGCAGGGATGCAGTCATCGACACCCTAGCAGAGTCATACCGCACCAGATCAGCTGAGGATGCAGGAGGTGTTGCTGCTGAGATCGCAGCAGACTGAAAAACATCAAAATACACTGCTATTTTGTCATCATACTGCTTTGTGACATTGGACTTCGAGACTCTGGGTCCTGTCAACCGGGATGGCCTAGTACTGATCAATCTCCTTGGCCACTGGCTTCCCCAGCTATCAGGCGACAGAAGAGAGACCACCTTCCTCTACCAGCACTTGTCAATGACTTGTCAATGACTGTCCAGCGCTTTAACGCAGTCGCTTTATGTAGCACTTTTTCTATCAACAAAACCATCTGTGAAGACTAGCCATTCCAGACCAATGCCACCTTATTTTCTGAATCCCGAGGGATCATAAGTACCTCGGGGAAAAAAATAACGATGATAATAATAATAACAATTTCCATTTAATTTTCAAACTGACAACAACGCAGTATGATTTCAGACATTGTATGAACGAATGATGTCGACAGCCAGCCACACAGTGTGCCCATTACACTATACATAGGCCAATATTAAATGTAAAGAACACCGCCGGTACAGGTATCAAACTTGGTATTACTCTACTAGAACCCACCTATTCATTCATTCATCGCATTCATCATTATCACTATCAGTTCCTGCCTCAATGTGAATTGTTCTTCTCCAAGTGCTCTCAACATACTGATTAATTTCATTTATATAATTGTCATGAAGACTTTCCTGGAATGCTCTCTACGCTAAAGCCTCTGTAATTCTTGCAGCCTTGTGGGTCTGTATGCTGGCATCATCAGATCGTAATCGCAATCGTAATCTCAACATTTCTACAGCACCCACAAAAGCAAAGTCGCGGGAACAAGCTTATTCACAGGCACTTAATCAAAACAGAATCGATAGACAGAGGTAAAAATCCGGAGAGTCAGGCAAGCAAGGCAGGCAGACGGCTAAGGTGGATGGTGTTTGGAGTTGAACTGGCGAGGGAGATAGGAGGAAGACAAATCAGGATAATATTTGCAAAAGAGCAGTGTTTTGAGTTGTAAGGGAAAGACATGTGGGAAGATAGCAAGTGGTGAGGTGTTCGTGAGTTCGTAGGACGGATCGGATATTTGTCTTAATGCTGGAGGGAGTTTGTTCTAAAGAGGCAGGACAGCAATGGCTATGGAGCGATTTGCAAATTTGAGCGATGATGCTACGGGAGGGTGAAGTAATGTGAGGGTGGAAGAGGAATGGGTTGAATGATGTGGTTGATTCGTGAACAATTGACAGAGATATGTGGGCTCTGAGGATTGCAGTGTGCTGTAAGTGAGTGAAATGACCTTACATTCGATCCGCTCAGGTATTTACAGCCAGTGGAGTGATTTGAGGGCAGGAGTGATACGGTGATGTTTTGGGGTTTTGGTGACAGCACAGGCGAGAGCATTCTGAATGGCTTGAAGGCGGTTTAATTGGGTGGTGTCTATATTAAAGAAAAAGGAATTCTAAAACTCCAATTTAGAGTGGACTATTGATGTGGTGATTGTGGATGCAGTTTTGGAGTCAGTCATAGGTCGGATTCTACAGAAATCACGGACGGATATGCATGAAGCAAGAGCGAGAAAGATGGGTGATGTGATCAGCGAAACTAAGGTTTTGGTCAAAGATTATGCCTAGGTTGCAGACAGGAGAATTTGCAGTGAATGTGTGGGTGGATGCAGAATCAAGGTTGAGGGAAATAGAGGGATCAGAAATTTTTTCAGTTGCACACGAGGCCAATCAGAATGAATTCGGTTTTGGAGGGGTTCAGGCAGAGCAGATTTGTGATCATCCAGAATGAGATTTGGGTGACGACATGGAGAAGATGATCAATGGAGTTGGGGCAGCTGGTTGGAGATAATGAAACAAATAACTGGGTGTCGTCAGCGTATAGATGATGGTCAACCGAGGATGCGTTAATGAGTGAACTGAGGGGGTAGTATGTGATGAACAATAGGGGCCCAAGAACAGAACCTTGAGGAACACCAAAAGTGAGAGGATATGATTGGGATGAAGTATCCGAAGTCTTAACTGAGAAAGAGCGGGAGGAGAGATAGGACTGGATCCAGAGAAGAGCAGTATCAGAAAAGCCAAACCAGGTAGACAGTCTCTGGCGCAATACATTGTGGTCAATGGTATCAAAGGCTGCAGATATATCAAGGAAGCAGAGACAGGAGACTTGTTGATGAGAAGTGGCAGAAACAAGGTTATTGTAGAGGGAGGTTAGGAGGGTTTCTGTCGAGTGCCACTTGGTAAAGCCAGACTGGTGTGGATTTAGGAGCGAGTTGGAAGTCAGGTAGTTATTTATCCGGGACAAGACAATGTGTTCGAGTAATTTAGAAATGAATGACAGGTTGGAGACCTGTTGGAGAGGTTGGAGATAGTTTGAAAGGATTTTTTTGTCGAGCGATGGTTTCTTGACGAGTGGAGTGACTGAAGAATGTTTGAAGAGTAGGGGATGTTGCCAGTAGATAAAGAACGGTTGATTATTTTGGTAATGACAGGAATAGATGCAGTCTTTCAATAACGAGGTGGGTATAGGGTCGAGTTCGCACTGCTTGTTAGGAAGAGATTGTAGCATAGTGAATATTTCTGTGTAAGATGTTGGTTCGATGGCGGATAATGATGATGGAGGTGGGAAAGGAGGAGAGTCATGAATAGAGGAGGGAACTTCTGGAAGTGAATTGATTGTGGTTTTGGAACAGAGTGATTGCAGAGAGAGACGGAGTGTAGTAATTTTTCCAGAGTAGAAAGAACAGAACGATTCAGCTATAGAAGAAGATGGAAGCGAGTTTGGAAGTGGGCTGGAGGAGTTCCAATGGAGTAGTTGATTGATCGTTTTCCAAAGAATGCGAGGATTATAGGATCAGTATTGGAGTAACAAGGAATAGAATCTTGTTTTAGCCTTAGCCACAAGGTGGTGGTATTTATTTGTAGCCGATTTTAGGGCAGAAAGCACCTGAGGATCCTGGGTTCATTTGTAAGTGCGCTCGAGGCATCGATGGAAAGATTTGAAAGCCTGGAGATAAGAATTATACTAAGGGTTGTCAGCGTGAGATTCGGATTTGGTGATAGTAGGAGCGTGTTTATCAAGGAGCATGGAGAGAGTGGTATTGTAGGAAGACAGGAGATCATCAAGAGAGGATGGAGGATTTAGAATGAGGTCTGAAATGGAGAGATCTTGCGTGAAGGCTTCATTGTTTATGGAACTGATGCGGCGAAAAGAACGTGAGACAGGATCCAGGGATGTGGTCTCGAGACCGGAAAACTGCGATCTTGGGCTCAAATGCATCGGTCTTGGTCTTGGACCATCGGTCTTGGTTTCGGACCATCAGTGTTGGTCTTGGTCCTGACTGTGTCGGTCTTGGTCTTAAAGGAACGGTCTTGAGATTGGTCTCCGTCTTAGGTTAGCGTTCTTGGTCAATTGCCGTATCAGAGCAATTTCTTTTATATTTGTCGATTATTTTCGATTATTAGAGACACCGGATGTTTAAGCTGTACGCGCTTGTTACTGATTAATGACATACTGACCATCCATATAAATACATGTTACTATTGGCAACGAAACCAGCCATTTCAAAATTTGCTTTCACAAATGTCAAGGTTTTGGAACAATCTAGCAATTATGTGGCCAGCCACGTGTAATCACTGTTGACCTACAATTCCGAGTACAAGTAGGCCTAAACCATTCAAACGGAACGTTAATCTACTTGTTCAGATGTCTTATTTAGAACCTATCGTATACTGTAAGTAATTTATAGTGTGATATTCCCAGGCTGAATAGAGCTTGCAGAAAAGAGTTGAACCATGGATTTTTTGCATGAGACTTTGTGATGATTGGAGCATGTTTATTGAAGAGTTCAGACAAAGTAGAGTTGTATACAGACAGGAGATCTGTTGGAGGATTGAGAAGCAGGGAGGAGGATTTTGAATGCATCAAGGTCGATAGAGATGATGCGGCAGAATGAGTGCAGTTTGGGTGAAGGGCGAGGAGATGGTTCAATGTTGAGCTTTGTGAAAATGGGATAATGATCAGAGGGCGAGTTGAGTTCACTGTTATAGATGAAATCAGGCAATGATGGGCACCAACTGCTGGACTAGTAGTTAAAACTACTTTCTAACTACTTTCAAAATATGTAGTTATAACTACTATTTAACTACTTCAGATGGCAAGTAGTTATAACTACTTTTGTAACTACCACATAAGTATTTAACTACTTTTAAAACTATTTTGCTAATGACATAATGTTATGTCATGGTGAATCGCAGTATGCAGATTTATTGCTAGCATTAATTGCTAGCAATTAGTTGCTAACATAAGTGTTAAAAATGATCAGAAACACAATAACATATCTAATTGTAAACTAACAAGGACAAGAACTACTAGCACATGCTACAAAGCACCCTGATCAGAGCACAGTTTTAGCAGTAACATATGCCAACTTGTTACAACTACAAAAATGTCTAGGCCTAAATACAATTAAACGCAAACTATTGGGATAGTATTTATAGCTTATCTACTCTTTTAGTGATAAATACAAACATATTAATGCCAGACAGAATTCTAACTGCTTTTAGTTAGAGCGCCAGAAACCATCCTGGCCACTTAAAGGCCTTTGAAGCTATCAGTGGCCTCATATCAAACAAAGTGGATGTTTGATAATATTGGCTCCCTATGCTCTATAAAATATCACTGCATATTTCACCTTTTGCTCTCTGCATCGACCGTGCTTCTTCAATTCCTCGTACGTTGCCAAACGCTGCTCAGATCTAAGACGACCACAGCATGGTCTATCCAGCCAGTCTCTTACCGTTGTGTCCCTGTCATTTTTGACTCGACAATGTCGACAGTCACCTCTCTCAGGCCCACTTGTAACCCAGCGGCAAACCACTCGTGATCATCCAGCTGCATACTAGCTGCTTTCCTCCTTATGGATCATTAGCCCCAACCCCTCTAAGACCGCTTTACTCTAGTTCTTATCACGCAACAATCTCCAGGTATGCCATTAAACATGCATAACGCCTGAGGCATTCTTTATAGTTCTGAGAGGAGCCCACTTCATCACATTAGTAGGCCAATGCGCAAATTTTAAGAAAAAATTACACAGCAAATTTACTCATGAGATTATTATGGGCAACTTCCATGTTTGTTGTGAAACAACAGAAATTCCTGTAAGACGGAACTAGTAAATAGGAAAAAATGTAGTTAATATGAAATATTGTAGTTAACTTAAAACTACTTGATAAAAGTAGTTATAACTATATTTTTAACAACTTCTTAAAAACTAGTTATAACTACTAGGCAACTACTTCTATAGTAGTTATAACTACTAGTTAATAACTACAGTAGTTAAAAGTGTCCATCATTGAAATCAGGTATTTGGATCGAGGCAAGCTGCTCAAAGAGGCATTCATGGCTCACCGTATTAAATGCACGGCAGAAGTTGAGTGAGATGACTCGGACATACGGTTCAGTAGTTGAACCATAAGGACGAAACGCATAGTGGTCTGTTAAGTCCGAGTTAATCAGAGAATCAGTGAAAGTAGCATCTGACAACCAGCTTTTCGAACATTAGGCAAAGTTTAGAAGTGATGGAGATCGGCCGGAAATTGCCCTCAGTGGCAGGACGAGGAGTTTTAGGCACAGGGGTGATGCAACTGACATGTCATTGAGGCGGAGTGAATGAATCTGCTAGGGAGCGATTGAAGAGGGTGGCAACCCATCCACAGAGTAAGTGGGACATAGAAGTGACATCTGATAGTATTTTAACATTTGCATCTTTGCATCCAGCCTGGATAGCCAAAACCAAAGAACAAGATCGAATGGAGTAGCTGCTGGAGAGGATGAAGCACAGACACTTCAAGCTTCTACTGTGGCAGAAACGGCGGCAGAAGCGGATGGGCGCCTATTTAAAGCTGCAAGATTTAATGACGAGCATGTTATATATCGGCTACTACCTAAACATCGACTATCGAGTGGTTATGTACTTCGACCCCGAAGTCATGACTTTATTTTACCGGATAAAGATATTGAAAATGTTATACCGAGAGCATTGTACAAAAAACATATACTAACATAAATCAACTAATTAAATCTCAAACTAACTGATTTTCTGACTCTATGTAACTGTAACTGTCTAAATATTAATCTGTACTTATCATAACCATTGTAATAAGCTGTGTTTTTTGCCATCATGAGGATATCCGAATAAACGAAAATTGATTGATTGATAGATTGATATGATGCAACTTTGAGCTAAAATTTTCTGTTAAGTAGTTTTATTTTATTATGTACTTCTAGCATTCAATTCCACTGTGTTTCATCCAGCTGTTTTTTCTCACCTCAGTTTTCATCTGATTTTTTCTGATGAGCCAGTTGAATTTTCTTCAGTCTGCAATGCAAGCTAATTGTTTTTGGTTATGCTTCCTCTTTTTTTCCAAAAGTTCCACTACTTTTGCCTGATATCCATTGTATCCATTTGGTTTCTTTAACGCTGTTCTGACTATGTTGGTGGCTACTGCTTTTATTCAGTTTTGTATGTTTGATCACATGACATCTATGTTGTCATGATTGGTGATCAGTATGTTCCTCTTTATTTCATCTTCATAATGTCTGTCAGTTTCTTGGTATCATATTTGATGCTCACTGTTTAGTCGGTTTCTTCTCTTCTCAAATTCATTTTAAGTTGGCTATGGCAGTCTAAACTAATTTAGCATCAAAATGTTGGCAGTCAATACCTGTTGTGTTCATTGTTATAATCTATCATATTTGTCTTTCCAGTGCCTCTTCAAGAAATCTACTCAGAGGCAGTCCTAGCCCAACCTCGACCAAACAAGACAGTTTTAAGAGTGGAATTAAAATGAGGTGGAGAGTTCTTAGACAAGAGCCAAAGATCCAAAGGAAGGCTATTGCAAGCAGTCAAGACTGAAAAGCATGATACTGCATCGTAGATGTCCAAGAGGAAGGGACAAGAAGCAGAAACTGCGATGCAGAGTGCAGCACCCTGCCAGAATTTCTACTAGCGGTAACAGGACAGCAAAGCTCCCCGAAGTAAGTATGTGCAGTGCCACAAAGGCAGCGCCAGATAAGGGAAGAAATCCGAAATGCAATGCGCTGGGGAATGGACAACCGATGTAAATTATCCTGCATATAGGCAGACTTTAAGTTGGCTATGGCAGTCTAAACTAATTTAGCATCAAAAGGTTGGCAGTCAATACCTGTTGTGTTCATTGTTATAATCTATCATATTTGTCTTTCCAGTGCCTCTTCAAGAAATCTACTCAGAGGCAGTCCTAGCCCAACCTCGACCAAACAAGACAGTTTTAAGAGTGGAATTAAAATGAGGTGGAGAGTTCTTAGACTGGCCGCATGCCAGTCCTGGAGATGCCCAAATCAGGCGAGCACACATGCGATGAACTAGCTCCAGCTGCCAAATCCTGAAACGTGCCACACCAGTATACACTATACAGGTGTGTATAGTGTATACTGGTGTGGCACAGTGGCTGATCGGCTAGAGCGGTCAGCCCGTAACGTTCAGTGTGTGCTGAGCGCACGGGTTCGAGCCTCGTCCGGGGCGTCAGTCACTGTCAAGGGACCTTGAGCAAGTCCTTCGCACACCATTACTCTGCAGTACAACTGCAATTGCGCCGTCATGTCATGTGTATGCACTTCTGAGCAAAAGATCTTGGAAGAAGGGCAGTATCAAATTTCGGTAATAACAGGGTTAAGTAGTAGTCGAGATGACTCATGACAAAAGCAGGACTGGCAGAGAGAAAACAGAAGACAACCCAAAGTTTATGCAACTGGTAAAAGAGCTGCCAGCTACAGAGTTAACATGCCAGGCAAAGGAAAGCTCCTGCTCAAGAATGACCCAAAGGTCATGCACAGATGCAGCAAAAGTAAAGAAGGGAAAAGCAGCAGAGAGTGCACTGCACCTAAGTCTAAGCCAGATGTTGCCGGGTCCAAAGCCAGATAAATCGGTTTTGACAGGTTTTAGTTGGAGCCGATTGTTCGACATCCAGGACTTTAGTTAGTCAATGACTATTTGCATGTCTTGAACAAGGGCGGTCGCTTGAGAGGCAAAACCATGTCTTTATGCACCAACCGTGACAAACTTTACGCTTGTCAAGTTAAATAAAAGAGGGTAATAACAGAGGGTAAAAATAAATTTTACACCCGATAACAGCACACATCATAGTAGTAATGGAGATGCGGCACAGTCTATCCTGGACGCTGATTAGGCCATTATATAGTTATTTAAAGGCTGTATAATTTATGACGAATATATTCGGCATATGCACCCAGGAACGCTAAAATAATAACGATTATATTTGGCATACGCATTCAAAGTGTTAACGCTAGGAAGTAGCAACTTGTAAGCACTAACAGTAGCAGTATTTGTGTTTTTAGTTAGGTCGATTGTCATTTTGTTGTTTCATAAAGAACAAAAAAAAATTTCCTTTTCAAAACAGGAAATCGAAAATTGAAAGATTAATACTCGGGCCTATTGATTTTTTGAGTCTGAGTAATGCTGAGAAAATTGGACTCAACCGAGTTCCGAACCGAGTTTTGGCTCATCCCTGTTAATGATATCCACATAAAAAAACTACATAAACACACACACACACACAATTACATATATGCATGCATACTGACAAGGAATGGCTGACAGAGCTTTACTACGTCAACCAATGAATCATTGGCTTCCTGCTGGTCAGTTGGCAGACTAACTGACATGACTTCAATAACCCACCCACTCAATCACTCATTGAACAACTGTCACATACTGTCATCTGTTTGAGGTGATGCAAGAATTGTGCTGTGCAGTTTTTTCACTTCCTCAACATTAGCTGCTAGCAGGTCAACCATCTTGCGAATCTCTTCAACCTGTCAAAAATCAATCGTATCAAACATTAAACAGTTGTTCTCATTAACACAATTTGAATAACTTTCTGCTGTCTATATTAACATACATTACTTTTCTAAAGAGTTTAAGTTATGTCATTGACATTGATTCGGTGACCGGACAATTCAGTGACAGACAGTTCTGTGCCGGACAGCTTGGCGCGAAAAATTTGGCGGCGGACAATTCGGCGTTAGGACAATTCAGCAATGAACAATTTGGTGCTGGGAGACAATTCGGCGATACACAGTTCGGTGCCAGGACAATTCAGACATTTGGGCGAGTTACTGGTTTAGTCAGCACAGAGGCCTACTTTTGTTAAAAGAGTAACAATGCATGTTTTTTAATATCCTGATATATATATATATATATATTCCTTTAATACACAAAGTACAGACACAAGGCAATGTGTTCAGACTTGACAGCCTTCCGAGACAAAAGATATCATAGGAGCAACAAGGGTAAGGTAACACTGTGCACAGTGACTAGGTTGCAGCCTTCTTGTGCTAAGTAGCATAGTTGCTAAACTTAGAAATTAATCAATAAAATTGAAATTAATTTTGTATATTATTAAAAGACGAAAAAAATAAAAATAGAAGGAAATAAAAAGAAAAAGAGGGAAAACAGTAATAGAAAATAATTTGACTTTGCTACATCTTGTACAGCATTTTAAAATTAATTTAGCTTTGTTTAAACAATTTAATTTTAATTTTATATCAGCAAACTACACAATTTTATTTGTAAACGCTAAGTAACATTAATCTACAACAATAATTAGTCTAATATTAATTTGTATATTTCAATCAGAAAATGATAAATTACGAATAATTTATTGAAAATTTGAAATGTTTCAAAATTAAATTGTAAACATAAGTCCACAGAAGTTCATGTTGACTTAAACTAACATAATTAAAACTAAACTTCATAAGTATAGTGTACTTAAAATTTCTACTAATATGAGGACTTGATGTCCCTGACATCTGACATGGGACTTAAGATCTTAGAAATTCAATTAACTTTTACATTTTTTATACTTTGCTATGACGTTGAAAAGTGACATAAATTAGTTGAATCCTTGAAAGTATGGAGACAAAGCGCAATGAGACATTAGACAAAAACAATTTCAACAACTGTGCTAGGCAGCACAACTCGAATTGTTCTAGTTCGAGGAACCAAAAGGTCAAGTCTATTGAATGAGCTAAGTGGACTGAGGGAGGATGCTGACTGAGGCCGAAGCATTACATCAACCAGGTATCTTGGAGAAAGACCCTGCTGAGCCTTGAAGATAAGAATGAGAATTTTAAATTGTATGCGAGCGTGGAGCCAATGAAGTTCATCAAACATAAAGGTAGAGATACGAGAGAAACGGGGAAAGCGAGCTATCTGTCTTAAGCATGGGTGTCCAGATAATGGGGGGTCAGAAGGCAAATGCCTCCAATTTCAGCTAGGGGGATATTTTTTGAGTCTCAGAGGGGAAATATCTTCAAGTCTTTAACAAACTTTGTAAGTTATTGTAGCAATGTAACTAATTATAACGTAAGGCTACATTTAAATAAATAAATAAATTATGAATTAATTTTATTCACAGTTTCAAACTATGATACAAGTTAGTAGTCTTAGCTAGTCCAGTAGTACTACTGCAAAGAACAGGCAACTGGTTACATGTAGATCCTTTTTAAGTTGTTTAATTTCTTGTTTCTGGTTCCTGTTGCCATCTGCTGTTGCAAAGATTGCTAACTTCGCATCTAAAAAATTGTTACATGTATCCAAAATGAGTGTAGGATACTTGCCCCTCTCTGGACATTCCCCCTCGGACAATTGCCTCCATGTAAAGGTTGAATGCAAAATTTATTTATAATCAATCAATACAATCATTATTTTCAAAAAAATTAGTCAATAAGATCAGCTGATTACTTCAGATCTGCACATTTCCGCACTAACATCCGTGGTTGTCTTTAAAAAATGTTGGTTCATCTATTTGAAACTCAATGTCAATGATGCTGAAAAATATTTGTGTTCTGATAGTATTCGCTTAATCTACGAAGGTTTATGATTACTCAGGCTATTTCTTTCGAATAGAAATGGAGTAAAACATAAGGGGTAACTGTCATAGATAATGGAGTAAAATATTATAGCATTATTGAAAAGTGAGGAAGAAATAAAATTTCTCATTCAGAGTTGTATGGCCTCGAGACAGTGTCTCGGTCTCGAGACAGTTTTTTAATATCTCGGTCTCGGAAACCTGCTGTCTCTGTCTCGAGGCAATGTCTCAAATTTTTGGAAACTGTCTTGAAGTGAAAGTCTTATTCTGTCTCGAACAAGCGGACAAAGAGATATTGAAAAAGATAAAACGCGGCAATATAAAACTGTTCTCAGGAATTGGTACTATATACATCATAGGTTTCAAATTGAAATTACAAATGAACCTTATTCCCAAAAACTGATACATTAGTATTTTACAGCATTTTATTTAGGATCACTTGTCTTTTACTGTACCGTACTGTCTTGAACCTAGTGAGACACTAGGTTCAAGACAGTACCTCACTGTCTCGGTCTTTCAAGTCTTGCATACAACACTGCCCATTGCAAAAGTGAAATAGCCTAAGACATTTATAAGACATTGATTTTACCGCAGGCTATTAATTTTTGTTAAGCATCATATTTAACAGCTTAAATTTGTTAAATGTTATGAACAAATAAAACACTAACAACTCTTGCATTTTGAAAAGTTTTAATGCTACATAAAATTGATTAAGCAGGAATATAGTCTGTGATTGGGTTAACAGTTCTGATTTTAATGTTCTTTATTGTGGATGTTATAATTAAACAGTTACATTTGCTTACGTACATATTTTCGGGACCCCTTCCCCACCATACTCAAGCGTATGCAAAATCGACGAAATTCAAAAGCCCCCTCCCCTGCATACGTAATGTATGGATGGCCTCATAGGAGTCAGACGGACTTTGGGGAGGCCTATAAGAAGAGAATTGTAATTGTCAATTCTAGAATAGACAAATGCATGAACTAATGAAGTCAAGGTGGGTGAGAAGACAAGACCACATAAGTTTCAAATTGAAATTACAAATTTATCCTGAAAACTGATACATTAGTATTTTACAGCATTTTATATTGGATCACTCGTCTTTTACTATCTCTTAAACCTAGTGTCTCGGTCTAGGTCTTGGTACCTCGCTGTCTCGGTCTCTGTCTCGGCACCTCACTGTCTCAGTCTTGTCTTGGTCTTGAAGTTCCAAGTCTTGCATTCAACACTGCACTCATTCAAGAACAGCATAACCACCAACTTATCTGCTGTGTTTGACTACGAGCTCCCCGAAGCTCAAGGTCAAATCGGGGGGGGGAAATTATCCTAGTCCGGGGCAGTTGTCCTAGTCCGAGAGGCAATTGTCCGTGGAGCAGCAATTATAAGGGGGCAAATGTCCGTTTCCCTTCAAAAATAATATTAAATGATATTAAATGAAGTAAATAAAAATACCACAGCATCAGAAAACTGTACAATTTATCTTAATTGTGACATTGTGAGTGTCACAATGGAGGTGACGAAAACAGTGCAAATGTGACGGTAGCATTGTTTGATAAATTATTCCCACTTAAAGACTATATTGGCTAGTTATAGGCCTACGAATAACAAACCCCGTGCAATCATCATTTACCATGCTCATTAAACAATAATCATTATGACAAATTAATAATTTATTAGTATTACATTATAGAAAAGCTTTACGATATATAGTGAGTGAAAGGGGATTGCCTCCCTGACTTTTAGAGTTGCTGGAGTCCGGGGGGGATCAGCCTCCATCACTCAAGGGGGGATTGACGCCCCTGGTCTTAAATACTGACTGAAGAGGAGAGAGACTAACCTTTGGAAGACCAATGAGAAGGGAATTTACAGTAGTCAATTCTAGAACATAAAAAAGCATGAACCAAAGTAGTAAAGGTGGAGGAGGAGACAGAACGACGAATGACCCAGAGACGCCTTAGATAAAAATAAGAGGATCGTATGAGATAAGAGATTTGTTAACCAAAAGTAAGTGAATTATCAAGGACAACACCCAGATCACGAACACTTGACGAGAAAGAGAAGAATGGAAACTTTTCAGAGAGGAGAACAAAATCAAGCTTTGACGTTGCTGAGGAGTACAAACGAGATAAATTGAGTTTTAGAAGCATTCAGAGACAGGCGATTAGATGACATCCAGGAATGAAGAAGGTTAAAGAGAGACTAAATACTCTTAACCAATGGAGGAAAATGAACAAGTGCCTGTACATCATCAGCAGAGATGACCAGCAGCACCATAGATTGGGAAAAAATATGAGCACTGCCTTCATTTTCATCCATTCGGTTATGTTCATGTGTTTTTAAATCCATAGAATCAACCGAGGTAGAAGTGATTAAGAGCTCCTATTTGTCTTCTTTTAAAATTCCAAATTGAAATCAGGTGTGACTACTAAGTTATTCTTTTCAAATGAGTTAGCTTTTTCTCAATATTTATAAATGTGCTCCAGATTTGTGCTTATTTGTGCTCATATTTCATCATTATAAAAATAAAATTATCATATTCCATCATTATAAAAATAAAATTAATTAACATCATAGTTACGTAAAAGCGCACAATGCTTTATTTAGTAGAAGAAAGTTCTTAGACAGCAAAATAAATTATAATTAAGGTAATATTTAGATGGTCAGATTTAAACTGATTGTAGTTAAGTATCAGTAACATAACATCTAAACAGGAGTAAATCATAAAATTGTATAATTGAGAATGAATTAAGAATGAATTTCATAAATTGATTATGGGGCCAGTCACGGACCGTCCCCCAAACATCGCCGGACCCTGGGCAATTGCCCTCTGGCTCCTCTCTAGGTGGGCATGGCTACATTGACTGGTCAGAGCGTACACCACTGTGTGTCAGGATGCCAATGTAGCTATGAATGAAGCAAGCCAGACCGAAGAGTCTTGCTATCGAATAGGATCTTCGACTCAGCAATTCTCTCCCTGCTCGACTCTCTCATCCCTCTCAGACACCACCACACTCACTAGTGCTCCCTCCAACCTTGGCGTGACCACCACTGCCGGACCATCTGTCGGAACGTCAGACGCTTGGAAAGGCGGTTTCGCCAGACCCATGACCCAGTTGCAGGTCTTCGGGATATGCAGAGTGACTTTCGGACAAGGGAGACAGCCTCTGGGAGTTCGTAATTAAGAAGGAGCGGGGAAGCAATCGCTTAATCTGGAAGGCGCTCTAAGCCATGCTGGGCCGCTCTACAGTCCCTCACCCGTCTTTGAATTGAAAGTTTTGAAGAAATTTACGTAGTTTTGGTAAGACTTCACCAAATATGAACCACATATTACCGGACCCAAAACTTCTATGGACTTGGTGTTGGTAAAATGCGAACCGGCGAACTGTGAACCAGTAAAATACAAATCAAAATGCGAACCCTAGGCGCAAACGGATCAGGTCAAGGCATCATGGGGGTCGGTTAGGGTCAGGGTGGGCATCGTGAGGGTTGGTTAGGGTTAGGGTTAGTGTAGCTGATAGATAGGGTTCAGGGTCATGGCTAGTATCACTTATAGATAATTGCCAAAAACATTTGGCCGGTTTAATAAAAATATAAATGGCAACCATAGTTGCAAACTGGTCATGTTACCTTTGGCAGCCAATCAAAAACAGGTTCGCAAACGGTTCACATTTGACCAGTTCGCCGGTTCGTAGTTTACCCACATGGTCACACCCCTCTGAACTAACCTCTGTACAAGTCCTCTGACTCGACGCAGCGCTCGTTTATAAGGTGGTGCCTTGCGATTAGCTTTGGAAGTTTGGAGATTACAATTACCTATTACAGTCAATGGATCAGGAACAAAGCGTTAATCCAGAGGATTGGACTCACTGCATTCTCTGTGACAAAGTGACATGGGCGAAACGCGTTGCCTAGGGCTGTCAAAGAGAAATGGGCTTATTTATATAATCGGGGACCGCAACTTTTGCATATTTTCGGCATGGATTATGTAAAGATATCTGCACAACCGTTACCGCATGCGCACTGTAAAAAACTAAAAAGTTCTAAAATTATGTGTTGTGAGGGTCGGTTATGGTCAGGTTAAGCACTGTGAGGGTTGGTTAGGGTCAGGTTAGGCGTTTGGAGGGTCGTTTAGGGTTATGGTTAGTGTAATTTTTAAACTTATACAAAGCTTACTTACTCCTTTGTATCAATCACGTGCCAGAAGTATTTTGCTCTGACCATCGGTGACCATTGGCAGTAGACCAAAGTATTATGCGTAAGTTACGGTGTTATAAGTAAGCTGAGAAATGATTATGGTTCAGGCTACAAAACTCTCTCGGACATTTTATTTGTAAGCGAGTTGCAGGATCATTTCCCGATGGCATTAATGTGAAGTCATGGAATGAAGGAGATGGTATCGAGAGCACCTGCAAATTAAAACATGGCATGTTGGCATCCTACTTGCAGGCAACGGCTGCACTGGACCACACTTGAACAGATGCTATAGCGACCGCAGCTAGTTCTTTCTGTTTTCTTTGCAAGTTAGAAGAGAAAGTACCAGTGTACAATGTGTACACTATACAGTTATGACTAACCGGTAACTGAAAGCTCAAATAATGCAGGACCCATTGAAATTGGATTCCTTCTGGATAAAACTAATGCAACAGACTAAGTACCATCCAGTATGTCTAATTGGACTTTCTTATGAAGCATCAAAGGCGGGTAAATACAAGCAGACGCTGAAGTTTGTCATTCTCAAATCAACGCAGTCTCTTGCTTTGGCTGATGTTATTGCATATGTGGAATTGATACGATTGAATGAGAATAAACATTGTTTACATAAACTTGTAGAGTTGTATACTGCACATCTTCAGCTTCATGGCGTTTCAGTTTGTAATAAAAGTCACTCAATGCAACTTAAGGACTGCCTGCTCAGAAATTGCCCTCTGATCTGACCACTGTAGATCATGGTACAGAAATTTTATTAACATTTAATCTTGGCAAAATTGAAGGAATTTTCGGATAGTGATGCCGTCTTGTTAACACACACTACAAAGCTGATTAGAAATGAAATTTTTTGAGCAAAGGCATCCAATTTCAAGGGTTCCATTGATAAAACCAGAGAGCTAAATTCTGCGTCTTCAATTTTAGTTTATCTTGTTGGTTTGTTGCTTGAAGGGCCCTGCTCAGTGACAATCAGGCAGCTTTGTCAATATCAGTCGATTGATTTTAATGCTGTTGAAAGACCTTACATAATGATGGCTTCAGGGGCAATAATGCAAAATCTGAAAATGACTGGCTGAAGAGTTATGGATTGTGTCAAAAATAAATTTGATCCTATATATATAACTTGGGGTGGCCATCGTGCTGATGTCAGCATTATAGAATTGCAACCAATGCCAATTTTCTATCTCTGTGCCAACACCACCGCACTGATTCGGCAGATGTTTGTAATGCTGTTCATAATGTTAATCCAAAACTTGTTTCTGTTGTATGCACTGGCAAACAAAATACAATGGCACTGGCCGGAAGTTAATGGAGAAGAACATATGTAATTATGATGGGGGGCTTGCATATCAAAATCGCTACTCTCATGATGCTAGGCATCTTCTGTTCATATAGCAGGATGTTATGTCTCTCTAGTGTCTGCCAATAAATTATTGTTTATAAAATTTAATCTCATAGAATGGTGTGCTTAGTCACTTTAGTGCACTCTTATCAATAGAACTGGTCAAGAGTTACTCTCTGTAAGAATAACTATGGTCACTATATTTATGATTAAGACACAAAGACTTTAAGAAATACAGTGTGATCTTTTGTAAAACATGAAGAATTGTATCATGGTTAATTGTATAGAATTTCTGTTAATGGTTCAGCATTTAAAGGCATGCATTTTGTCTAAATAAGGCCTTTAAAATGGTCGTCAAAATACAAAAATGTGCCTTTTGTCATTTTCAGATGGCCATTATGGAACAGATATACAGGATAAGACTAATCTAATTGCTTATTTGCACACACAATATGGACATTTATTGCAAGTGGTACACAATATATCTGCTGATCCAGTCAATTGGTGATAGTGAGAGTAGTGAAAATTAATACTAGTGCCAGACACGGTCGTTGTTTTTCCCACCATTTTCAATCTGCTGCTAGAAAAAAACTTTCCATCTGAGGTCAATTTCTTCACGTAGCTCTTACTTAGTACCACAAAGAGTAGGTGTCCTGCAAATTTCATCAATATATCGACAAAACTAGCTGACAAATGGCCTTTTGAATATTGTAGCAAAGAAGATGTGATGTCAAATCACTACACCCAGACGCCTTAAAAATTCCACCAATAAAAGAAAAATAAGAATATTGCTGTAAAGTTTCGCACAGTACATTCTAAGATATCAATGAACATTCCGTGAAAATTTTATAGAAATCAGAGATGGCCGAGTGGGAAACATTTGCTGATTTGAGACGGAATAACCCTAAAATTTTAAATTTTCCAAAAACTTTTTTGCACTTCTGAAATTTTGCAGATATCATATCTGTATCAGAATTCAACGCTGATTCCAAATATGTAACTCTTTTGCTTGTAGGTACAAAGTGCATAATGTTACAGTAACAAAAGGGACTATGAACAAAATTCTTTGTCATCGTTGTCGAATATGTCCTGCTTAGATTTAATCTCTTGACATGTCTCTTGCGTCTCTTACCACCGCTACCGCTTTGAGTATTAAATGGGTTGGTCGAAACAAACTCTTTTATACCTGCAGGAATACGACTTTTGCTAGCATCTTTGAAATTTTGACCATCTGCCACATCATTTACAATCTGCAAACCTGTTCTCAAGAACTGTTTTAGTGCTCGTTTGAGTTAAAGGCCAAGCACTTCTGAAAAATCCGCTGAGTATGCTTCCCAGTCTGTGTCCACGATGCATGCGAGAACCTTGAACAACTGGCATTCTGCTTCTGCTCTTTTTGGAATAATAGTCTTCATATGCAAAACGGCTCGCATCACAGCAAAATTGTCTTGTCATTGTCATAGGTATGGTATCTTACAAAGTCTGAAGTGAAGCGTTACAATCACCTTCCCGGTTTCAAATGGTATGGGGTTGCCCGTGTCATTCCTTGTATCTATCTCAATGTAATCAAATATTTTCTGCTGTAAAGGTACATATTGAGGCTTTTCATATATAGCGTGACAATTATCACCGATGTCATCGGATATTTGAACTATGTGAAGCAGAGGAACTTTGGTATCTCCAATCACAACGTGTTCCAACAAGTTGCAGTAGACAAGCATCAAATTAAAATCCACGGTTTATGTCGCACACGTTACCCGCTCTAAAAGGTCATCACCAAAGACTTTTATGGGATTCTGAGGCGACTTGATGCCCAACATCGAACATAGTGGTGGCGAAAATACCACACTCGTGCCTGTGACAATTTCACATGTTTTGTTTCGTGATGGTATTATATCGGAACTTTGAATATTTGGAGATTTCCGACTTGCTCGCAACTTCTTTAATATTATAGTTTATAGCTTGCACAATGTTGGAAGGTAATATCCGGGCGGTATATGTATATTATGCTGCATGTGAATCGGTTTCTCACGTACGACTGCCATGTGTGAATAATGAACTCTACCTTTGCCTCTAAGCAAATTACACCAGCTGCGTGTGTATTGGATTTCAACCAATCCGACTTCCCAATCGCCCGACAGAGATATCGCATTCTCTAATCTCATAGTAAACTTTGTTGTCTTATTTTCTGGATAGTAATTCATGGAGCTGTTGCTCAGCAGCACGAGGTAAAAGTGAGCCATTCTATCGACCTATACCAACGATATACTCAACGCATCTGAATCAAAGAAAGTCTAAGTATCAAATATATCCACAGTTCAAGAATTAAAACTGTTGTCGTAACCTTTCCACTTTACGAAATATTCCCGCTTACCACCGCATTTGCGAGTTTTTAACATATTTTCCACTTTTTGAATATCATCTTTTCGAAATACGTTGCAACCCTTCACGATAGAATTTGCCTTATACTTTCTCGCCGTTTAAATCCACCAATTCATATGTTATGGGATCAGAAGGTACTTGTGCTGTAATCACAAATATTTCTTCAGACCGAGAAGGCAGGTAACCCTTCTTACTATTCTGGCTTTACTTATTCTCACTTTGTCACCAGCGTTATACTTCCAAACTGGCGGACTATTCTTTTCACCAAACAGGCGATTTCTGAAAAGTGCTTCATTTTCTAGAGATACTCGAGTAGGAGGCATACCTATGCTTTTGTTTTCATGCTTTTTGTTTCATTTGTACGAATGCACAATATTGGCCAACACGTCGGTATAATGAAGCGTGTTTTTGTGAGTGAAATATTTCCACATTTTGGTTCTGAGCGTTCGATTAAATCTCTCTACAACCGATGCTTTGATATCCTCAATTTCAGAGATGCAGAACCGAATGGCTTTTTACGAAACAGTGATTGAAAGGACTTGTTGAGAAATTCAATGCCTTTATCGGTTTGCAAGTGAGTGGATTGTGCACCATCATGCAACATCTGTGAAAAGGCCTCTGTCAATGCGGGTCCAGTCTTTAATTTGAGCGGGAGCACCCTAGCGTACTTGGAAAACACATCGATGCATGCTAACAGATATTTATTTTTATCGCTACACTTTGACAAAGAAGAAAGATCAGCCAAATGGCCTGCCACAAATCGTTTACACCTACGGTGAAAGATTTTCTAAGTCTAAATTTTAATCTGACAGGTTTATGCCTAGTGTAAGCGTCCTTATTCGATAACCAAGTTCTTAAATCTTTTATCTTTATTTGACCATTTATGTGTCTCTTAAATTTCACCACGCTGCCGAAACTGCCAGCATGCTTTGGATCGAAATACGACTCCATCAGTAAAGTTCCCACTCCGATGTTAGAAGTAGGCTTGATTGAACCAGTCGATCTATGAGAAATGGTCAATCTTCATCCAATGCTCGGATTAACTGAATTGGCAGAGTTAATAAAGTTCCATCGATCTTCATTCCCAATTAATTTGTGCGGTATGTTGTGTTCTTTTAGAGCATCAGCATATGTCTCCAACCGTTTGGTATGCAAGTAGAAGTTCTTTTTCTCATCATTAACCGGATTGACGACATGCGTTTTGGGAATGATCTTATTCTTCAAAACGAGTTCACCCTTTCGCACCAGCCAGCTTCTCAGTTGTTTTTTATACGAGTCAAAAGACGTGAAGCCTGATATTTCCACTTCTTCAGAATGCTGTCAAAAACAAGAGCTTCTACAACGGTCGATCATTGAGTCGATTTCGTTGCCACTTCTTCCACATTTTTGTCATCGGTGGCTTCCTCAGAGTTAAATTTTGTAACGACCTCAGGTTTATCGATATCCAAATACCGTCTTAGACTGTTTGAATAGTATTTGCCTTTTTCGTCGTCGGCAATGCTTCTGTTAAGATTTAATACAGTTCTCCATCCAATTTGGACAGTCTTATCCAACATCGTTTCCTTGTACCTCTCAATCGGCCTCAGCTCCACCAAAATCATTTTCTTTGCATAATTCATGATGCTATCCATTTTGAGATATCAACTTTGGTATCAGAAGAGAGACGAGCAGCGAAAGCACTGGAGTTAGTAACGCGCCTAACAGTCCTCCGGATTGTAAAATTTCCTGTTTCGATTCAATGTGCCTTTTCTTCGATGACAGATCTCGCAGCTTCTTCTTAAATCGCTTCAATCTCGTCTTCTGAGGAGTTGTCAGCAGAATGTTCCCTTTAAAAGGTTTTTTACACACTAGCGCAAACAATGCAAGAGACTTGAGCTGCAATTCTTCAAAATTTCTTTCCTCACTTTGGATGATGCTTTTTCAGCAATATTAATTTGTCAAAATACTTCTGCAGTCTCAAAGACATTTTAATAAAATGGTTGTAGAATCACATTTACACACAAATATGTAGTTTCATTTTCTTACATATACATAATGCGATTCGCCTGGAAAAAGTTAATAAAAAGTTTAAAAGTTTTGTTCTTAACCGGCATCTTTCGTCGGGATATGGCTTAAGGTCGACCAACAGATATCCAAATGGAACCATTGTAGCATCGGCAAAGGCTTCCAACATAAAATTCGTATTTCTGGGAAACATTGGCCTAGCCAAATTTGCAATTTGAGTTGAATCTCTCATATTTTTGAAGAGATCCAAGTAGTTGGCATTCAGACTAATGGTTCTGGTATGCTTACTTTTGTAAAATAAATTTTGTGTTAGGTGTAACACATAATTGCTGTTTGTATTTCGATAATTAGGCAATCCGCAAGCTGTCGCGCCAAAATTGTTAATGAATAACACACCATCAGTTACGTCGGTTTTATATCGCTACTGGAATTAATTTCTCGTTAATATTATTGTAATTAGTGATACAATTACAATGCACAACAACGGAAATTTAGCGTTATCTAATGGCAATGCTCCTACAATGCACTGGCTCCCACGCTATCGTTGGCTAATAGGATTGACGCTAGGGTTAGAGGCCTAGCCTTCGGCTAGGGCCGCATGCACACTACCGTTAACCAATAGGAATGCTTATGTAATAATCACAATATAATGCATAATTATATTGTTCATAATTAAATTATAATTAACACAGCCCCCTTGTCTTTGGTTAGGGGCACAGCACCAGTCTAGGGTTAGATCACGTGTATTCAGGCGTAAAAATGAGCACAAAATAATACAGCTGTCATACATGTGTCATACCCATGTCAAAGGTTGAACCAGCACAGTTATTACTCTCACTACTATACGTTGGGCAAAAGTCATTGAGATAAGCACAGTATAAAGATTGCCTACGCTGGAAGAACAATGGATGATTGACAGATGACACGCCCACAGTAGATAGGTCACTCGTGCAGGTCAACCGTGGATGATCGACAGGTTGTGTACAGTACAAAGATCAAGTGTGCACTCACAACAATAGATGATTGACAGATGGGCAACACTAGGGTTCAGCCTGAACAATGGATGACGTCATAAGGTGTCACGTGACAGTCCAAAGGGCAAGTGGGGTAGAATGTATACTACCACCACTACTATCCAATATTTCAATATTTAAAAGTTAATCATGTATTTTTGGAATAACGCTTCTGGATGTTTAGCTAGATAGGGTCTTCAGGAACTCTGAAGTTATGATAATTTAGCCAATTAAATGTTATCAGACATTCTGAACAAATTTTGTAAATATTCTTAACGGTTTTGCAGCCTATTAAGATTTGCATCGTTATGGAATTACTTTTATTGTGCACGAGTTCTGTTGACTATGGATTCTCCAATGTTTACTAATGCGTCAGGCCAATTTCTCCGATGGCATTTAATAGCCCTCAGAAGGCGTTCATTTAAAAACCAAAGGATGAAACTATCAACAACCTACAGAGGCCTCTTGAGAAATTGTGAGTGCTGTGCTGGAGTCAGAAATAGAAACAGAAACATAATATTCTCTCGCCCTCGCTTATTATGACAAAGAAGGGCGGTATCAAATTTCGGTAATAATAATAACAATAATAATAATACTAACACAGTATGGAATACTTATAACCACCAATCTGCTTGAGAACACATCATTGACCCCATTGTTAACACAATGGGGAGCCAGAACTATACCAGTTCTGATTTTATGCAGTGTCATCCCTGGCAGATAGGTCGTTGTGCGGTCTCAGATAACCAAACAGAACAAGACAGAATAATGATAGCAAGTTGGCTGCTATTTATCCTTCCTCTCCTGGAATAACGGATAGAACGCCGTGCCAAACTACTAATGATGGGTCCATGGGAACAATACACCCTGACATACTTCTATTGAATCCGACCAGCATTGCCAAACCTAATGCCTTAGACCAAATAAAGGCAGATGTACTTGCTTTCAGACCTGACATTGTTTCCTCGTTGAAAGTTGGTTGAAATTTTACCACCCTGACATTTCCTTCAGCATTCCCGGCTATTCCTTTTTCAGAAGAGACAGAGCCGACATACTCTTAACATGTTGACCGTGGGGCCGTCCACATATTACGTACACAGCAAGGGGAGGGAGTTCTCGAATTTCGGCGATTTTGCGTACGGGTGCTGTAATGATGGAAGAGGGGACTGCGTTATGAAAAACGGCGATGATGTCAAGTTTATAACTTTAATGAACAATATAATATAATGTCAAGTACCGTATAAACTAAAATTGTGAACACTATAGCTATAGATATGAACGGTATATAGAAAGACAAACATTATAGGCCTATCAACAGTAGTAAATATATATAAATATATGTATGAACAGAGACTGACAGACAGTAGGCATAGCCAAGTGAATCAGCGTGGGCGAGTGGGCTGAGACAGATGGAGGGACTGGCATTATGACCAAATATGGCTGAGGCAAGAGCGAATGCCGGGCTAGGATAGGTTAAAAAAGACAGGGTCCGGAGGAAGAGCGATGGGCTGAGCGCCTGAGAGATTTGATGTAAGATGACCAAATAAGGATACAATCGGGATAAATAACCAAATAAGGATAGACATGAGGTAGAAGGACCATAATGGGAGGATGCAAGAAAGAGTATAAAAGATGGGATAAATTGAGTCGGGATTCACTCTCAGAAGGCGTCAGGTGCACGACAGAGGACGTCATCGACTGCAGGAGGAATCCGCTCTCAAGGAAGAGACTGGAAACAACAGATGACCAAGACGATAGAGATAGGACTGGTTAAGGTCGACAGTCTGAGAGTGATGAGGAACGTTAGTGAAGTAGCAAGCTAAGTTGTTCTACGTTAATATATTTTGAAGTTAACCTAAATAATAAGAATAATAATCAGAAAGAGACTCTGATGTCATTTTGTTGAACTCTAGCGTAAACGCAAACCAAAGAGACTGGAGACACACGGCTACAATCCATCACCGCTACCACCAAGAATTAATGTCCGATTGTTGTTTGAGAAAGGGCAACAACAATCATTTCCCTCCATTACAGGTGCGTATGGTGGGAAGAGGGTCCCGAAACTATGTACGTATGCATATATAATTGTCTAATTATGACGTACACAACATGGAATATTAAAATCAAAACTGTAAACCCAATCACAGACTATATTCCCGTTTAAGCAATTTTATGTAGCATTAAAACTTCAAAATGCAAGTATTGTTAGAGTTTTCTTTCTTTATAACAGTTAACAAATTTAAGCTGTTAAATATGATGCTTAACAAAAATAAATAGCCTGTGGTCAAATCAATGTCTTATAGATGTCTTTAGCGATTTAACCTTTGCAATGGGGGGGGGGGGTAAAGCTCAAATGTACGTACGCGTGAGGGGAGGGGTCCACGAAATGTATGCGGAGACCACCAACAAGGGGCGGGGGGGTCCGAAAATCTGAGTTTTTTGCATACGTAATATATAGATGGGCCCTGGGGACATGTATACACAGTTCCGTATTGCATGTATTTACATACAAATCTCCGCGGTCAAAGTGTTAAACTGACACTCTTTCAATCAGAAACATCGTATGCTGCTGAGTTTGAATTACTTTGGATTACCGCTACCATCTCAAAGCACTGCTACTACATAGGTGGCTTATACCATTCACCCAGACCAAGATACAATATTGAAAATCTCTTATCTACCATTGATACCACTCTTGAAGAAATTCATCATGGTACAAGTGACTTTATTGTGATCCTGCTTGGAGATTCAATCAAATACCTTAATCCACAATTCATAAACTGGGCCTTGTTCCAGAATTATTTGAAGGTCCAACTCATGATGGACACCCCTTGATCGTATCTGAGAGCCTTTTTACGCCTGCGACGCCATCACCTCCATTGTCGTCACTAAGCGAGCTTCTGTATTTAGCCACTCTGTCACTGATGCAGCCTTGCACCCGGTTGGATCTACAGCCTTGAATCGTGTTGACAGAACCACAAGAAGTTTCTGACTACGCATGCCTGGACGCATGGCTGCTTTACAAAAACACCTCAAAGATCACCTGTGGATCACATCTGATCCGAATGCCATATTCGCTGAATTTTATACGACAATTGATTCATTGTTGGACCGTTTTTTCCCCTGTCAGTGAAGTTATAGCCTCTTTCGGCCATATAGGCCTTGGTGCGAACAGATGGAATAATTTATAAATAGAGAAATTACCGAAGCAGGCCTATGTCCCTTTGGCATACAAGTATTCACTTGTATAGAAGTGGCTTGCCTAATTAATTTTGGGGTGCTTGCAAATTTAGTTGATCTTGAAAATGAATATAACTGAGGAAACGATGATTGCCAGTGCAATATCAGAGCATTGTGTGTATTGGTATTGGTATCGCGATACTTTTCAATCAATGAAAATCAATCAAAAATACTTTATATAGCGTCCCTACAAGATATCTACTTAGAGGCGCTCCCCGCCTTACCCTCAGCTGAAAAGGAGTTTTAAGAGAGGCATAAAATGAAGATGATGAGACATAGGTAGGAGATGAAGCTCTATGGAAAGTCCATCCAGATGGTAGGTCCCACGACCGAGAAACCCCAATTCTGCATCATGGAAGTGCGTGCAAAAGGGACGATCAGGGCACCATGAACTGCAGAGCAAAGTGGTCGTCGACCACTACTGGCAGTGATAGGGTGACAATAAGCAGGCACAGTACCACCAAGGCAGCACCAAACTAAGGCAGATACCCTAAATAAGATGCACTGGGGTAGAGGCAATCAGTGGAGGACATCCCGCATGTACTCGGATAGCTGACCTGTTCTGGAAATCTCACCAATCAGCCGCGCGGCCGCACGCAAAACCCGCTCTAAACGCCCAATCCGAACATGGGGGAGGCTGGCATATATTGAGGAGCAATAGTCAGGTAACAAAGGCATGAACCAGAGTAGCTGCGGCGCTAAGGGTAAGAGAGCGAGATATTACTCGCAATTGGCGAAGCTGGTAAATGCAACTACAAGAGTCATTATTGACATGTTTTAATTGACACTTTTAACTAGGAAGTATTGGAATTGCTATTGCAATACTTTTTTCAAGTATTGTTAACAGCCCTGTAACCATCGCTGCCAGAATTAACAGGGCCATCTCCCACAAAAAAATTCTGAGACTTTTGTAGGTTTGGAGCAAGGTTCTCATCGTTTGTGGATGAAGGCAGTGGTGTAGCTGCCTCTGTGGCGCCCTGGAGCACATCTTGCTCAACGCCCTGCCACTGAGCAACGTCTATTCTCAGTGCTTCATGTGTGCTTTGCCTTTGTGGTGAATTATTTTTACATTTGAATTGGACACCGAAAGCAAGAGTTCGTTCGATCGTGTTTTAAAATAGTTTTGTTCAGCAAGATAAACGGTGTTGCATTTTAAAAGAATTCTGTTAGTTTTAGCTAGCTAGTAAAAAATTCTGCACTTTTCTTTAAAATTAAATCACAAAACAATAATAGCATAAGAAACAAACATTCGTTAGCATTGAAACCACCACTGACGCTTACTATTCTGCACACAAAAATCCATAGAACCTGGCCTGTGCACATCTTGCACCTACTCGACAGTCAGTGCAAAATGAGTTTAACTTTTCTGCACTAGTCATCTCAACAAACAGAATTAGTACAAAAATGTTCAAAAAAATTCTACTCAACAAACAGAAAAGTGCTGAAAACCTGTTCATTTCAATGAACACAGCTAATTAGGCTACTGTGTTTATATGAAGCTGTGCAACTGATCTGAATAAAAAATTATGAGTAACACATTATATATATGTATGTATTTAGACTAAATTTGTCCAAGTTGGACGTATGTATGCTATGCGCAATGAGTAGAATCATGTCAACAAGTTTTTTTAATTTTTCACTTAATGGCTTAATTTCAATAACGTGAAAGCATGTGTTCATTCTGATATCGAAGGTTTTGTTTATACGTACGAGCTGGACGCAGGCTATTAACTGATACGTGATAAATACCACAAATCTATCACGCGTTCGTCAGACGCGTACGGGCTACGACGATATACGTCAACGTGTACGGGCCACGACGTGAATTTGTGAATCAACCGAAATTATAAGAAAAAATAAATTTACATCGGCTGACGAGGCGCCCCTCAGACATTGCGCCCTGGAGCAATTGCTCCACTTCGCTCCATGACGCTACGCCACTGGATGGAGGTTCGCCATCTGAGGGATGTAGACCACCCAGTCATGATCACTAACAACATCGGGTCTATCTCAGCATCATCACTCAACCTTCATTATGTGAACGTCTCTCCTGATCCCACCTCCACTAAATAAACAGCTTCACAGGTCTATAAAGCGCTTGCAACTGTAAAAGGCAATTCCACCGGCCCTGATGGTGGAATTGCCTTTTACAGTTGCCTTTTATAAGGTTGATATCTACTTTGCCATAGTAGATATCAACCTTGTGGTTGATATCTACTATGGAACATCTCTTGGCTCAATCTGTCACTGACCTGTTTCCATGTTCTCTTACCAATTCTTATGTTCCGTTACAGTGGCGCTTCAGCATGATAACCCCATACCCAAGATTGCCTGCCCTCTCACAGAATCTGACTTTAGACCTATATTCATCACCTCCATCCTCTCAAGCATCTTTTAAAAAATGGTTTTATGCAGGTACTTTCACTCTTTCATCACTGACTCTAACCGGATCCTTATTGACCAATTTGCTTTTCACCCGTTCTGGTCCACCTCCACTGCATTGAGCTACATAACACATCAATCCATGCTTAGCCCTTTCACTGCCACCGTATCAGAGGTAAAAAGACTCCTCGTGTGCCGAAAGACGTAACACGTAGGCCCTAACACGTTTTATTGCAATTGTCGTTTATGCACTCGATTCATTCTTGCAATAACTGGAATTTGCAATAATATGAATCAGGTATATAACGAAAATTGCTATTATTGGTTATTATTTTCATAGATCTGGAATACTTAGTATGCTAGAAATTTATGGGTATTTGGAACTGAATGGTTAACAGCAGCCTTCGAATATGGTTTACGATGCCCTTGTCAAAACCAGTTTGAAAATGTCAACAGCCTCAAAGTTTGTGCTTTCAAAAAGCAGTTTCTGTTGTCCAGTAAATGTGGTGTGTGACCTGATGAGGGTTGCCACTGACCTATGTCTGGGGAAGTGGTTTGTGTACCCAGTTTGTATGGCATCTGCAAATCGATGAAATCAACATCACTTTCATCCCCATTATAACTAGTAGACTCATCGCCTGATTCATGATCACCAATATCGCCGTAAAATTCAATATAATCGCAATCTTCTAGCATACGAAGCACGTGTTCTTAGCTATACATCCTTGCAGTCAGGTAGGAAAAACTTAAACTTATCTCAAAAACGGAAACACTTATCGTAATAGAAAGTCGAAAGTTGTTGTGAAAAAAAGCGTGATAGACACTTCCTTAGTACTATCAACAACTTACAAACAAGGCACAAAAAGTAGCCAATAGTAGCCCAAACATAATACAGTACTGACTTTCATGTGCCTTGACTATGAATAATAGCCAAAGCTGCAGTACCGCACTTAGCAGAGAGGTTAATATATACATGACGAGCGTTGCTCGTCATAACGGCACACAGATAAGTGATGACGAGCGACGCTCATCAATATGGTAGCGAACGGGTTAAATCGCAACCCTATGTTACTCATCTCTCTTAATTCCAGTAAGGCTTTTGATAAGGCTAAACATAAACACCTTGCAGATCAATTAGCAGCCAAACCTATTCCAGATTTCTTGTATAATTGGATTCTTGCTCTCTTAAATGAATGTCAATACTGTACTAAACATGGGGGTGAAATCTCTCCCCTCTGTACCATTAATGCAAGCATTGTGCCAGGCTTTGGACTAGGACCCAAACACTTTGTCGTTGCCATTTCCACCTTTAAACCTAAACCTAGTGGCAGTCGTCTCCCAAAATATGTCAATGACAGTTCTCTGTTAATTCCAGCTACCTGCACTGACAGCACTCTATCTGAACTTGACCATATTGCGACATGGGCTAGCACTAGCAATCTTAAATTAAACCATTCTAAATCTAGAGAGAAATGGTCATTATGTAGCCAAAGTCCAAACCCATTGCCCTGCCTCCTCCCATACCTGGTATTGAGAGGGTCCACGAGATAGGAATAATTCTGGGTGTCACCATAATCTGATCGAGTTGGTTTTGACACATTGACAAAATTAACTGACAGCTTCCTGTAATCATTCCGTGGTGGGAGAAGGTATACCCACATGATATTCATTGCATAAACTTGCATTAGCCTACTGCAGCATTTCCCAAACTGTGCTCTGTGGAACCCCAGGGTTCCGTGAGGTGAAGAAAAGGATTCCACGTTAAACTTTTACTGTGATCAATTGGAGGCTTAAAATATGTGTATAACTTTATCTCAAAGACAATTAATATGTCATTGTCAACGATATTTGTGCTATTATTAATGTAAACTAGACCTAAACTTGTCTGCATTCTCAAGCGTTTGTATATAGTGCTGTCGAGCGCGAACTGGTGCAGATATATCTATATCCATCCTTTACGAAATTGCCAATGTCAGACCTCTTGGCAAACCAGTATGAGTTCCGATCAACCGGTTCGGTTCTACAACTGCGGCATTGATAGTGATTCAACATCGGTTGTAAGACCTTCTCGGAGATGAGGCCCACGTGGCCATTGTTTCCTTAGACGACGCAAAGGACTTTGATACCATCCGGCACTTGGAGCTGATGCACAGGGCTGTTAACAATACTTGAAAAAAGTATTGCAATTGCAACCCCAATACTTCCTGATTAAAAGTATTGCGATACCAATACCAGTATTGCAATACCAATACTTTTCAATATCCTTGTTGAATTCGATCTTAGCATTCATGCACCGATATTTATTGAAAATATCACAAGGAATCGCTTGGGCCAATCACAAGGAATCTAGATAAAAGGAATGGTTACCTGTTACTCGTCAAATTTCCATATACACACTTTTCTCTCAAACACAGATGTCACCCCAATCTAAACTTTCTTCTACTTGAAAATATGGTGTTTGAACCTCTAACGACACTTTTTATATTTTACTGACATACCCGGTAGTCATTTGTAAATTTGGCTTTACGACTAACGGTTGATGAATCAGCTTGTTATTTTAAAAGGATCTAAAATTTCTGGCCCCTCAAAATTGCCCAAAATGTGATATTAACAGCCCTGCTGACGCACAAGTTCTCCGTGCTCTGCCTGCCGGATGGAATGCACAACTGGCTGGTCGATTACTTGTTGGACAGAAGTCACTCTACCCGCTTTGGGGGGGCTGTTGTCGGTTGTTGCGAGGATCAAGGTCAGTGTGATTCAAGGTGCATTCTGCTGGTTGGGACCACCGGAATACACCATCGGCAAAAAACATGAGAAAAACAAGATGGTCAAATTTGCTGATGACACCTTCCTCTTTATTGGGGATTCAATGAGAGACACCATCAGGGAAGAACTCGCGGCGGTGCAGAAGTGGGCGGACGCGAACAATCTTCGCCTCAACTCGTCAAAGACCAGGGAAATGCTGGTTGTACGAAGACGAGCCACCACATCTGATCCCCTTTACTGGAGGGAATGGAGCGAGTGTGGCAGATGAACATCCTTGGAGTCATCATCATGGGCGAGTAGGTCACCCTTGCAATGGTTGCAATGCCTCACGTCGACTGACTGCTGGGCATCTGTGCAGGATCTCTGCATGTTCTTTGGGTCCTTAGATGGCATGGGTTTTCACTTGAGGGCATCCACGCTGTCACCAAGCCCACTACAATCTTCCGACTCCTCCATTCCTCACCAGCATGGTGGGGCATAACATCAGCTGAGGATCACGGTCGACTCGAGACATTCCTGGGGACAATGCGGAGAATGTATTTCCTCCCTCCGGATGCTGTTCTGATGTCAGTCATGGCCGAGACAGCCGACCAGCACCTCCTACGAGCTGTAATGGCTGGTGACTTTCCTGTTTTGCATGATTATGACAGCATCATCACAAACAAATAATTATTGCCAAATTGTTATTTTAAGCAAATCTTAGGGTTAGGGAGGAGCCCCTCTTCTATCACCATCACATTGAATATGCCTCCCCTGACCTCTAATCCTAGTGATGTCACTGCTTATTATCAGTTCTTAATAAAGATTTGTCAGTGACCTCATTTAACAGCAGATGAGAATGTGTGTCACTGACTGTTTATTAACAAACTGTAACTACTTATTAATTAACCTTCAGCACTTACTTAAGACTTGCTAGTGACTGTAACGATATTCTCTTAGTTACATAACTATATGTAAATATGTTGCAATGTTTCATTACATTATAGCTGATAGAACTTCTGTTATAAGATAGGCATGCGATAGACTAGCCTATATATTAGCTAAATAAGGAACCAGTACTTGACCAGTGATAGCTAATTATGATATGATAATTATGATATGATACTAGAGCTGTACCGATACATCGGCAGCACTTATAATAATCGGGGCCGACTATAGAGATATCGACAGTATCGGATATCGGTAAGATAATCGGTGCCGATATTAAAAATTATTTTTTTATTTTATAACATTATTTTCAGTCTTTAAGAGCAAAATGACGAAAGCAACATCACTGGGTCTGCGAAGGACAGCATTCCGTTCCCATAGCGTGTCGTCAAGCATGGCTTCGTCAGACCATCCATTCTGCTAGTATAGACCATGGGAAAGTGTCAACATAAGTGTTGTGCAGAGTGAGTCATAGTGCCTGCTTAATTACCCTGTGCACAGTTCGACGGTGGGCAGTGTGCCTAATCTGCATTGCCTGCCTAGGATTAGTCCCCAACTACATGTATACGTCTCCTACGGAGCAAGTGTTTTGCTTGTATCACAACAATAGGCAGTAGCAGTAGGTCTATATTTTGGAACCGTACACCTTGGGAAACACAATGAAATAATCGGTGAAATAATTAGCAAAATAATCGGCGAAATAATCAGCTCTATGATCGGCATCGGCAAATGACATAATCGGCAATAATCAATATCGGCATAATCGGCAAAAAGTTATATCGGTACAGCTCTATATGATTTGGGAATATCAAGGACAGGATCAGCTGTGATCGTAATCGTAATCTACAGATTTCTAAACCGCCACTTGAAAGCTACGCGCAGGACACCAGCTTATTCACGAGTGCTGTGTCAAATCGAAAGGGTTGTCCAAAGGATAGTCCGTGGGAGGTCAAAGTTCGGTTTCCAGGAGCTGTGGCAGTTAACCAGGTGGGTGATGATGATTGGCTGAGATATTGTCGTCTGCTATGTGTGCACAGTGAAGAACTTGGCTTGGCAAGATGACCTGGGAGATCAGATATGTATTAGCAGAGAAAGAAGGAAAACATCTCTTATGTTGTGTTGATGAATTTTTCGTTTCTCCGTAGGAATTAGTCGTTCAGCCTAGTGGGACAGACAATAAGAAAAGTAGGTAATGACAAGTCAAATTGTCATTACAGGTATTTATTTATTTATTATTAATCTTAATAATCAAATTTGTACCATGCGCAAGGTCACACCGAAATGTGAATCTGAGGGGCAGATACTCAGTCGCCAGAAGATTTCCAAATTCTTGAAAGCTAATGAGAAATAGTGAGTTTTGAGTCACTTTTTGAAGGAATGAAGTGAATTTTAGCTACAAAGAGAGAGTGGCAGTCGATTCCATTCCTTAGCAGCAGAGGCATGAAATGCATGAGAGCCCATAACTGTTCTGCATCAAGGTGTATTTTAGCACAACTAAAAGGCCTGCACTAGATGAACCTAAGCAACAAGGAAGGATGTAAGGAGTTAGTAGTGCATGAATAGAGGTAAGTGTACTGGTGATGAGGGCTTTGTAGGTCAAACAAGCCAACTTAAACTTTATTATGAATTCAACAGGAAGCCAATGCAGCATGTGCAGTAGGACTGAGGAGCATGTTCGTAATGGGACACATAGCACTACTCAAGCTAAGGTGCTTTGGATACGTTGCAGCCTTTTGAGTTCAAAGTCTGAGAGGTATACAACAAGTGAATTAGCATAATCAAGGCAAGAAGAGACAAGTGAGCAGGCTATGGTTTCTGACATATTTTTTATTTAGAGCCGACCTTATGTGACATATTGCCCTGTTGTGATAGAAACAAGATTTACAAAGGCTTGATATGTGAGGTCGAAGTGTGAGCTTGCTGTCGAGGGTAACCAAGTGTTTGACAGTGTCTGAAAGTGGCACAGCAGTGCCCACCAGTTTGATGCTAGAAATCAAAGAGAATGAACGTTGGCATTGCATCAGACTTGTCTGGGTTTATGGCCAAACCATTGCAATAGAATCACACATACACAGTTGAGAGGCATTCTTCGAGTTTCAGTTTATCAGACTGATCAATGTGTGACAGAGCAATATGGAGCTGACTATCATTGGCATACTGTTGTAATTGGATTCCAAAGTGCTTAGCTGTACGACTGATTGGGGAAGTAAAGACTGTAAATAATAAAGGGCTGAGGACAGATCCCTGTGGCACTCAAGCTGTGCAAAGCGTGGGCTCAGACCGAGCAGAACCAATGCCCACCTGATGCGCCATCGGTCCCGAGGATTCTCAGCACTTTCAAGTTGGCTGCAGAAATACGAGCTTTGTGAATCATTTGAGTTTATTTCATAGTCAGAAGATTGTGGATTAATTGCAAAGTCAAGCATCAAACTAATAAGAAAGATGTGTGAACTCTCTCTTCGAGTTGCACACCGACTGGTGTATTATAACAAGGTGTTGCAAGTTTACGCATGATTGGAGAAAACTTTTGTCGGGAATTTTACCGAGTAGGAGAAACCGGGTGTTTGTTGTTGAGGAACATTTCCTGCAGAGAGAATCTTTAACAATTTAGACAGAATTCGAGCGACAGACCGAAAATGCAGTAACAATATTCCTAACTGATCATGCTGTGCAGGGAGAATTTCTACAAATGGAGGCCACACAACTGCATCAAACAACTTTGGTGAGATCAATGCCAATCCTTCACTGATCTACATAGTAGGGTAGTGTAATAAAGATAAATTAATAATATAGATTAGATATTTTTGGAAAGTTTCCTACATACTACCATAATCCCCTAGAATAACAGAAGTTATAAACTGATGAACGACTCTGTATACTTGTAGCCAAAGCCTAAAATAGGACTCAGAAAAGAATGGTGAGCCACCTGGGCCCACGTGTACGGCGGATTTTAAAACGGTCGTAATGCTAGTCCAGCCTTGGGCCAAAAGACGAACTTCGAAGGCTGATTTTTGAGACTATGGGCAAATGGCGTGTATGAATGAACCGTTGGTCGCGAACTTGCTAGTCAGAGAGCCTTGGATGGGCGTGGGAAAATCCAGCATCAACGGCTCGTGCGATTATGGCCAGTTGCTCATGCGCAAGCTATTTTCGGACTTGATATGGCAAAGAAATTTACTATACTTATTGTTTTAATTAACAGATGATTCTGTTTAAACACAAATCTCACTGTTATCGTAATATTACTCCTCCGCAAAAATTACTATGCACAGATTAAGATTGCCCTACTCAACTATTATTTAACTTGCATGTGAGAAAAGTTAGCTCTACCATTGCAAGCTAAAGGCCGTGTGTTCGGTGATGCGATGTGTCAACCAGTGTTAAAACTCCCGCCTAAACAAAGATCACCGTTGTTATCATTTTATGATGGTGAAAACGTAGAACATAATTAAGTTTATCGTCTGACAATAGCAGAGCGAACTATGATCTCTCTTAAACCCTCCTTGAAGTCTGAAAGTTCGTCGAAGTGAACCAATCGAGACGGCTGTCGCCATTTTAATTCAGTTAGCTTAACTAGTGGATTTATGTCTGCCTGCCAGGTGGACTAGCGCTAGTCGGGTTTTAGAGGACTTAGGCATCTCCAAGAATCTCCAGACACGCTGATCTAGTTCTCTAGTCGGGTTTACAGCAAAAACTGGTCCAGACTTACGACCAACTAAAAGAGACTCATACACGTGGCCCCTGGAGTCTCCATGAACCCGGGTTTCAAAATAGCCTTGGGGTTTGTATTCCCTTGTCACAAGCTTTGCTGAAAGACTGAAATGTAAACAACAGATTTTATGATGTGATCAATTTTCGTAAGTAACTTATATTTACATCCATATTTCGGCGTAATGCACATGTTTCAGAAGTTTTATTATCCGTCCTTCAAACCAGTGTTTCAGTTATTGTTTGACACTTCCTCTCGCCTTTCAGTCCGAAACATTCCCCAATTGGATATTGTAGTAGGTCTGCAGATCTAAAGTTGGCAGAAGCCAAACCATGACTCACTAACATAGCTTACCAAGGCTATGGAGCCATCAACATCATCCTTGTACAAAAACCATGGGATGCACTTTGCCCATCAGGCAATGGAACTCAATAAATCCAAGAAAAATAAATATGGATTCATAAAAATACATACACATGTACTATTATGTAGGTTCCCGTTCATTTTGTCACAGATCATTTCGTCGCATTTCCAAAATCACACTAACCCTAGCCCTGACCCTAAACGACCCCACGACGCATAGCCTGATCCTGGCCGAAATTCAAGACGTATAACTTGACCAAAACCAACCCTCAGGGTGCTTAACCTGACGAAATTAATGCAATGAAATGAATGCGACGAAATTAATGCGACGAAATGCTCTGTGACATGCTCTGTGACGAAATGAGCGGTCATCCATATGCAAGGGATAGACTAGGGAGTCAAAAGACAGCGACATGGAGAGGCACACAGACAGTGTACAGAGGTCAGCCTCCACGTTACCTCTATGGCACCAGATAAGGAATAGAGGGCACGGGTTAACGAACCACACAAGGCAGACCACAAGGGTGCCAGCTAGTCTGAGACTGACCACTGACTCCCAGGGGCATCAATCCCTCTGAGTGATGGATGCAACCCCGGTCCCAAAAGTCAGGAAGGCAAGATATTTCCCCCCCCTTAAGACTAAAAATTTTTCACTCCCTACCTAAAATTGGAGGCATTTGCCTCAGAAATCCCCCCCCCCATCTGGACGCCCCTGCACTGACTGACGAAGACTGAGTCTACTGACCTTTGACCGATTCGGCATGTGACATACGGGAAGAGATAGGCAACAGATGCGGCAGAGTCTGACCGACGAAGGCTAGTAGGATGTTTACAAGAAAGAGATAAGGGTGTAAGCATCACTTTCGTGATCGGACTGCGTTGCCACGTTGTGTTGTGCTGTTCTGTGTGTCTTTCTGTGTGTCTTTCTGTGTGGTGAGTAATAGAATAAACCTTTTCGAAACGAGTTATGCTGTTGTCAACTACTAATCATAAATGGACTACAACTACACGTCCATATATAGACATTGTAGAAAGTAATTAAAGATTGGTAAGATTGGCTCTATTGACCAGGCCTCAACAGCAACATATGTGACCGTGCATGGGAAAACCCTCCCAAAGTCGGAAATGTTTTAATTTTGGTTAATATTGCTTTAAATACTACAGATATTGTTGATTAATGGGGTGAAACAGTAAATGTGTATCTTTAACAATGACAAAGTTGTGAATTTCTTAAGAATTTAAGTCTTGATCACAAGTCTAAAATTGCCTGTATTGTGTGAACTGTAAAACATTGAATAGTTTGTTCTGTGCTCTCGATGCAGAAATTTCAGCTCTTTTAAATGGTGCCAATGGTACTCCTTGGAAACTTAACTTGAAACAATGGCAAGATTTGAAGAGATGCTCTGATGCCATTAAAATCCATACATTTGTGCCAACAATCTAAAGGTAAAAACGGCCTTCATTGTGTGAACAATGCAGCAGTCAAATAGAATTTTCAGCATAATTTAGTTTTGTGTTCTAGATGTAGAAATTAGGGCATTTCCAATGGTGTCAACGGTATGTCTTCGAAAGTTAAGTTGAAGCAATGGCATAGATTTAAAGAGATGTTATATATTGCCAGTGAATAAAAAACTACAGCAGTGCTCTGATCTGATCAAAACGGGTGTGCAGTCATTATTGATCTAGGCATCCAATTCGTCATTAAAGTCACTCAAATCCTCATTTCCACAGCACTATCGCAGAAGTAATCATCAATAATATAAATAATATATACAGAAAACGATCCTCTTGATCAACTAGGGGCCGTCCACATATTACTTATGTAGCGAGGGGAGGGGGTGTCGAATTTCGGCGATTTTGCATACGGGTGCATATGGTGGGGGTAGGGATCCCAAAAATATGTACGTACGCAAATATAACTGTCTAATTATGACGTCCACAGTACAGAATATTAAAATTAGAACTGTACACCCAATCACAGACTATATTCTTGCACAATCAAAATTATGTAACATTAAAACTTTTCAAAATGCAAGTACTGCTAGTTTTTAATTTCTTCATAACAGTTGACAAATCTAAGCTGTTAAATATAATGCTTAACAAAAGAAGTAGTCTATGGTAAAATCAATGTCTTATAGATGTCTTTAGCTATTTAGCAATTTCAGCCTTTGCAATGGGGGGTTAGAGTTCAAATGTACGTACGCATGGGGTCAACGAAATGTACAGGGTGCAACAGGGGAGGGGGGATCCGAAAATCCTTTTTTGTGTACGTAATATGGGGATGCACCCCTATATTAAAATAAACGATGAGAGTTCATTTATTAAAACTGTTCAATAAGTGTTCATTTTAGAGCTGTACCGAATACGTGATTATCACTATTCGGCCGAATACGAATAACGGGACCGACTATTCGGTCGAATACGAATACGAATAGTGTTTAGTGTATAAAATAGATCTAAAAGTAAAAACATTCATAATGTCGAAGGTACACTGAACTTTTACTTTACAAAATGTAGTACAGAATAGTAAACATTTAAAACATTTAATGTTTTGCAGCCTCCAGTCAGTCTGCGGTAACTAATAACTAGCAATAAAAGTATTCTAAGTATTAAGATCACAAAGTAGAAAGCGGCAGCAGCGGCAGACTCGGGCAACAGCAGCTATTGTGTTAATGTGAAAGTTATTTCAGTCCACTCGCAGTGGCTGCAGCAGCCGCCGTATATGCAGAAGCGGATGAAACGTGACCACTATTCGTATTCGGCCCGACCGCAAGTATTCGGCGAATACCGAATAGTTATTAGGTCCACTATTCGGCCTCAAAGCGAATACGAAGCGAATGTTCGGTACAGCTCTAGTTCATTTTGCACACAGGTGGTCTTAGAAAAGAATACATTAAATCTGCCACCATTATGACAATGCTCATTGAGCAGCATTAGCCATATTAATGCCCAGGCTTCGTGTCACTCCGCGCTGCAACCGATTACGGCCGTTCGGATATTATTTTATATCTCAGAGCAATGGCTCATTTATCCCATGCTTAGGACTTTATGCTGAAAAACTAATCATTATCATGACACTCAATTATGCTTTTTTATCATTTAACATTTTGTGCTCTTTTACATCGTTCTTTTAATAAATGGAGAAGGTCGCAAGTGGAACATGAATGTTGTATCAATTGGGCTGAGTTCAATAGGCAGGGGATCAATTGACGAAGGGATCAATAGACTGGGGATCAATTGACGGGGGATCAACTGACGGGGCTCAATTGACGAGGGATCAATTGACGTAGAACCAATTATTGTGACCTCCCAACAATAAGTCTTAGTAAGTTAGACTGCACTTGCGGTTGGCGTAGATGGCTTCAGCAGAAAAAAGTAGTCCAGGACGTGAACAAGTAATAAATCTGCTATTCAACAAGAATTGTAATGATATTAAAATTGACATACATGACTGGGCTAAATCTAGGGCTATTTTACTTAACTTACGACAAATGACTTACAAAAGAATTAAGATATTTGTATCAGTTTGTTAGTCTTGTAACTGTGGGATTTAGTAGCTGAAATATAAATTATCAATAATATGCAAAAAAAACTTTTTTGACCAGTTTACGCATTCATGACCATTCAACTGGATTTCCAAGGTATCAGTCTTAGACTTTGGCCAGCTAATCTCATGCGTGGTCACATATTCAGGTGTTTGTTACCAAATTGACAGCAACAATTTACAACTAAATCAGACAATAAAACACGTTATCCTACCTGCTCAAAAAATGATTCCATGAAAGACTCTGAAAAGCCAAGATTGACACATGCATCATCATCATCATCTTCCTCTTCTTCTTGTGCCTGTAACAAATAAGATTTTTTAAAGAATCTGTCAAAAGTATCCAAATACCCAATTTTAAAAATTTCTCAGCCTTTCATACAGTTATATAATAAAAGAGGAGTTACAGAACTTGTTCTTTCTTCAGAAAAATCACAAAATAAGCATGGAAACTCGAATTCGATATTTTTACCCTCCACCATTGCTGCAAGCAAGGTTTAAGTATAACGTATGCAACATAAAATTATGGCAGAACTTAATAGCATCCTGAAATCCAAATAATCAATTTACTGCACTGCTTGTTAGCAATTATAACCCTATAAGCATCTGGTAATCTGCTATTTAAAAATAAACACACAAATTAGAAAAATAAAAAAAATTAAAATGCACAGTCTATGACCAATGAATGTGGATAAACCATGCTTCCAGATAGACGTATTAGAGCAAGCTTACTCTAAATATCAAAACCCATTGAATGCCAGCAGCAAAACATACATAATATACAAGTGCATATATTTGATAATACAATATCCAATCACTCACACATAGAAACTGGTCTAAATATGGTGCATACACTATATATACATGTAAATCACACAAACATATACACATATATACACATTTCACACATATTACACAATAGATATATACAAAATGCATATTCTATTAGCACTCAGGTATTTTCAATAATGACTTAGCCCAGAGGCTGTAGGTATTTTAGAGAAGAAACCTTAATGAGATGTCACAAGATCAATAGTAAACATCAGGAGACTGGCCATTATAGAGGATGGAGGGACAGGGAGGGGAGGACATGCAAGCTGAGGCAGGCAGATGTTCAGCTGTTATAGCTATAGTGCACACATGCCTTGTCAACCAAAGCCTGCTAAGGAAGGCTGGCATTGAGTTCATTTAGAAGACATCCTTTCATATAGGCTAAATTTTCCCATTTTCAAGGTGACTTCAAATTTCAGGCTCTTCACTATAGCTTGTTTGAGCATTTACTCTAACCAAAAGAGGACAATGGCAATCAGTGATATTTCAGTTCTAAAAATAATTCCCAATTTTCATTCTAATTCAACTCTATGGGTAATTCTAATTCTAATCCTATTCTCTAAATAATTCCAATTTCAGTTCTAATTCAAGTTCTTAAATAATTTTAGTTCTTATTAAAGTTCTTAAATAATTTCACTTTTAATTCAAGTTCTAAATATGATTTCAGTTTTTTTTCAGGCACTATAATAATAATTCAGTTTAAGTTTCAGCCCTGAAGATATTTGTTCAGATAGGGCCTAATATTTATTCATAAGCCAAGATAACAGTGCAAAAACACATCAGCTGCTAGACAGCTTCGACTTGTAACACAATCTAAGACATTTCTTTTGGGACATTGCTAAAATCATAGGCATCTTTGTGAATCTGCTGGATATGTGCCATCAAATCGTTGGAATTCGTGGCAGCAAGCGATGTCCCACAAACAACACTGACGACTGTACAGTACAGTTCAGACCTATTTACCCAAATTAAAATTCCAAACTTAACTATTTTTCTCCCATTAACTCGCGTAATAATACTCAGTTTCACAGAAACTAAGAAGGCAAAAAAGTGCAACGTCAACTCAACTTTGCAAAGGAAACAGAAAGACCAGACACCTTATAGCCTATAGACAACGTACCACAAAAACATCATCGAACAATAATTTTCATTCTGAACTAATTCCTATTTCTATTCCTAATTTCCATTCTTTGCAGCATATTTCACTTCTAATTCTATTCTCATTCTCAAAATAATTCCCAATTTTCATTCTTATTCTCAGTAACGGAAATGAATAATTTTACTTCTAATTCCTATTTCCATTAACGGAAATATCACTGATGGCAATCTTGAAATCGGAGGGGCAGTGTAATCTGGTTATGAACCTCATTCCATTTGATTTATAGATGCACAACAATGAGTTCCTCCAACCTATTTTAGCCAAGGTTGCAACTAAAACTGAAAGCTTTCAATATAGCTCTAATAATATTGCAAAAGAAAATAAACAAGACAACATAAGAAAAGTACATTATAAATTTAATGAGAAGAGCAAGAGAAAAGTAGAGAGCAAATAAGGAAAAATAAAGAGAAATTAGGAAAATGGCTGACAAAATAAACGACTAAAAAGGCTATAATTATGATATAAAGAAACTTTCTTTCCTCAAGACTAACCTCTGTTACAGTAATTACAAAGTTTTCAACATACAATATCAGAATACCCATAAAAAAAACTGTCTGCATTTGGATCTGCCAGCAAAAACATGAACAGAGGACTATTTTTATGTCAAAATGGCAACGACCATTCAGCAGATAAAAATATTTGGACCGTATGCATCTGAAGGATGGTTCTGATGCAGTCACATGGCCTAGGCAACTTCCAAACAAAATGTCTCTCACACACACAAGTCTACAAATAAATGTGGTACGCAATCCTAGCACTAGAAAACTCTAACACGTTTGAAGTTACTGAGCAAATTTTGCATTCAGGTGAAAATATCCGTCGAAATGACGAAGCAGTCAATCAGTCGACCAACATGGCCGAAGACATGCGCAAAAGTTCAGGCCCTACCCTGTGGGCATTTACAAGTACAGAAAGACCTAGGGCCTCCTGAAGGTACCAGAACATTGGGACAGAATCCAGGCTTTCCCTGGGCGCTTGTAGAATCCTGTTGCTGTCTGACAAGCATTCGGTGCCAATCCTAGAGGGGGTTTGCCACACTGGTAAGTTCTAGTAGTTATAGTAGTTTTGTTATTACTTAGGTCGATTGTAATTTTCAAAAAAGAAAATCAGAAAGCAGATTATTATTAAAATCTGGACCCATTGTTTGTTCCAAGCCGAGTTTCGGTTCATCCCTATTACAGAGTGGAACAATTAACACAGTCATTTAGCTGACACTGTGTGTTAAAGAGACCAAGTGTAAAATGATAATTTATTGCCTAACTAAATTCGAACATACATCCATCCATTAAACCATCCGTCAGTCCATCCTACCATCAGATTGCCCATCCATCAGCAACTCAATTCATTGGTCCGACTGTCCATCCAAACATCTGTCTGTCCAAATCACCATCAGCCATCTGCCATCACTTCCTTTCATTCACCATAAGCAAATATCTTTCACATGCAGTTATTATTTATTCATTATTAATAATAACATTTATATAGCACCCTACAAGGCCACTACTCAGGAGCACTCCAGACTCTTTCGAAATGAACAGTTTTCAGGCGAGTATAAAAGAATCTTAGTGAACCCTGGGGGACAACCGCAATGCCAACAGAAGCATGTTCCAGAGCAAAGGGGCAACCACTGAGAAGGCACGCACGATTTTGTTTAGTAGTTGTACGGGCAAATGGGACAATGAGTAGGCCTAATAATATTTAAAAACCTAAAAAGCCAAAATTATAAACCTTGATAACATCAATTCCAACAACAAATTTTAGTTGAACCACAACTATATAAAGTGGAATGTATGCTAATTCCACCAAATTAATTTCATCAACAGTGTACGACAAAGAATATTATAAGCCCATCCTTGTAGGCTTGCTGAAATTCAGGCTATGTCAACTCCAGTTCTTCCTGAACCGTATCGGAAAAAATCTACGTTTCAGCATACTGAGCAGTTTCGCCTCTCAGCATAGATACCTTGAAAGGGCGCTATATTAAGTTCACATTGATTCAAAATTCACACAGGAGATACACTCCACTTTCTTTTATGGGGGTAGAATCAAATTCATGATGATCATTTTTGGGTGGGCTTCATTAGTTGGCTCTGTATCACAAAAAAACAAGACTTTTTGGTCGAGTTTCAGCTCAGTCAGGTTGCAAGTCGCTTTGTGCAGCCTTCAATGGAAATATGCTGGTCCTTTGCTGCCATATGTCAACATAACTGCATCTGTACACTCTAGTACATGGGTCTATCCCGCTGGAACAATCTTCCTTTGATGTTCAAGCTGTCCCTATAAACTCTCCTCAAATTAATTTTTAGATTCCTTGGATCTGTTCATAACGATTTGAGGAGTTCATGAAATGTGCCTTATAAAAGTCCAGAAACATGCATACAAAGTAGAGCTGTACCGATTAATCGGCCGGCCGATTATAGAGATATCGGCAGTATCGGATATCGGCAACATAATCGGCGCCGATATTAAAAATTATTTTTTATTTTATAAAAGCAAAATGACGACAGCAACATCACTGGGTCTGTGAAGGACGGCATTTTGTTTTGTTCCCATATCGTGTTGTCAAGCCAATGGCTTCTTCGGACCATTGGTGAGACCACCCAGTGTGCTAGTATAGACCGTGAGAACGTGTCAACATAGGTTGTGGGCAGATTGAGTCATAGTGCTTGGCTGGCCAATTCAAGCCAAGGAACGGCTGGCCAATTCAACAGAGAAACCGATGTGTATTCATCGTGGAGGCATGCCTACTAATGAATACATGCTAGCTGCCAATCAGATCTCCCGGAAACATTTCAGTCAACATTTCAGTCACCTGAGACTAGATGGGTGGCTGTGAATTGGCCAACCGTTCCTTGGCCTTTAATTACCCTGGGCACAGTTCGACGGGGGGGGGGGGGGGGGGGGGGGCGATGTCTCTAATCTGTATTGCCTGCCTAGGATTAGTCTCCAACTACATGCATACGTCTCCTACGGAGCATGTGTTTTGAATGTATCACAACAATAGGCATTAGCAGTAGGTCTATCTTTTGGAACCGGACATCTTGGGAAACACAATGAAATAATAGGCAAAATAATCGGCAAAATAATCGGCTAAATAATCGGCTAAATAATCGGGTATCGGCAAATGAATAATCGGCAATAATCGGCAAAAAGTGATATCGGTACAGCTCTAATACAAAGAAAACTAGTCCAACATAAAATGACTTGTTAGCTGAAATCTGAAAGCCAGAACAGAGTATGCACAGCAAACATTTGACAGAAGAGAGTTAGAGCTATAGCAAAAGAGAAGACACATCTCCTGAGATACGTCTTTGTCCATAAAAAAGTTAGATTGAATAAGTCAAAAGGCCTAGCTACAGAGATATCTGTTGATAACAGAGTTCATTAATATGGCTTATAAACAATTAGTCCAGTCTTTGAAAGCCATTTGCTTTTCTGTGCCACCAAATTGCAAATGCAGCAATTTAAGCAACAGTGGTTAAAATATGTTAATATTTTATGTTTTATTGATAGCTCTAGTCTAACTATTAAGAACTCTTCAAAGCACCTCATCAAGTTAGTTTTCGAAATGCCAGTAAGAAGCGAGTTACAATAGTCAAGAGTTTCTGTGACTATAATTCGAAGGTTTGATAGTCGGAAGGTTCAATTGTCTGAAGATTGCATGATATTCGGTCAATAGGTGATAAGATTGCGGTTTTAATGGTAGCTGGATCAGTGGCACAGCGAGGCAAAGTGCTGTCTGGATTGAAGGTACAAATGCCACCCCTATCAATTTTTTCCATCACTTTATTCTAGTGCATACCCTGGGAACTGCACAAGGGGGGAGATAGGCATATAATGCCTGTTTTGAGTGTTTTCATTATATGCATTGAGTGTTTTCATTATACGCATTATGATTATTCTATTCAGTATTCAATTCATCATACTGTTACCATAGGCGCCGACCCCACAGGGGCAACAGGGACATTCGCCCCAGTACTCATCAAAGCACTGGGCGAACCTAACACTCTGGCCCCAGTACCTTTTCAGACATTCACATTTTTCCCCATTGCAAAATAGTATCATGCCTGAGAGAGAATGTGAAAGAATTCCCTCCCCCAAACTGTTCTTCTGGAACCAACAGGCCACGGTGCAAATGTAGCAGAACGCAATATATCTTCCTACAAAGTCGGGAGAGGAAATGGTGTGAGACAGGACACTGTCAGACTCTCTCGGCTCCTGCTCTTCTCTCGACTCCTGCCCTTCTCTCTGCTCCATCCTCCTGTCTCTGCTCCTGCCTCTCTTTCAGCTCCTGCGGCTTAGGCTACATTCGAAGCATCACGATGGCTCACTAATGAAGAAACGGCGTAACTAGGGCGCATGGTGAAGTCTGGTCTATTTATAGCCTACCTAACCCAGTCATCATTGTAATCCCCAAATTTCTAAATCAACACTCAAAAGTCAAATGTGGAGCATCAGCTTATTCACGAGTGCTGTGCCCGAAATGTAGTACAAAAGACCTAATCATAGGTTACAGAGTCCTTGTTAGTTTGAAATATCAAAGAATTGTATACGTACGACTCTTAAGATCTATTTTTATCATTTTATTATTTTTTTTTAAGATAAATTCCTTGAAAATAAATTTATTCTTCACCTTATCTCTGGCCATCAATTATTGAACATAAAGGAATGTAGTTTTCTTCAATCAATAAGTTAACAATAGGGCATAACCGGAAATCGCCTAGGACATTCGCCTCGGCCGAATATTGGACTATTTGAAAGTATTTGCCTCGGCAAATATTACACTCGCAAATAGCTAAAAATAACTTTTTTGGATAAAAATTATTTTTTTTGATGAAATAATATTTTTTCATCAGATACTTTTAAGACTAACGGTCTTACTTATAAGCTATTGATTAATTAAACAAGAACTTAACATTCCATTGAAATAATGATCATGTTAATTTACACATTTTAATTTCTTTTGGTTGTATTCTCCAGGTGGCAACCAAATCAGTAATTTTCCTGCTTTAATTGGCTCCACCCACTTTCCGGTAAACATTAGGGAGTAAAGACGTCATTGAAAACTTCATATTTCAAATTTTCTAACTAGGTTTTACATTTTTTTCACAAATAGTTATTAAATAATAAATGTATTGTTTAGCCCAGAGTGTGACAATACGCTATATCAGTGGTTCCCAACCTGGGGGTCGCGACCCCTAAGGGGTCGCGGCGGCATTTTCAGAGGGGTAGTGACGGTTTATTGGAATTAGCCATATCTTAGGAAATTTAAGCATGAAGGCTTTCAAATGTTTTTCGTTTTTCAACCATTTTTGTTTCAGTATATACAATATTAATTCTACTATGCTTTATGAAGTTTAATGCTGGTTATCCATTACTACTAACTTACTTACGACGACTGCGGGTAACGTCTAGTCTATGTTATCCGATTCTGTTAGAACTGGCGCATGTACAGAACACTGTTGTTATAATTTTAAAAATACAGTTATTCATTTTCTATACTGCTGTTCACTGGTTGTCAATCGTGTTCTTGAGTAGAGATATTAAATTAAGTCATTCCAGGAAGTGCAAAAAGTGGCCTACTTAAGCGATATAGTTTGGAAGAAAAAAGTTGCTTACTTAGTAGACATCTTCGACCACCTAAACAAGCTGAATCTGAAACTTCAGGGAAATGAAACACATATTCTCCAATTTCAAGAAAACATACAGGCTTTTTTATAGTGACCGTTCATTTCGTCGCAGATCATTTCATCGCAGCTCACTTCTTCGCATTCATTTCGTCTCAGATCTTTTTGTTGCAGATAATTTCCTCGCATATCGGTCAGGGTCAGGTCGAGCATCGTGGGGGTCGGTTAAGGTCAGAGTATGCGTGGTGAGGGTCGTTTAGGGTGAGGGTTAGGGTTAGTGTGGTTTTTAAAATGCGACGAAATGAGCTGCGATTAAATGATCTGCAACGAAATGAACGGCTGCAAAACTGGCGTCATAAAGTAAATCTTGGAAACATTGCTATGTTTGAAAAACTCGGCAGTGTGCATTCGTACGAAATTCATAAGACCTATCTGTTTCCCTGAATGTAGCCAGCATTCCAGATAAAGTACAGGATGAATTCTTGGATAATGCTCAACAATTCTTCGGCACGTAATTTGTATCATGAGAAATTGTTGACTCAGCTCTGGTGGGCCATGTATTCGTCCTTACATCGAAATGTCACCATGCTTGCCTTTCGGCTTTTTGTTCCATTTGCCTCCACATATACTATCTCTGCAAAAGTAGATTTTCAACGCTTCCTCATATCAAATCGAAGGCAAGAAACAGACTGAATGTTGAGAACCAGAGGCGTCAATCCCTTCTGAGTGATGGAGGCAAACCCCGGTCGCCAGTGTTAGCAAGACAAGATATTCCCTCCTAAGACTAAAAAATTATTCCCCCTACCTGAAATTGAAGGCATTTGCCCCTGCTGAGAATGATAATTATGGGGTTGGCTTTAACAAAAACTCAGCCACGAATTTTGAAAGTACAACCCTTGCAATAATTATATTGAAAGAAATCATTAAAAAAAATTTGGTTGTATTACATTTGCAATTCTATTCCGATAAATTAGTTTCCATTGTGTTTTCAGTATCTGTAAATGAGGTTGTCCCATGATATATGGCGGGGGTTGCGGGTAACTCGACGATTATAAAAAGGGGTCGCGACTCGGAAAAGGTTGGGAGCCTCTGCACTATATGAAGGATATTGCTATAGACTCTGCATTGACTATAGATAGCTCTCCGTAACTGTGCATGTGGCAGGTCAACTATGCTTTGCCTACGGATGGTACTCGCTACCAGATTTGCTGCTACTAGTCGATTCATACCCGGATCCGGCAAATAGTTCATCCATATACTCGGATTCGGTACTCGGTGGAAGTTGTCTACTCGGTTATACCCTAGTTAAAAATTTAAAATAGCAAAAGTTGTGAGCCGCTACTCAACCAAATTGAACAGGTGGTAGTACTTGACTGGCTCACAACTTAAGGAAGTTTTCTCCCTAACAGCATATGTACATTCCATTTTATCACACACATCACCTACCGATTGAGAAGAGCGGTAAGGCGTCTTAAGTAAAAACACATCTTGGCCACTCCCGTACACTGAACCTTAATATTAAAAAAATAATAACAATGACAATAACATTTTTATTATTATTATTATTTGCCCCAAGGTACATATGATTCCTCAGGGACCAGAATATTAATTAGAACAATAAAATGTAGCCTCGACTGGCCTTGCATAAAGTTGAAGTAAGATTTCGACTAGTCTGTTTTACTGGCAATTTCGCAGACATTGTGTGTACTGTGTAGGCCTATCAGTAAATGCTATAACATCAGATTTGTTAGTGACAGTTTAAGTCAGTACTAGTTAGTGGTTACAGAAAATTTAAATGTTTTGGCAAGTAATAGTCGCGGTTGTTGCATTCCTGTCTTTACGATCGAGCAGGGAGGTAGAAAAGATGGAATAAATAAGAGGAAGACCACATAGGGAATGGACAGATAACATTGAAAAGTGGGGTGGAACAACTGAACAAGTATCCAAGAGTTGAGTGTTGAGCCACGCTGCAAAGAACAGAGTCTACAGAGAGGTGCAGAGAGATGTTGGAACGACATCAGACACCTATAGGCGATTAGCCCATGGTTGTTGACTGATTAATTGAGGGAGAAAGCACTGTTGCATACGGTGGCTGATCGGTTAGAGCGATCCCTCTGTAACACTCAGAGTACGCCGAGTGAGCGAGTTCGACCATCGTCTGAGGCGTCAGTCACTGAGTAGGGACCTTCGCGCACAATTGCTCAGCCGTACAGCTGCAATTGCGCCTGTGGCTATTAGTGACAGCATCAGCATGCGCTGACAACATTATAAACTGTATGACTAATTAAAATGCATTATCATTCAACATAAAAATAAGAAAATATAATAATTATAAACAAACACAATAAAGTTACTAAACGTCTTGCAGGCTGTACATAAAGATACTTTAAATACATATTTAATGGTAGGTCTGAGTCAAATAAACCGCAAAAATTGCAGGCTCAGTTACGACATGGAGAAACTCAGCTATAGTTACCGCAACTGACTATTTTGAATGTGTATCATTCAAAATTATCAATGCGTTGCGACACATACGGAGGGTTGTTCGGATGTTGGATTGCTTAGCGTGTTTCTCATATAGGCCTATGCTTGAGCGCTTTAGGAAGTTGCTACAAAAGTGTGGGAAATTATCAAGCATTGCACGGTTGTAACGGGTTGTTCGTGTATATTATAACAAATTCACAAGCGACCTGTATGCCAACGGCTTAAAATAACACACCCGCCAATTTCACTGATGCGTTGTCGTGTCATAATAAATAACACATACCGCCTTCAAAACGGACAAACGATCCTTTGTCATCGCGACTTCGACGCACCAACCGATCGTCTCCGATCTACGATTTTAATAATTAATAGAAAGAATGCCGAAATTAGCTTCGTTTTCTGATTATGATTTAAACATCCAACGCCGTAAACAACGCGGCTATATCTAAATGAAACGCGTCTGCTTCTTAAATCCCCGACCTGACTGCAGTAGAGAAACAGCTGCAGTCAAGTTGCAGGCGCGTATGCGTCAGCGCCCGGAAATCAGTCGGCCGTTCAGTCTAATGCATTGAGATTCGGTGATTGCGTAGGTGAGAGCCATAGATAGGCCTATACCTATGTAACGTGCGAGCAACAAATGTGTGTCGCAGGCATAGCCTAAGTAGAACTTTTCAGCGATCGCTGGATGAGGAAATCGGTAACACTTGCACGGTGGCTTGACCCAAGTAGCCCTTGTATGCAACGATTTAACCTGCTTCAAATTTACATTGTAATTTGTAGGCTAATTGTAACTGAGCATTGTGGCATTTTTGCCATGCCGCCATGAGCTCTTTGATCTGCCTGCTATGTCTGTTTGCCGCTAAAGGTCATGGGGTCTATCTTCCCCCATGGGTTCTTTGATATGCTCGCTGCTATGGGTTCCATGGTGCAACGGCCGTTGGTTGCTTTCCGCCGACCAGGGTCCGTTTGATCTGCTAGCCGCTATCAGTCCTTTTATGTAGGCCTACCCTGCAGCTGTGTTCTTAACTGCATGGGCTGTAGTCTCCGGGACTGTTAGGAACTCTGTGGGCTGTAGGGTTCAGGGGACTCTGTAGGGTCGGGGGACTCTTATGGGCTGTAGGGTCCGGAGGACTCTGTAGGGTCCGGGGGACTCTGCAGGGTCCGGGGGACTCAATGGGCTGTAGGGTCCGGGGGACTCTGTAGAGTCCGAGGGGACTCTTTGGGCTAAAGGGTCCGGGGAACTCTGTAGGGTCCGGGGGACTCTGTAGGGTCCGGGAGGACTCTATGGGTTGTAGGGTCCGAGGGACTCTGTAGGGTCCGGGGGACTCTGTTGGGGCCGGGGACTCTATGGGCTGTAAGATCCGGGGGAGACTCCATGGGCTGTAGGATCCGGGGCACTCTCTAGGATCCGGGAGGACTCTGTAGGGTCCGGGGGACTCTATGGGCTGTAGAGTCCGGGGGACTCTTTGGGAAGGTCCTTGGCTATAAATAAGAGCGCATTTCGGTACAGTCGAAGTCAGTCAGAGTTTTGAGTTCAGTCAGTTTGAGTCTGGTTCGAATTCAGTACGCAGTTTTGAGTTCTTCCAGTAAGAGTCTTGGTTCGGACAGTCTTAGTCTTAGTTCTGATTCGATTAGTCGCTGGGCAGTCTGCTGGAGTTATGCTGTAGACGATGTACGAACTTTCCGTCTATTCTGCTCACTGCTGTTGAGAAGAAACGTTGTTAAACTCATCAAACTGTTATTCTTTTGCCGACTCGCCGTCTGATCCTGCCATCGACCGTCAAGGAGCTGTCGCTGTTAAAACTGCTGCGAAGACCCGTGCCAAAAAGCCAGGCCTTACTACTTGGACATTTAGCAAGAGGGAAAGCTTCGAATTCAACCTCGTTTAGTGGTACCAGAGAATTGAAGGAGGTATTGGAGTCTTTCCCGGGGCGTGTTGCTGTACCCTGCTGCTGCTAGGCAAGCGCCCGAAGCCGAACAAAAAGAAGTTTCGCCATAACATTTTTAAAGCGCCGGTCAAAATCACCGGTGCTTGCAACTCAAGTCGGCGGATATATGAGGTAAGCTACGCTTTAGCCTACCTCCAAGGATTTTGAATAGGTCCTGGGCTTACCTCCTAGCAGCGAAACTATAGGCAACTTGTCACTTAACATTGTGAAATTATATTGTAATAATTATCTGGGACAAATATGGAAGGGACGAAAACTGGGTCATTGACCTAGATCATCCGAGACTTCCGCAGGATAAATCGGCAATCGCGCCAGTTTTTATTCACGAAATAAAACGACTTAATATAGAACTTGCAATATAATAAAATGTACTAAAAGGAAAATTATTTGACTGGAGTAGCATGAATTTATATGACTTCCGGTAATAAATGGTAATAATGAGTCCTATTAATTTTTTTAATCTGAGGTTGTACTAATTCTCAGGCTATCAAAGCTATTACCTGGAAAAGGAAGATGATTTTATGGAATGGGTTATCCCTTGGCAAGCTTATGTTGGCGTTCTTCCGCCCGAGCGCCTGCCCAGCTCGCCCTGACGGTGTCGACTCTAGCTCGCGAACACATCTGGTGTCGCCCGAGTCACTTTCCTATCAAATCTCAATGCCAAATGGTTGCTCTCTATGTCTACCAGGATGATCGCTCTCACCAGGAAATATAAAGAGGATGGGCCTCTTCTATAGGACAGGCATCACCGTTCTAATTAATCACGAGGTCTGACTGCCTGTTCCGCGTTCGCCGGATGGGCAACGTTCTGAGGATGGCCGTACTCAAAACAGGGTTTGTAATCTTACTGGCAGGAGTCTTTCTAGCCTTGCCTACCTTCCTAGCTGCTAACTTCTTCTTCCTCTCTATCTGATGTTGTACCATTCAGCATCTTTTGACAATGGCGAACCTCCTTTTCGTTCGACTTCGGGCGCTTGCCTAGCAGCCGCAGGCTACGGCAACACCTCCCGGGGAAGACTCCAATACCCACTTCTATTCTCTGGTACCACTAAAGGCGGTAGAATTCGAAGCTTTCCCTCTCGCTAAATGTCCACGTAGTAAGGCCCGTCTTTTTGGCACGGGACTTCGCAGTAGTTTCAACAGCGACAGCTCCCTTGACGGTCGATGGCAGGATCAGACGGCGAGGAAGTATATTTCGTTAGAGAAAGGAACACATTCTTCTAAACAGCAGCGAACAGAATACACGGAAAGTTCGTACATCATCGACTATAGTACAGTATAACTCGAGCATACTGCCCAGTGGAAGAACTCAAACTGCGTACTCAACTGCACAGAAATGCGCTCTAATTTATAGCCAAGGACCTTCCAATAGAGTCACCCCGGACCCTACAGATTCCCCCGGACTCTACAGCCCTGTCCCGACAGAGTCCCCCCGGACCCTATAGCCCATAGATTACACCGGACCATACAGAGTCCCCCCGAACCCTACAGAGTCCCCTGGACTCTACAGTCCATAGCGTCCTTCTGAACCCTACAGAGTGCCCCGAACCCTACAGAGTCCCCCCCGGACCGTACAGCCCATAGAGTCCCCCCGTGCCCTACACAGACCCCCGGACTCTACCTCCCATAGAGTCCCACCCGGACTCTGTGCAGTTATCAATGCACAGCTGTAGAGTACATCAAAGAGCAGATAAAAAGACACATAGCGGCAAGCAGCTAATCGCACGCACATCAAAAGACTGATAGCGGCTAGCAAATCAAACGGACCCTGGTCGGCGGCAGGCAGCCAACAGCCGTTGCACCAAGGGACCCATAGCAGCAAGCAGATCAAAGAGACCATAGCAACAGACAGATCTCATGACCCTTAGCAGCAAACAGACATAGCAGGCAGATTGAAGAGCTCATGGCGGCATGGTAAAAACTCTAGAACTATCGCCAATAAGGGACACCAAGCGTTCTCTTGAGTTACGAGGTTCAGATATACTTGAAACAAGTCCCTAAATCATATCGGCCTAGGCAATTATCGGTAGCCACAATAATCGGTATCGGCATAATAGGCAAAAAGTGATATCTGTACAGCTCTATAATAAATGTAATTTTTTAGCAAATTAAACTATAGATATTTTTGATTTACTGTAATCAATATTCAAAAGAACATGTTACTTTCTACGAAAATAAGTTAAGCAAAACAAGCGTACGGGAGCGGCATTTTTTCCCTTGCCTATAGCTCAAAACTACCTAAGGCCGGCCCTGGTTGCGTCCTGTGTAAGAGAATCTCTCTACTTGTTCTATCTCTACTCCATTTATTGTTATTTTGCTCGCTTTTATCTCTCCCATACTTATCATCATTACTTTTGTCTTCTTTGAGTTTATTTTCATTTCGTATTCCGTTGATATCCTGTTTAGTCCATCCATCATTTTCTGCAATCCCTCTGCTCTTTGCTATCATTGCTTGATCATCAGCAAATCTCAACGCCTATAACCACCGTCCTCCAACTTTTATTCCTTCCTCTGTGTTTCCCAATGCTTCTCTTGCTATTTCCTCAATGTATGATAGTAGAAGAATTGAAGAGTAGGCCTATTGGGGATAGCGGACATCCTTGCCTCATTCCCCTTCCTATTCTTCCCGATTCTGAGTATTCCAAGTTTATTTTTATTCATAATTTAACAACACTAATTATCAGTGCTTTTTTTCTGGCGGAACGCGTCGGAACGGTGTTCCGGCACCTTTTTTTCAAATTAATAAATAATAATAATGGCAATTGTGCAAAAACTCTGGAATTTGAAATATAACTTTACAATTTCAATTTTTTACATTCTAAAACGAATAGGTAAGATTATGATCATTGTGTCCTATTAAATTAATTTTATCTGGTGGCTAATTTTAATGTCATTTCTTCCGACAATAGGGATGCGTTTGGCACCTTTTTCCATGCGTTCCGGCACCTTTTTCCCTAGAAAAAAAGCACTGCTAATTATGATTATTGCATTCTTCATTCTTGCATAGCTTGCTTTACACTCGGTGTCAATTTTGGGGTATTGGAAGTGAGGTAGCCATTCTGTAATACACAAGTACGAATCAATTATCCCGCCCAAAATCACAGGCCACAGTCACGAAACGAAAAAAAAACGGAGTATGTGGACTAGATATTATTTATTTCATGAAGGAGCATTTTGCCTCACCGTGGGAGAAAGGACGGGCATAAAGTTTGGATTATTTCAAGTTATTTTTATCAAACATTTTGTAAATAATTGTAACGATTCTACCAGCCCCTCTTTCATCTTGAGGAATAAAAATGCATAAAATCTCAAATTTTTTATTCAACTATATAGTTTAAAGTATTTTTATAGTTATGATTGCATTTTTGATAATTATAAGAAGATTTGCATTACATTCTGGACATCTGGTTTGTTCGGATGGGGGGGGATTAGAGCCTTGTGACGTCATATTTGAGGGGGTCCTGCAGTGGCTGAGCCAGACTCTTTTGGTAATCAAGGCACAGCCAGGGCAGTCGTTTTTGTTAACAAGTGCAGGGCGATTTATGACAATAATAACAATAAATTGCTATATTAAAATTTTGGTGACCACATAAGCTCGCCAAAACGGTCAAACGCCTTGCCGATATAGGCTCGTCATAAAAAGTTTAAGAAATAGAGCCTCAGAGTCAAGTATTCCTTATGTCAATGCTCGAGTAACTCGTGTTATACTAGCAGACAAGTGACAACAGTTAAGCCTATTTAGGACTTTATAATGTCAGCTGTATGCGGCAATGGGGATACACAGCTATAAATATGTCCAAACCTTTGTCAAAATTCAATGAACTGGCTCTGGCAGAATGCACAGACAAAACGTCTACATCTGCCAATCTTTCATCCAGCACTGTAGATCTCAAGAAGTAACTAACTATCGACCAATTTCTGTGTGGCACAGTGGCCGATCAGTTAGAGCGGTCAGTCCGTAACGTTCAGTGTGCACTGAGTGAGCAGGTTCGAGCCTCAGCCTCACTGTGTAGGGACCTTGAGCAAGTCTTTTCCGCACAATTGCGCTGCAGTACAACTGCAATAGTGCCGTCGAGGCATGTATGTGCACTTCTGAGCAAAAATGTTGGAAGAAGGGCGGTATCAAATTTTGGTAATAATTTCTATACCCCCCCTTTTTCTCAAAAGTATTTGAAAAATTAATATATGCTCGCCTAGATAGTTTTATAACAAAAGAAAGGATGGTGTTTTCATCTCAACATGGATTCCAACAGAATTATTCAACCTATATGCCTTTATTAACCATAAAGGATAAAATTTCCGAGGCAATTGAAAATAACAAGTATTCCCTTGGAATACTCCTCAATGTGGCTACAGCCTTTGATTCGGTGAATCACAACATTTTAATCCGAAAACTCAGTAGCTATGGAATTAGAGGCATACAGCGAAATTGGTTTGCAAAGTATTTTGAAAATCGCTCTCAAATTGTATCAGTTAATGAATGTCTTTTGGGATTACGACACCCATTTCTCATAGGGACCTCAAGGTTCCAATCTTGGCCTGCTTCTGTTTTTGATCTATATCAATGATTTGCCTAATGTATCACCTTCTATGTATTTTGTATTATTTGCTGATGATTCAAATAGGATTCATTCCCATAAATCAATTGATACTCTATTTTAAAATGTTAATTCTGAACTCCTCGAAGTAGCTGATTTTTTTCGGTCAAACAAACTAATCCTCAATCTAGATAAAACAAATTACATCCTGTTTAGATCTCCTAGAAAAAAATGTTCCCCAGAAAATCCCATCTTACTTGTTGAAGGGACCCCCATCACCCTAATCTCTACCAAATTCCTGGGAGTATACATCGATCAGCATCTGAATTTGAAAGAACACAAAGAATATCTCTAATAAATGAGACAAAAAATATTGGAATACTCTTTCGCTCATCCAAATTGATTCCCCTCTCGATCCGGACTACACTTTATTATTCTCTCATCTATCCATACATAACTTTTTGCGATCTAACTTGGACCTCCACTTATAGTTCTAATCTTAAGAAACTCACCACCCTTCAAAAAAGGCCATTAGATATGTTGCAAACATTCTTGATATAACACACACTTCTCAGTATGTAAAAAAATATGGGCTATTGAGTGTTGATAAAATCAGGTGGATGCAAATAGGAGTTTATGTATATCTCTACTTATTGATAAAGTAACACTATGTAAAGCAGAAATAGTATTGTTTTATTATGGAAAATTAACATTACTTCATGAATTATACGAAGCATCGTAGTAGTGTCACTTTGACCTTCAAACAGAATACAAAGGAAACTCTATCAAATACTTGAAATATCCATAATTTTGAGATATCGGTGTCATAATCCATCTATCGAAAATAACAGGAGAAGGCGCTGTTATTGATATTCTTAAATGTGCAATTCTAACAATTATGGCTTATTACCACATGTTTTTAATAACTTTTTGGCCTCTCCTCTGATCGCCACTCCAATCAAACAAGAAACTCGACATCCTATGACCCTCCTTATGCACACACAAATACTCTACTCGACTGCACACACAAATACTCGACAGGGAATCTTCTCCCAACATATATTCAACACCAGCCAAATATAAGATTATTTAAAACTAAACTTTGCCTCTATTTGCTTGAAGACACCTCTAAGCATTGAATATTTGTGTTTGTGTCTATTCAGTGGATGCATTGAGCCCTTAGTTAAGACACTAGTTCAATTCAATTCAATATTCGCTTAATCATAAAATCAAGCTGACAAACTGCAACTTAATTCACATAGTTAAATTTAGTACAATCTGTGTGCCAGAGTCAGACAAATAAAGTTCTTCTACAGTTCCCCTTAGTTCAAACCATATTTCTATAGAGGAGGCTGGCGAGTTGCGGTCGTTCTTGCGTGGTAAGGTGAATTCATGGGCCCAAGGCCGCAGGTTGTACTTGCTAGAACAAGGTGCAGGCAAGTGTTTCCTCAGGACATGACCGTGGTTATTTAAAACCCCGGTCATGTCCCCGGAATTAGGGCCCTAAACAATCGCCCATCTGCTTCTCTAGCAAGATTCTCCGCAGACGGTGACGAGGAGGCTCACTCCCTTTCTAAATATGATCAGTTTCCGCGTTTTGGCGGGGTTCAATCGGAGATTGTTACTCTTAGCCCAATTTTTTTATGTGGTCGAACTCCTCTGTTACCGTAGCCACTTGGCTAGATCCCACAAGCAAATACAAATCATCAGCGTACTTGACGATGACATTTTGACTATGCAACGGATGGAGATCTGAGCTTACTACAACAAACGATGGAGGACCCAGTACAGAACCCTAGGCGCCACGCCTGTATTAATAATTAATCGACGCCTCCCGCGAATCTGTACCCTGGTGTTTGATAACGTGACGCCTCTCGTAATAATTTATTAATTTAATCATCCAGTTGTATATTTGATCTGGGAGGTCAAGGGTACCCATCTTTCGCATCAAAGAATGGTGGCGGACAGTATCGAATGCCTTAGAACAGTGGTTCTTAAAGTGGTAGTCCGCGGATCACTGGTGGTTCGCAACGCAAAGCTCTGGTCAGTGGTCCGTAAAAATGTTTGGTAAAACAAATTAAAAAATTCTTTAACACTAATTTAATTGTTTCAATAATTTAACAATCTAACATAATCTAAATTAAAAACTAAAACACGCGAGTAGCCTACGACATAAACTCAAAAAGGCATAAGCATCGTCTGGCACAGTGGCCACTGTGAACAGATATTGGTAATGTTTCACCTTTGTTTAATTATAATTCCAATAAGCCAGTCTTTGGAAGATAAGCGATAAATCAGGTTAGTAGATGACGAGTTGTAGGAGACGTTATTTCGATATTTTTTATTACTAATGCAAATTATGTAGGACTACAAGTTTATTAATGTTAAACTTTAAAACTTAAAAAATACTTTCCTGATGAGGAAGATCCTCGTGCTGGAAAGGAGGTGGGTAAGAAATCGAAAATCCATATATGATATATCGTACATGAAGACAATCAGCGTAACACAAATCTTGATGATAAACTTATGGAATTAACAAATGATAATGTTTAGAAAGCAATTTTGAAAAAAGTGAATCATTGTGTGCATTTTGAATTTTGAACCCGTTCTGAATATCCTGAACTATTCTGAATTAGTCTTGAAATATTTGACTATCTTTGCTTCAACCTACAGATGTTAAATGGATTTTCTTCAATGACACTAAGAAAAACCAAAAACAGGAATCGTTGGAATGTTCGCAGTTAACTGACATCAAGCCTTGCATTGATTTGCTTGTTCGCAATTACAAGCAGGCTCATGTGTCTCATTGCTACTGTTTATTTTTGAATTTTATGATAAATTTACCGGTTGCTGTGCAGTTTGTAAAATCAATAAACGTTTTATCATTTTACACACGAGCAATTTAAAACTTCCATTAATTTTTTAATACTTGGTTGTTTTTTACAATACGATATAGCCTAAAAAAATTTTTTAGCAATAATGTTCATGAATAACTTTTATTTTTTGTATTATACTTACATAATCACAACATCAATGATATTAACAATTTGGTCGAGTTACATTTCAACAACAAAATCTTGAAATCAAACCAGACTGCCTTATCGTGGGGGGATTCGCGACTTCGGCGCTCGTTTGTCCACTTAAAGACTTCACTACATACACCAACGCGTTCTCACGTCTGGTGTTACTAGTACGCAACAATAATTAAAAAGTCATTACTGGTCCCTGGTGTCAAAATGTTTAAGAACCACTGCCTTAGAATAATCCTATGATACCACCTCTACATATTCATTAGATTGCAGCAAAGTGGAGATTTGCTGTAAGAGATCGATTATGGCTGCTGTTGTTGACGCCGTCGTGCGGAAAGCAAACTGGTCCATCAATTGCTCTGCTATCGAT